>CM040820.1:50276408-50401077 GCA_022828995.1 Vimba vimba | reverse complement strand
TCACTCCATCCATCCATGTATAACACAGGCCTAAAAACATTCACTTTTTCAAACAAAAACTTTTTTTTTTTAACAAAAAGTGGTTTAAACTCATGTATCTATATATTCATCTATTCATCTATCTATCTATTTATCTATCCATCCATCCATCCATCCATCCATCCATCACTCCATCACTCCATCCATCCATGTATAACACAGGCCTAAAAACATTCACTTTTTCAAACAAAAACATATTTTTTTTAACAAAAAGTGGTTTAAACTCATGTATCTATATATTCATCTATTCATCTATCTATCCATCCATCCATCCATCACTCCATCACTCCATCCATCAATGTAACACAGGCCTAAAAAACATTCACTTTTTCAAACAAAAACATTTTTTTTAACAAAAACATTTTTTTTAACAAAAAGTTGTTTAAACTCATGTACCTATCTATCCATCCATCCATCCATCCATCCATCCATCCATCCATCCATCCATCCATCCATCCATCCATCACTCCATCCATCAATCTATCTATAGAAATAGACACTTACCTGTCAGCATTGGTGCTGTTTCAGCACTCGTGCTGATATGCACGGCAAATGCAACCATTTTGCATTGACAGGTGAACAGCTGGGGGAAAACTCAAGTTCAGTTTGCGTCAGGGCGTCTGCATGGATGCAGGGTCAAAGGCCAAAGGCCTGGCACGCTACCTCACCTAACCAGCTAAACCTACCCACCACCTGCACAAAAAAACAGAAAACAAAACCAAAAAACACTGACCACTGGCGGGACCTAAACAAACCCTACCCAAAATATACCAGGATAGACCACCCCTATATAAAATAACCCTAGATACAACAGCAATTTATAAAATAGACCCCTGTTAAAAAAAAACAAATCTAAAAAATAAAGTGCAGTACCGTGTCTACACACCTGGTGGCGCTAGAGGCGCACCAAACCACCACCAGTCGACTAGCCATACATCAATTACTATATAAACCAAGTTTCGTACAGATAAAACACACCGTTGCAGATATATGGACAGTTAAGATTCGGCCAATCAGATGCCCTTTATGCAAATGAGGGTGGTTACTAATGAGGGTGAAAGTCGTTTTTACCTCCCTACCTAACCCTAACCCTAACCCTAACCCTAACCCTAACCCTAACTCTAACCCTAACCCTAATGAGGGTGAAAGTCGTTTTTACCTCCCTACCTATATGCCATTTTAACCCTAACCTAACCATAGCCCCAAACTAACCCTAAACCCAAACTAACCATTAGGCCAAAGACTACTTTCAATATTTAACACAAAACAATAAAAAAATATGAACAAACAGTCGATCAAACTCATCTATCCATCTATCCATCTATCCATCTATCTATCCATCCATCCATCCATCACTCCATCACTCCATCACTCCATCACTCCATCCATCCATGTATAACACAGGCCTAAAAACATTCACTTTTTCAAACAAAAACTTTTTTTTTTTAACAAAAAGTGGTTTAAACTCATGTATCTATATATTCATCTATTCATCTATCTATCTATTTATCTATCCATCCATCCATCCATCCATCCATCCATCACTCCATCACTCCATCCATCCATGTATAACACAGGCCTAAAAACATTCACTTTTTCAAACAAAAACATATTTTTTTTAACAAAAAGTGGTTTAAACTCATGTATCTATATATTCATCTATTCATCTATCTATCCATCCATCCATCCATCACTCCATCACTCCATCCATCAATGTAACACAGGCCTAAAAAACATTCACTTTTTCAAACAAAAACATTTTTTTTAACAAAAACATTTTTTTTAACAAAAAGTTGTTTAAACTCATGTACCTATCTATCCATCCATCCATCCATCCATCCATCCATCCATCCATCCATCCATCCATCCATCCATCACTCCATCCATCAATCTATCTATAGAAATAGACACTTACCTGTCAGCATTGGTGCTGTTTCAGCACTCGTGCTGATATGCACGGCAAATGCAACCATTTTGCATTGACAGGTGAACAGCTGGGGGAAAACTCAAGTTCAGTTTGCGTCAGGGCGTCTGCATGGATGCAGGGTCAAAGGCCAAAGGCCTGGCACGCTACCTCACCTAACCAGCTAAACCTACCCACCACCTGCACAAAAAAACAGAAAACAAAACCAAAAAACACTGACCACTGGCGGGACCTAAACAAACCCTACCCAAAATATACCAGGATAGACCACCCCTATATAAAATAACCCTAGATACAACAGCAATTTATAAAATAGACCCCTGTTAAAAAAAAACAAATCTAAAAAATAAAGTGCAGTACCGTGTCTACACACCTGGTGGCGCTAGAGGCGCACCAAACCACCACCAGTCGACTAGCCATACATCAATTACTATATAAACCAAGTTTCGTACAGATAAAACACACCGTTGCAGATATATGGACAGTTAAGATTCGGCCAATCAGATGCCCTTTATGCAAATGAGGGTGGTTACTAATGAGGGTGAAAGTCGTTTTTACCTCCCTACCTATATGCCATTTTAACCCTAACCTAACCATAGCCCCAAACTAACCCTAAACCCAAACTAACCATTAGGCCAAAGACTACTTTCAATATTTAACACAAAACAATAAAAAAATATGAACAAACAGTCGATCAAACTCATCTATCCATCTATCCATCTATCCATCTATCTATCCATCCATCCATCCATCACTCCATCACTCCATCACTCCATCACTCCATCCATCCATGTATAACACAGGCCTAAAAACATTCACTTTTTCAAACAAAAACTTTTTTTTTTTAACAAAAAGTTGTTTAAACTCATGTATCTATATATTCATCTATTCATCTATCTATCTATTTATCTATCCATCCATCCATCCATCCATCCATCCATCACTCCATCACTCCATCCATCCATGTATAACACAGGCCTAAAAACATTCACTTTTTCAAACAAAAACATATTTTTTTTAACAAAAAGTGGTTTAAACTCATGTATCTATATATTCATCTATTCATCTATCTATCCATCCATCCATCCATCACTCCATCACTCCATCCATCAATGTAACACAGGCCTAAAAAACATTCACTTTTTCAAACAAAAACATTTTTTTTAACAAAAACATTTTTTTTAACAAAAAGTTGTTTAAACTCATGTACCTATCTATCCATCCATCCATCCATCCATCCATCCATCCATCCATCCATCCATCCATCCATCCATCCATCCATCCATCCATCACTCCATCCATCAATCTATCTATAGAAATAGACACTTACCTGTCAGCATTGGTGCTGTTTCAGCACTCGTGCTGATATGCACGGCAAATGCAACCATTTTGCATTGACAGGTGAACAGCTGGGGGAAAACTCAAGTTCAGTTTGCGTCAGGGCGTCTGCATGGATGCAGGGTCAAAGGCCAAAGGCCTGGCACGCTACCTCACCTAACCAGCTAACCCTACCCACCACCTGCACAAAAAAACAGAAAACAAAACCAAAAAACACTGACCACTGGCGGGACCTAAACAAACCCTACCCAAAATATACCAGGATAGACCACCCCTATATAAAATAACCCTAGATACAACAGCAATTTATAAAATAGACCCCTGTTAAAAAAAAACAAATCTAAAAAATAAAGTGCAGTACCGTGTCTACACACCTGGTGGCGCTAGAGGCGCACCAAACCACCACCAGTCGACTAGCCATACATCAATTACTATATAAACCAAGTTTCGTACAGATAAAACACACCGTTGCAGATATATGGACAGTTAAGATTCGGCCAATCAGATGCCCTTTATGCAAATGAGGGTGGTTACTAATGAGGGTGAAAGTCGTTTTTACCTCCCTACCTATATGCCATTTTAACCCTAACCTAACCATAGCCCCAAACTAACCCTAAACCCAAACTAACCATTAGGCCAAAGACTACTTTCAATATTTAACACAAAACAATAAAAAAATATGAACAAACAGTCGATCAAACTCATCTATCCATCTATCCATCTATCCATCTATCTATCCATCCATCCATCCATCACTCCATCACTCCATCACTCCATCACTCCATCCATCCATGTATAACACAGGCCTAAAAACATTCACTTTTTCAAACAAAAACTTTTTTTTTTTAACAAAAAGTGGTTTAAACTCATGTATCTATATATTCATCTATTCATCTATCTATCTATTTATCTATCCATCCATCCATCCATCCATCCATCCATCACTCCATCACTCCATCCATCCATGTATAACACAGGCCTAAAAACATTCACTTTTTCAAACAAAAACATATTTTTTTTAACAAAAAGTGGTTTAAACTCATGTATCTATATATTCATCTATTCATCTATCTATCCATCCATCCATCCATCACTCCATCCATCAATGTAACACAGGCCTAAAAAACATTCACTTTTTCAAACAAAAACATTTTTTTTAACAAAAACATTTTTTTTAACAAAAAGTTGTTTAAACTCATGTACCTATCTATCCATCCATCCATCCATCCATCCATCCATCCATCCATCCATCCATCCATCCATCCATCCATCCATCACTCCATCCATCAATCTATCTATAGAAATAGACACTTACCTGTCAGCATTGGTGCTGTTTCAGCACTCGTGCTGATATGCACGGCAAATGCAACCATTTTGCATTGACAGGTGAACAGCTGGGGGAAAACTCAAGTTCAGTTTGCGTCAGGGCGTCTGCATGGATGCAGGGTCAAAGGCCAAAGGCCTGGCACGCTACCTCACCTAACCAGCTAAACCTACCCACCACCTGCACAAAAAAACAGAAAACAAAACCAAAAAACACTGACCACTGGCGGGACCTAAACAAACCCTACCCAAAATATACCAGGATAGACCACCCCTATATAAAATAACCCTAGATACAACAGCAATTTATAAAATAGACCCCTGTTAAAAAAAAACAAATCTAAAAAATAAAGTGCAGTACCGTGTCTACACACCTGGTGGCGCTAGAGGCGCACCAAACCACCACCAGTCGACTAGCCATACATCAATTACTATATAAACCAAGTTTCGTACAGATAAAACACACCGTTGCAGATATATGGACAGTTAAGATTCGGCCAATCAGATGCCCTTTATGCAAATGAGGGTGGTTACTAATGAGGGTGAAAGTCGTTTTTACCTCCCTACCTAACCCTAACCCTAACCCTAACCCTAACCCTAACCCTAACTCTAACCCTAACCCTAATGAGGGTGAAAGTCGTTTTTACCTCCCTACCTATATGCCATTTTAACCCTAACCTAACCATAGCCCCAAACTAACCCTAAACCCAAACTAACCATTAGGCCAAAGACTACTTTCAATATTTAACACAAAACAATAAAAAAATATGAACAAACAGTCGATCAAACTCATCTATCCATCTATCCATCTATCCATCTATCTATCCATCCATCCATCCATCACTCCATCACTCCATCACTCCATCACTCCATCCATCCATGTATAACACAGGCCTAAAAACATTCACTTTTTCAAACAAAAACTTTTTTTTTTTAACAAAAAGTGGTTTAAACTCATGTATCTATATATTCATCTATTCATCTATCTATCTATTTATCTATCCATCCATCCATCCATCCATCCATCCATCACTCCATCACTCCATCCATCCATGTATAACACAGGCCTAAAAACATTCACTTTTTCAAACAAAAACATATTTTTTTTAACAAAAAGTGGTTTAAACTCATGTATCTATATATTCATCTATTCATCTATCTATCCATCCATCCATCCATCACTCCATCACTCCATCCATCAATGTAACACAGGCCTAAAAAACATTCACTTTTTCAAACAAAAACATTTTTTTTAACAAAAACATTTTTTTTAACAAAAAGTTGTTTAAACTCATGTACCTATCTATCCATCCATCCATCCATCCATCCATCCATCCATCCATCCATCCATCCATCCATCCATCCATCACTCCATCCATCAATCTATCTATAGAAATAGACACTTACCTGTCAGCATTGGTGCTGTTTCAGCACTCGTGCTGATATGCACGGCAAATGCAACCATTTTGCATTGACAGGTGAACAGCTGGGGGAAAACTCAAGTTCAGTTTGCGTCAGGGCGTCTGCATGGATGCAGGGTCAAAGGCCAAAGGCCTGGCACGCTACCTCACCTAACCAGCTAAACCTACCCACCACCTGCACAAAAAAACAGAAAACAAAACCAAAAAACACTGACCACTGGCGGGACCTAAACAAACCCTACCCAAAATATACCAGGATAGACCACCCCTATATAAAATAACCCTAGATACAACAGCAATTTATAAAATAGACCCCTGTTAAAAAAAAACAAATCTAAAAAATAAAGTGCAGTACCGTGTCTACACACCTGGTGGCGCTAGAGGCGCACCAAACCACCACCAGTCGACTAGCCATACATCAATTACTATATAAACCAAGTTTCGTACAGATAAAACACACCGTTGCAGATATATGGACAGTTAAGATTCGGCCAATCAGATGCCCTTTATGCAAATGAGGGTGGTTACTAATGAGGGTGAAAGTCGTTTTTACCTCCCTACCTATATGCCATTTTAACCCTAACCTAACCATAGCCCCAAACTAACCCTAAACCCAAACTAACCATTAGGCCAAAGACTACTTTCAATATTTAACACAAAACAATAAAAAAATATGAACAAACAGTCGATCAAACTCATCTATCCATCTATCCATCTATCCATCTATCTATCCATCCATCCATCCATCACTCCATCACTCCATCACTCCATCACTCCATCCATCCATGTATAACACAGGCCTAAAAACATTCACTTTTTCAAACAAAAACTTTTTTTTTTTAACAAAAAGTTGTTTAAACTCATGTATCTATATATTCATCTATTCATCTATCTATCTATTTATCTATCCATCCATCCATCCATCCATCCATCCATCACTCCATCACTCCATCCATCCATGTATAACACAGGCCTAAAAACATTCACTTTTTCAAACAAAAACATATTTTTTTTAACAAAAAGTGGTTTAAACTCATGTATCTATATATTCATCTATTCATCTATCTATCCATCCATCCATCCATCACTCCATCACTCCATCCATCAATGTAACACAGGCCTAAAAAACATTCACTTTTTCAAACAAAAACATTTTTTTTAACAAAAACATTTTTTTTAACAAAAAGTTGTTTAAACTCATGTACCTATCTATCCATCCATCCATCCATCCATCCATCCATCCATCCATCCATCCATCCATCCATCCATCCATCCATCACTCCATCCATCAATCTATCTATAGAAATAGACACTTACCTGTCAGCATTGGTGCTGTTTCAGCACTCGTGCTGATATGCACGGCAAATGCAACCATTTTGCATTGACAGGTGAACAGCTGGGGGAAAACTCAAGTTCAGTTTGCGTCAGGGCGTCTGCATGGATGCAGGGTCAAAGGCCAAAGGCCTGGCACGCTACCTCACCTAACCAGCTAACCCTACCCACCACCTGCACAAAAAAACAGAAAACAAAACCAAAAAACACTGACCACTGGCGGGACCTAAACAAACCCTACCCAAAATATACCAGGATAGACCACCCCTATATAAAATAACCCTAGATACAACAGCAATTTATAAAATAGACCCCTGTTAAAAAAAAACAAATCTAAAAAATAAAGTGCAGTACCGTGTCTACACACCTGGTGGCGCTAGAGGCGCACCAAACCACCACCAGTCGACTAGCCATACATCAATTACTATATAAACCAAGTTTCGTACAGATAAAACACACCGTTGCAGATATATGGACAGTTAAGATTCGGCCAATCAGATGCCCTTTATGCAAATGAGGGTGGTTACTAATGAGGGTGAAAGTCGTTTTTACCTCCCTACCTATATGCCATTTTAACCCTAACCTAACCATAGCCCCAAACTAACCCTAAACCCAAACTAACCATTAGGCCAAAGACTACTTTCAATATTTAACACAAAACAATAAAAAAATATGAACAAACAGTCGATCAAACTCATCTATCCATCTATCCATCTATCCATCTATCTATCCATCCATCCATCCATCACTCCATCACTCCATCACTCCATCACTCCATCCATCCATGTATAACACAGGCCTAAAAACATTCACTTTTTCAAACAAAAACTTTTTTTTTTTAACAAAAAGTGGTTTAAACTCATGTATCTATATATTCATCTATTCATCTATCTATCTATTTATCTATCCATCCATCCATCCATCCATCCATCCATCACTCCATCACTCCATCCATCCATGTATAACACAGGCCTAAAAACATTCACTTTTTCAAACAAAAACATATTTTTTTTAACAAAAAGTGGTTTAAACTCATGTATCTATATATTCATCTATTCATCTATCTATCCATCCATCCATCCATCCATCACTCCATCACTCCATCCATCAATGTAACACAGGCCTAAAAAACATTCACTTTTTCAAACAAAAACATTTTTTTTAACAAAAACATTTTTTTTAACAAAAAGTTGTTTAAACTCATGTACCTATCTATCCATCCATCCATCCATCCATCCATCCATCCATCCATCCATCCATCCATCCATCCATCACTCCATCCATCAATCTATCTATAGAAATAGACACTTACCTGTCAGCATTGGTGCTGTTTCAGCACTCGTGCTGATATGCACGGCAAATGCAACCATTTTGCATTGACAGGTGAACAGCTGGGGGAAAACTCAAGTTCAGTTTGCGTCAGGGCGTCTGCATGGATGCAGGGTCAAAGGCCAAAGGCCTGGCACGCTACCTCACCTAACCAGCTAACCCTACCCACCACCTGCACAAAAAAACAGAAAACAAAACCAAAAAACACTGACCACTGGCGGGACCTAAACAAACCCTACCCAAAATATACCAGGATAGACCACCCCTATATAAAATAACCCTAGATACAACAGCAATTTATAAAATAGACCCCTGTTAAAAAAAAACAAATCTAAAAAATAAAGTGCAGTACCGTGTCTACACACCTGGTGGCGCTAGAGGCGCACCAAACCACCACCAGTCGACTAGCCATACATCAATTACTATATAAACCAAGTTTCGTACAGATAAAACACACCGTTGCAGATATATGGACAGTTAAGATTCGGCCAATCAGATGCCCTTTATGCAAATGAGGGTGGTTACTAATGAGGGTGAAAGTCGTTTTTACCTCCCTACCTATATGCCATTTTAACCCTAACCTAACCATAGCCCCAAACTAACCCTAAACCCAAACTAACCATTAGGCCAAAGACTACTTTCAATATTTAACACAAAACAATAAAAAAATATGAACAAACAGTCGATCAAACTCATCTATCCATCTATCCATCTATCCATCTATCTATCCATCCATCCATCCATCACTCCATCACTCCATCACTCCATCACTCCATCCATCCATGTATAACACAGGCCTAAAAACATTCACTTTTTCAAACAAAAACTTTTTTTTTTTAACAAAAAGTGGTTTAAACTCATGTATCTATATATTCATCTATTCATCTATCTATCTATTTATCTATCCATCCATCCATCCATCCATCCATCCATCACTCCATCACTCCATCCATCCATGTATAACACAGGCCTAAAAACATTCACTTTTTCAAACAAAAACATATTTTTTTTAACAAAAAGTGGTTTAAACTCATGTATCTATATATTCATCTATTCATCTATCTATCCATCCATCCATCCATCACTCCATCACTCCATCCATCAATGTAACACAGGCCTAAAAAACATTCACTTTTTCAAACAAAAACATTTTTTTTAACAAAAACATTTTTTTTAACAAAAAGTTGTTTAAACTCATGTACCTATCTATCCATCCATCCATCCATCCATCCATCCATCCATCCATCCATCCATCCATCCATCCATCCATCACTCCATCCATCAATCTATCTATAGAAATAGACACTTACCTGTCAGCATTGGTGCTGTTTCAGCACTCGTGCTGATATGCACGGCAAATGCAACCATTTTGCATTGACAGGTGAACAGCTGGGGGAAAACTCAAGTTCAGTTTGCGTCAGGGCGTCTGCATGGATGCAGGGTCAAAGGCCAAAGGCCTGGCACGCTACCTCACCTAACCAGCTAAACCTACCCACCACCTGCACAAAAAAACAGAAAACAAAACCAAAAAACACTGACCACTGGCGGGACCTAAACAAACCCTACCCAAAATATACCAGGATAGACCACCCCTATATAAAATAACCCTAGATACAACAGCAATTTATAAAATAGACCCCTGTTAAAAAAAAACAAATCTAAAAAATAAAGTGCAGTACCGTGTCTACACACCTGGTGGCGCTAGAGGCGCACCAAACCACCACCAGTCGACTAGCCATACATCAATTACTATATAAACCAAGTTTCGTACAGATAAAACACACCGTTGCAGATATATGGACAGTTAAGATTCGGCCAATCAGATGCCCTTTATGCAAATGAGGGTGGTTACTAATGAGGGTGAAAGTCGTTTTTACCTCCCTACCTAACCCTAACCCTAACCCTAACCCTAACCCTAACCCTAACTCTAACCCTAACCCTAATGAGGGTGAAAGTCGTTTTTACCTCCCTACCTATATGCCATTTTAACCCTAACCTAACCATAGCCCCAAACTAACCCTAAACCCAAACTAACCATTAGGCCAAAGACTACTTTCAATATTTAACACAAAACAATAAAAAAATATGAACAAACAGTCGATCAAACTCATCTATCCATCTATCCATCTATCCATCTATCTATCCATCCATCCATCCATCACTCCATCACTCCATCACTCCATCACTCCATCCATCCATGTATAACACAGGCCTAAAAACATTCACTTTTTCAAACAAAAACTTTTTTTTTTTAACAAAAAGTGGTTTAAACTCATGTATCTATATATTCATCTATTCATCTATCTATCTATTTATCTATCCATCCATCCATCCATCCATCCATCCATCACTCCATCACTCCATCCATCCATGTATAACACAGGCCTAAAAACATTCACTTTTTCAAACAAAAACATATTTTTTTTAACAAAAAGTGGTTTAAACTCATGTATCTATATATTCATCTATTCATCTATCTATCCATCCATCCATCCATCACTCCATCACTCCATCCATCAATGTAACACAGGCCTAAAAAACATTCACTTTTTCAAACAAAAACATTTTTTTTAACAAAAACATTTTTTTTAACAAAAAGTTGTTTAAACTCATGTACCTATCTATCCATCCATCCATCCATCCATCCATCCATCCATCCATCCATCCATCCATCCATCCATCCATCACTCCATCCATCAATCTATCTATAGAAATAGACACTTACCTGTCAGCATTGGTGCTGTTTCAGCACTCGTGCTGATATGCACGGCAAATGCAACCATTTTGCATTGACAGGTGAACAGCTGGGGGAAAACTCAAGTTCAGTTTGCGTCAGGGCGTCTGCATGGATGCAGGGTCAAAGGCCAAAGGCCTGGCACGCTACCTCACCTAACCAGCTAAACCTACCCACCACCTGCACAAAAAAACAGAAAACAAAACCAAAAAACACTGACCACTGGCGGGACCTAAACAAACCCTACCCAAAATATACCAGGATAGACCACCCCTATATAAAATAACCCTAGATACAACAGCAATTTATAAAATAGACCCCTGTTAAAAAAAAACAAATCTAAAAAATAAAGTGCAGTACCGTGTCTACACACCTGGTGGCGCTAGAGGCGCACCAAACCACCACCAGTCGACTAGCCATACATCAATTACTATATAAACCAAGTTTCGTACAGATAAAACACACCGTTGCAGATATATGGACAGTTAAGATTCGGCCAATCAGATGCCCTTTATGCAAATGAGGGTGGTTACTAATGAGGGTGAAAGTCGTTTTTACCTCCCTACCTATATGCCATTTTAACCCTAACCTAACCATAGCCCCAAACTAACCCTAAACCCAAACTAACCATTAGGCCAAAGACTACTTTCAATATTTAACACAAAACAATAAAAAAATATGAACAAACAGTCGATCAAACTCATCTATCCATCTATCCATCTATCCATCTATCTATCCATCCATCCATCCATCACTCCATCACTCCATCACTCCATCACTCCATCCATCCATGTATAACACAGGCCTAAAAACATTCACTTTTTCAAACAAAAACTTTTTTTTTTTAACAAAAAGTTGTTTAAACTCATGTATCTATATATTCATCTATTCATCTATCTATCTATTTATCTATCCATCCATCCATCCATCCATCCATCCATCACTCCATCACTCCATCCATCCATGTATAACACAGGCCTAAAAACATTCACTTTTTCAAACAAAAACATATTTTTTTTAACAAAAAGTGGTTTAAACTCATGTATCTATATATTCATCTATTCATCTATCTATCCATCCATCCATCCATCACTCCATCACTCCATCCATCAATGTAACACAGGCCTAAAAAACATTCACTTTTTCAAACAAAAACATTTTTTTTAACAAAAACATTTTTTTTAACAAAAAGTTGTTTAAACTCATGTACCTATCTATCCATCCATCCATCCATCCATCCATCCATCCATCCATCCATCCATCCATCCATCCATCCATCCATCACTCCATCCATCAATCTATCTATAGAAATAGACACTTACCTGTCAGCATTGGTGCTGTTTCAGCACTCGTGCTGATATGCACGGCAAATGCAACCATTTTGCATTGACAGGTGAACAGCTGGGGGAAAACTCAAGTTCAGTTTGCGTCAGGGCGTCTGCATGGATGCAGGGTCAAAGGCCAAAGGCCTGGCACGCTACCTCACCTAACCAGCTAACCCTACCCACCACCTGCACAAAAAAACAGAAAACAAAACCAAAAAACACTGACCACTGGCGGGACCTAAACAAACCCTACCCAAAATATACCAGGATAGACCACCCCTATATAAAATAACCCTAGATACAACAGCAATTTATAAAATAGACCCCTGTTAAAAAAAAACAAATCTAAAAAATAAAGTGCAGTACCGTGTCTACACACCTGGTGGCGCTAGAGGCGCACCAAACCACCACCAGTCGACTAGCCATACATCAATTACTATATAAACCAAGTTTCGTACAGATAAAACACACCGTTGCAGATATATGGACAGTTAAGATTCGGCCAATCAGATGCCCTTTATGCAAATGAGGGTGGTTACTAATGAGGGTGAAAGTCGTTTTTACCTCCCTACCTATATGCCATTTTAACCCTAACCTAACCATAGCCCCAAACTAACCCTAAACCCAAACTAACCATTAGGCCAAAGACTACTTTCAATATTTAACACAAAACAATAAAAAAATATGAACAAACAGTCGATCAAACTCATCTATCCATCTATCCATCTATCCATCTATCTATCCATCCATCCATCCATCACTCCATCACTCCATCACTCCATCACTCCATCCATCCATGTATAACACAGGCCTAAAAACATTCACTTTTTCAAACAAAAACTTTTTTTTTTTAACAAAAAGTGGTTTAAACTCATGTATCTATATATTCATCTATTCATCTATCTATCTATTTATCTATCCATCCATCCATCCATCCATCCATCCATCACTCCATCACTCCATCCATCCATGTATAACACAGGCCTAAAAACATTCACTTTTTCAAACAAAAACATATTTTTTTTAACAAAAAGTGGTTTAAACTCATGTATCTATATATTCATCTATTCATCTATCTATCCATCCATCCATCCATCCATCACTCCATCACTCCATCCATCAATGTAACACAGGCCTAAAAAACATTCACTTTTTCAAACAAAAACATTTTTTTTAACAAAAACATTTTTTTTAACAAAAAGTTGTTTAAACTCATGTACCTATCTATCCATCCATCCATCCATCCATCCATCCATCCATCCATCCATCCATCCATCCATCACTCCATCCATCAATCTATCTATAGAAATAGACACTTACCTGTCAGCATTGGTGCTGTTTCAGCACTCGTGCTGATATGCACGGCAAATGCAACCATTTTGCATTGACAGGTGAACAGCTGGGGGAAAACTCAAGTTCAGTTTGCGTCAGGGCGTCTGCATGGATGCAGGGTCAAAGGCCAAAGGCCTGGCACGCTACCTCACCTAACCAGCTAACCCTACCCACCACCTGCACAAAAAAACAGAAAACAAAACCAAAAAACACTGACCACTGGCGGGACCTAAACAAACCCTACCCAAAATATACCAGGATAGACCACCCCTATATAAAATAACCCTAGATACAACAGCAATTTATAAAATAGACCCCTGTTAAAAAAAAACAAATCTAAAAAATAAAGTGCAGTACCGTGTCTACACACCTGGTGGCGCTAGAGGCGCACCAAACCACCACCAGTCGACTAGCCATACATCAATTACTATATAAACCAAGTTTCGTACAGATAAAACACACCGTTGCAGATATATGGACAGTTAAGATTCGGCCAATCAGATGCCCTTTATGCAAATGAGGGTGGTTACTAATGAGGGTGAAAGTCGTTTTTACCTCCCTACCTATATGCCATTTTAACCCTAACCTAACCATAGCCCCAAACTAACCCTAAACCCAAACTAACCATTAGGCCAAAGACTACTTTCAATATTTAACACAAAACAATAAAAAAATATGAACAAACAGTCGATCAAACTCATCTATCCATCTATCCATCTATCCATCTATCTATCCATCCATCCATCCATCACTCCATCACTCCATCACTCCATCACTCCATCCATCCATGTATAACACAGGCCTAAAAACATTCACTTTTTCAAACAAAAACTTTTTTTTTTTAACAAAAAGTGGTTTAAACTCATGTATCTATATATTCATCTATTCATCTATCTATCTATTTATCTATCCATCCATCCATCCATCCATCCATCCATCACTCCATCACTCCATCCATCCATGTATAACACAGGCCTAAAAACATTCACTTTTTCAAACAAAAACATATTTTTTTTAACAAAAAGTGGTTTAAACTCATGTATCTATATATTCATCTATTCATCTATCTATCCATCCATCCATCCATCACTCCATCACTCCATCCATCAATGTAACACAGGCCTAAAAAACATTCACTTTTTCAAACAAAAACATTTTTTTTAACAAAAACATTTTTTTTAACAAAAAGTTGTTTAAACTCATGTACCTATCTATCCATCCATCCATCCATCCATCCATCCATCCATCCATCCATCCATCCATCCATCACTCCATCCATCAATCTATCTATAGAAATAGACACTTACCTGTCAGCATTGGTGCTGTTTCAGCACTCGTGCTGATATGCACGGCAAATGCAACCATTTTGCATTGACAGGTGAACAGCTGGGGGAAAACTCAAGTTCAGTTTGCGTCAGGGCGTCTGCATGGATGCAGGGTCAAAGGCCAAAGGCCTGGCACGCTACCTCACCTAACCAGCTAAACCTACCCACCACCTGCACAAAAAAACAGAAAACAAAACCAAAAAACACTGACCACTGGCGGGACCTAAACAAACCCTACCCAAAATATACCAGGATAGACCACCCCTATATAAAATAACCCTAGATACAACAGCAATTTATAAAATAGACCCCTGTTAAAAAAAAACAAATCTAAAAAATAAAGTGCAGTACCGTGTCTACACACCTGGTGGCGCTAGAGGCGCACCAAACCACCACCAGTCGACTAGCCATACATCAATTACTATATAAACCAAGTTTCGTACAGATAAAACACACCGTTGCAGATATATGGACAGTTAAGATTCGGCCAATCAGATGCCCTTTATGCAAATGAGGGTGGTTACTAATGAGGGTGAAAGTCGTTTTTACCTCCCTACCTATATGCCATTTTAACCCTAACCTAACCATAGCCCCAAACTAACCCTAAACCCAAACTAACCATTAGGCCAAAGACTACTTTCAATATTTAACACAAAACAATAAAAAAATATGAACAAACAGTCGATCAAACTCATCTATCCATCTATCCATCTATCCATCTATCTATCCATCCATCCATCCATCACTCCATCACTCCATCACTCCATCACTCCATCCATCCATGTATAACACAGGCCTAAAAACATTCACTTTTTCAAACAAAAACTTTTTTTTTTTAACAAAAAGTGGTTTAAACTCATGTATCTATATATTCATCTATTCATCTATCTATCTATTTATCTATCCATCCATCCATCCATCCATCCATCCATCACTCCATCACTCCATCCATCCATGTATAACACAGGCCTAAAAACATTCACTTTTTCAAACAAAAACATATTTTTTTTAACAAAAAGTGGTTTAAACTCATGTATCTATATATTCATCTATTCATCTATCTATCCATCCATCCATCCATCACTCCATCACTCCATCCATCAATGTAACACAGGCCTAAAAAACATTCACTTTTTCAAACAAAAACATTTTTTTTAACAAAAACATTTTTTTTAACAAAAAGTTGTTTAAACTCATGTACCTATCTATCCATCCATCCATCCATCCATCCATCCATCCATCCATCCATCCATCCATCCATCCATCACTCCATCCATCAATCTATCTATAGAAATAGACACTTACCTGTCAGCATTGGTGCTGTTTCAGCACTCGTGCTGATATGCACGGCAAATGCAACCATTTTGCATTGACAGGTGAACAGCTGGGGGAAAACTCAAGTTCAGTTTGCGTCAGGGCGTCTGCATGGATGCAGGGTCAAAGGCCAAAGGCCTGGCACGCTACCTCACCTAACCAGCTAAACCTACCCACCACCTGCACAAAAAAACAGAAAACAAAACCAAAAAACACTGACCACTGGCGGGACCTAAACAAACCCTACCCAAAATATACCAGGATAGACCACCCCTATATAAAATAACCCTAGATACAACAGCAATTTATAAAATAGACCCCTGTTAAAAAAAAACAAATCTAAAAAATAAAGTGCAGTACCGTGTCTACACACCTGGTGGCGCTAGAGGCGCACCAAACCACCACCAGTCGACTAGCCATACATCAATTACTATATAAACCAAGTTTCGTACAGATAAAACACACCGTTGCAGATATATGGACAGTTAAGATTCGGCCAATCAGATGCCCTTTATGCAAATGAGGGTGGTTACTAATGAGGGTGAAAGTCGTTTTTACCTCCCTACCTAACCCTAACCCTAACCCTAACCCTAACCCTAACCCAACCCTAACCCTAACCCTAACCCTAACCCTAACTGCTTCTGTTCTAAACCTACCCACAGTAACCCTGTGGCTTGGTAGACTTAGGCCTGTACCTGCTTCCGTTCTAAACCTACCCACAGTAACCCTGTGGCTTGGTAGACTTAGGCCTGTACCTGCTTCCGTTCTAAACCTACCCACAGTAACCCGGTAGTTTATACAACTAGGTCTGTACCTACTTCTGCTCTAACCCTACCCATTAGAGCCCTTGTGGTAGAAAAGCATACACCTGGTTGGCAGATGAGTTTGCTATTTCTTGGCTCCAGGCGGGAGCGCGCTCCGAGTAGGAGCCATGGTATAGTCTAACATGCGTCGGCCCGTGCCTTCCTCAGTCTCCTTTTCTTCTCCGGACTCGTGCCGGAGAAGGAGCTGTTGTAATTTTTACAAAAAACCTAACCCAGCCAGAGCCATCGGGCGAATACGGGCCCGATGGCTCTAACCCAGCCAGAGCCATCGGACGAATACGGGCCCATACAGGCCCTTAGGGAGTTGTTTGGCCCAGACCGGTTGAGCGACTCCTGGTTCGTTTGTTTTATCGTTTTGGATGGATCGGTTAAATGGCAGGAGCTATCGCAGGGAAGTCGATTTCTTGGGGCTAGGAAACCGGTTTTTTTTGCCGGAAATGGGATTTCGGTTTTTTTCCCCCGTTTTTGGGTTCTTGGTAGAGCTGGAGTGGATCGATTTTCATTGTTTCTCGGCTAGTTGGTCTGAGCAGAAGCGGGGGACAGTATTTTGCAGTATTTTGTAGTATTTTAATCTAAAAAAATTTTTTGGGGTTACCATGTTGGAGGTGACCACATCAGAAAGGTATGTTTCAGAGATGCGCCATCTGGTGGCATCTGCGGCTGATGATTACGTCCTTTGGTAAGGATTAGATCTGTTCAGTTGCTTTTTCTTTCCTTCTGCTCTCGGGGGAAGAGGTTGGTAGAAGCTTGGTGTGCAGAAATGTGCATCCGCCAATCTCAACCCTTCGAATAGAGTGAGTGTTGGGGGTCTTGTCTTCGGAATTAGAAGGACCTGGCAGCGGTCGCTGCTATTTGGGGACTTCCTGGACAAGATTCCTTTCATGTTAAGTCAGTGGGACTGACAAAGGGCCCCCTGATGTGGGCCATTCCTCGCAGGCTTCTCTCGGGTAACCTGGATACCTTGCGGTGTTAACGAAGGGTTACTTGGGAGAGCGGTACGTATCCAGCCCCCCTGCGTCCACTTGGACAGCACTGCAGGGATGGTGACCTGGGCGAACAGGTCTTAAATGGTGCCCGATTTTCTATGGGTGGTTAGCACCTTCCATGCAACAGTACATCCTGCAACAACATGCTTACACACTGATCGTGGCATCGGTTACGGTAGTGGGGGGGATCCTCTTCCCTGGAGCCCCAATTCAGGAGTCAATGCTGCCAGCGGTTGTCCTGTAATGGGACGATGTCGGTTTGGTTTGTCTTGACTCTTAGGGCGAAGGACTGGTAGAAGCTTGATGCTCCGCATCCGCCAGTTTCGATGCCCGCCCCATTGGAAGTCTTCTTTTTACCAGGTTGAGAGACTGGGTAGTTATTTCGACGTGAAACCGTTTCTAGAATTTAGAGGGGTTTTGGTCGTTTTTTTCAGGTTCTCTTAGCTTTCCTTCCTGGTGTTGTAGTTTTTGTTTTAGGAGTAATCTTCCATGTTCTTACCTGGTCATTCCAATTTGGAGACCAGCGTGGCTAGCAGTGGTCCTGTAGTGGAAATAGGTAAAGTGGTTAGTTTCAGGGGAGATCTTCCATGTTCTTACCTGGTAGTTCCAATTCGGTGATCAGCGTCGCTAGCAGTAGTCCTGTAATCTTCCATTTTCTTACCTGGTTATTCCAGTTTGGAGGTCAGCGGGGCTAGCAGTGGTCCTGTAATGGAAATAGGTAAAGTGGTTAGTTTCAGGAAGAGATCTTCCATGTTCTTACCTGGTAGGTCCAATTCAGTGATCAGCATTGCTAGCAGTAGTTCTGTAATAGAAAGGAAAGAGCAGTTAGTTTCAAAGAAAATTTTCTGTTCTTACCTGATGACTTGAGGAGAAAGGGAGAGTTTTTGGTTTCAATTTCGGTTAAGTCTTGTAAACCGGAACCCAGCCACGTGGTTTTGAGGATCTGGTCTAGTTCGTTTAGAGAATCGGCTATGAGACACTCGTCCTGGACTGATCACCCGGGACAGGCCGCCTCGGAGGAGGGTGTCTAGTGTTTTAAAGAGCCGAAACACCCAATGAGCCCGAGGTACACTACTGATGAGAGTGTCTAGAATATTTCCCTCAAGCAGTTGTTTGGGGGAGTAGTGAATGCCTTATGGCTACCAAACGGAAGCTGGTTTATTTTTTAACGAATGGTCAGTCAGTACAGGGATTTGGCTCTAGTAACCCAGTGAATTTTTAAACTTGGCTTGTAGTTTTGATATTGGGTTTAATGCATGGACATAGATCCAGGCCTGTTTTGGTTCTAACACCTACCCACAGTAGCCCTGTGGTTTGTTTGAGCTAGGCCTGTACCTATTTCTATCCTAAACCTACCCACAGTAACCCTGTGGCTTGGTAGACTTAGGCCTGTACCTGCTTCTGTTCTAAACCTACCCACAGTAACCCGGTAGTTTATACAACTAGGTCTGTACCTACTTCTGCTCTAACCCTACCCATTAGAGCCCTTGTGGTAGTAAAGCATACACCTAGTTGGCAGATGAGTTTGCTATTTCTTGGATCCAGGCGGGAGCGCGCTCCGAGTAGGAGCCATGGTATAGTCTAACATGCGTCGGCCCGTGCCTTCCTCAGTCTCCTTTTCTTCTCCGGACTCGTGCCGGAGAAGGAGCTGTTGTAATTTTTACAAAAAACCTAACCCAGCCAGAGCCATCGGACTTGACATACCATGGATTGTTCAGGTGTTGGAGACTATAGGCAGGATCTGGTTTTCCGGTTTTGGAACTATCTTATTTAGTTTCTGACGGTGCTAGGTGAAAGCTGGCATAATTTTGTGCTGTTGGAGGGACGGTGTCTCACGTGGTTTGCAGGATGTGGGCTTCTAATCGTTTGTGTTCATTTTTAGGTAATGTCTCGTAGACCAAATTTTCCTTTTTCTACAAGGTTTAGGAGGTCATTGTAGTGGTTTTAGTTGGGGAGCTCCCTCCGGCTCCCTCCTCGACTTTAAGTCGGGGAGGGGGCGGGATGGGGGTACGAATACGGGCCCATACAGGCCCTTAGGGAGTTGTTTGGCCCAGACCGGTTGAGCGACTCCTGGTTCGTTTGTTTTATCGTTTGTTTTATCGTTTGTGTCAGTTGGCTTGGTTGAGGTGGTAGGAAGGGGTTAGTTCTTGGTGGTAATTTACTCTCTTCTCTTTGTAGGCAGATTGGAAGTCAGGAGGGGAGTGCCTTTATTGGAATTATGGAGAGTGTGAAGGAGAGACAGGAGAGAGAGGATCGGGATTTTAAGGCCCTGATCAGGGTTCTGTTTAGGTTTCTTAAGGCCTACCACCACCACGTTGCAATGATGGAGGCCGGGGATGAGGAGGGACCACCGGCCAAATTGCAAAAGATGGCCTACCATATGTCAGCAGGGATCCAACCGGCGTTTCCGAAGGTCAACACCGAATGGTTGATCTTCGGAAACGCCAAAAATTGGCTCAACACCGGGTTGGACATCCTAGCAGACCATCACGAGAAGGCCCTTCAGGAGGCCAGCCGGGCGGTCTCCCAGGCCTCCAGGATACGTTGGAGGGAGGCTTGGGAGATTGCAGTCAAGTGGGCCCGCCGGGGACTCAGGACGCTTAGGGAGTTCACGGTGCGTCGGGCTTTTACCGAGGTCGCCCGTTTGTTGACCCGGGAGGAGGGCGATGATGATGACGGGGGTGAAACTTCGGGGTCGGTACCCAGAAGAACGGAGGTTAGGGCTGGGCCATCGACTTCAGAAGAGGCCAGGGCCAGTCAGGTTGTGGGAGTGCAGAGGGTCCGCAAGAAGTCGGCCCGGAAGCCGGCAATTAAATGGCCTCAGCCAGGGGGAGTGAGGTTGCCGGCCCCGGGACCTGCCGTCCCCAAATCGATGGTGACGGGGGCCAACCGGCCAGTCCAGGAAAAGGCATCCCAGGTAGCAGCGGTGAGGCCTTCGTCTCAGGTTGTTCCCAGGGAAGTTACAGTGGGGGAAAGTGAGCCAGTGCAGGGAGCCGCGGCTCCTGCATCAGAACCGATTATGGGTGGTCAGCCGGTTCGGACACAGGATTCCCTGGACCTTGGTGATTCCCCGACATATCGTCTGGAGGTGGAGCAGGGACAGATGTGTTTGAGGGTAGGGCCTCAGAGGGTGGCAAAGGCCAAGAAGGGTCTGGGCCCCGGCAGTAGAAGTAGGGCGGTGGGGGTTCTGCCGGTGGTACCCGTGGTAGCACCGGTCTTACCATCCTTGACCCCGATTCGGGACCAGGCTGAGCCTATGGAGGTTGGGGACAGCCTGGATTCGGACGTGGATTGGATTCTGGAGGTAAGCCAGGAGGAGATTCCCCAGGAGATGGGGTCAGGTACAGCCACTCAGGGAGCCGTGAGGAAGGGGCCACTAGCTCCTGCAGGGGAGGAGGCTGCGGCGATCGTTGGTAAAAAGCCCCCGGGGGCAGGGAAGAGGCCTTTAGAGGCCCCAGCGGGCGGGAAAGCTCAGACGGAAGATCCCGGGAAGAGCCTCCATAGGAGGCATGAAGTCATCGCCGGGGACAAATACAGGTCATGGAGTTTGGCCCCGGAGAGGGAGATCGTCATTGTGGGAGATTCTAATTTGAGCCGAATCCCCGCGATCAACAATGGGACTGTGGAAGTGCACAGTTACCCCGGGGCGACATTGGCGCAGGCTTTCAGCCTCATTAAGTATAAGACCCCAGCAGTGGATGGGGTTAGACACGTTGTCCTGTCGTTCGGCCTAAATGACCGGGCCCAGAACAACATCGTAGCCTTGAGGAAATGTGTTGAGAGGTTGAAGGAGGCGGCGGCTGCAACATTCCCCAATGCAGTCTTACACATTCCTCTGATCAACTACGATCCCGGCCTACCGGAGCAACATGTCCGCAATTTGAGAGGCCTGAATGACGTCATCTTCAGGGCCGAGTGTGCCGTGCCCCCCTTGCCGGGTTGTCGGTTCCGGGTGGAACAGGATCGTATTCACTGGACGGTAGATACGGCCCGGGCCATGCTGCAGCATTGGCTGAATCATTTAAACGGCTGAAGGGGCCCCCCCGCCTAGGTCCCGTAAAATCAGCTAATGATAATAATAAAAAAATGGGTTCTGTCATTAACTTGTCTCAGTATTCTCATTTTACACCGGCACAAGTTAGTCTATTAGATAAGGGATTGTCCTTTATTCCGTCTCATCTGGTCCAGAAGGTTGACAGGGGTCCATTACTGGCAGACTTAGGTCAGTTCCATGACAAAATAAAAAGGGCGGTTTATTTTGGTCCAAGGACTGACGGGGAAATCCAAGGTCTTCCGTTTTGTGAGAGTTCGGGGTGGGTGCCGCCACCCCAGAGACTTCCGGGGGAGGTTTTTGATTTTTTTTATAAGAACCTGGAGGGGGTCCAGGTGGCCTTATCGGGAGCGCGAGCTCCGGTGCCTAACCTGCCCCCGGAGGAGATTGTAGCATTGGAGGATTTAGCTCGCAGAAATGACATTGTGATTAAACCTGCTGACAAGGGAAGTGCGGTGGTAATCATGGACAGGGCGCGTTATGTTCAGGAAGGGCTGAGACAATTAACGGATCGGTCCTTTTACTCCAAGTTAGAGGCTCCCATTTTCATGGAGTCGATACCCCGCATTGAGAGAATAGTCAATACCTTGCTGAGATCAGGTTTTATCTGTAAACGGCAGGCGAGTTACTTGGTGGGGGAGGTGAGGCCTAGACCCAGACGGTTTTATTTGCTTCCCAAGGTTCATAAACCCCGGGACAAATGGTCCAATCCTTTTATGCCTCCGGGTCGTCCGATTGTCTCGGATAGTGGGAGTGAAAGTCACAGAGTCGCGGAGTTTATTGACTTTTATCTTAATCCTTTATCCACTAAGCACTTTAGTTATATCAAGGACACGTATGACTTCTTGGAGAAGGTCAAAAGTGTGAGGGTGCCGCCGGAGGCCTTTCTGTTTTCATTGGATGTGGAAAGTTTATACACCAACATTGAGACCCCGTTGGGATTGAGGGCAGTTCGAGATTGTTTTGCTAGATTTCCCGATGCCGCTCGGCCAGATGAGGCCATTCTGGAGCTCCTAGAGTTAAGTCTGACTCGCAATGATTTTGAGTTTGAAGGTGAGTTCTTCTTGCAGATTAAGGGGACGGCCATGGGCAAGAGGTTTGCGCCAGCATACGCAAATATCTACATGGCCCAGTGGGAAGAGACGGTTTTTCCCAAATGTGAGAAGGTTCCCTTGTCCTACTTTAGGTTCCTGGACGACATCTGGGGAGTATGGGACGGTAGTCGACAGGAGTTTGAAGCCTTTTTAGGGGTGTTGAATGCACACCATGCCTCGATTAAGGTGAAAGCAGTTATAAATGAGCAGGCCATAGAGTTTCTGGACACGGTGGTGTATAAGGGGCCGGAGTTTCTTTCTACAGGCCTCTTGGATTTCAAGATGTTCTTTAAAGAGACAGACACTCATGCCCTTTTGCACTATCGTAGCTACCATCCGAGACACACGTTCAGAGGTATAGTGTTATCTCAGCTTCTGAGGTTCAGGAGAATTTGTTCTCGGGAGGAGAGTTTTCAGGAGGCCAAGTGTACTTTGTTCCGAGCTCTTCGGGCTAGAGGCTATTCTAGGTCACGGCTTAGAGCGATTCACAGGGAACATTGCCAGTTGCAGGCCAATCCCAAGATTGAGCCTCCAAGAGACGATAGGGTTTTGGTCCCGGCCATTTTTTCCTTCACCCCAGAGGCTGCTAGGCTCACCAGGGAGATCAAGGGTAGCTTTGCAGAGACGTTGGCAAACACGCCGGAGGGACAGGATATCAAGCTCTTGGCAGCCTACAAGAGGAATACCAATTTGCGGGATTTATTGGTCCATAGTAGGCTTCGCAAGCATAGGGAGAAACCGAGACCCTTGACAAGGAAGAAGCCTCGAACCATTAAAGCTTGGGGTCAGTCCAGGGCGTTTTTTCTCCCGAATATTCCGCTGGAAGCCAAGAATTGTATTTATGCGATTCAGTGTGGCCGGTGTGGCAAACAATATGTCGGTCAGACCAAGAATTCCATCAAGACTCGCCTATACCAACATAGGTATATCATTCGGAAGGGATCCATGAACACAAGTAGACGCGCCTTGGTGGAGCATTTCCAACGTCATGGGATGCGGAAGTTGATAATAAGGGGTCTCGAGCATAATCCAGGGTGGACTTTGAACCAGAGGCTATTTAAAGAGTTTCTTTGGATTGAGAGATTGGGAACCAGGGTTCCAAAGGGCCATCTGGTGGCATCTGCGGCTGACGACTACGTCCTTTGGTAAGGATTATGGTCTGTTCAGTTGCTTTTTTTCCCTTCCGCTCTCAAGGGAAGAGGTTGGTAGAAGCTTGGTGTGCAGAAATGTGCATCCGCCAATCTCGACCTTTTGAATAGAGTGGGTGCAGGGGGTCTTGTCTTTGGAATTAGAAGGACCTGGCAGCAGGCTTGTTGCTATTTGGGGACTTCCTGGACAAGATTCTCTGGGTTAAGTCAGTGGATCTGACAAAGGGCCCCCTGATGTGGACCATTCCTCACAGGCCTTTTCTCGGGTAACCTGGATACCTTGCGGTGTTAACGAAGGGTTGCTTGGGAGAGGCGGTAAGTATCCAGCCTCCCTGAGTCCACTTGGACAAAGCACACAGGGAAGGTGGCCTGGGGTGAACAGGTCTTAAATGGTGCCCAATCTTCTATGGGTGGTTAGCGCCCTCCATGCAACAGCACATTTTGCAACAACATACTTGCACACTGACTGTTCGGTCGTCTTCAGTTAAGGTAGAGGGGTGGATTCTCCTACCTGGAACTCCAATTCAGGGGTCAACACTGCCAGCGGTTGTCCTGTAATGGGATGATGTCGGTTTGGTTCGTCTGGACTCTTAGGGCAAAGGACTGGTAGAAGCTTGATGCTCCGCATCCGCCAGTTTCGATGCCCGCCCCATTGGAAGTCTTCCTTTGACCAGGTTGAGAGACTGGGTAGTTATTTAAGAAAGTGACGTGGAACCGTTTTCTGGAATTTCGAAGTGGTTTAAAAGGGTCATTTTCGGATGTTCTTAGCCTTTCTTACCTGGTAGTTCCAAGTCAGGGATGAGTCCGGTTTGCAGTCATCCTTTTACGGGAAAGAGTGGTTATTTTCAGGAGAAATTATCCATGTTCTTACCTGGTAGTTCCAATTGGGAGATCAGCGTGGCTAGCAGTGGTCCTGTTGTGGAAAAGGGATAGAGTGGTCAGTCTCAGGAGGAATCGTCCATGTTCTTACCTGTTAGTTCCAGCTAGCAGCGATCCTGTAACGGAAAAGGGAAAGGGTGGTTAGTTTCAAAGGAAATTATCCATGTTCTTACCTGTTAGTTCCAATTTGGAGATCTGTGGGGCCAGCAGTGTGGCTAGCAGTGGTCCTGTAGTGGAAAAGGGAAAGAGTGGTTAGTTTCAGGAAGAATCATCCATGTTCTTACCTGGTAATTCCAATTTGGAGATCAGCATTACTAGCAGCGGTCCTGTAAGGGAAAAGGAAAGAGCGGTTAGTTTCAGGGGAAATTTTCTGTGTTCTTACCTGATGACTCCGTAGGAGAAAGGGAGAGGTGTTAGTCTCGATTTCGGTAAAGTCCAGGAACCAGAACCCAGCCACATGGTTTTTGAGGATCTGGTCTAGTTCGATTACAGAATTGGCTATGAGACACTCGTCCTGGACTGATCATCCGGGATAGGCCGCCTCGGAGGAGGGTGTCTAGTGTTTTAAAGAGCCGAAACACCCAATGAGCCCGAGGTACACTACTGATGAGAGTGTCTAGAATATTTCCCTCAAGCAGTTGTTTGGGGGAGTAGGGAATGCCTTATGGCTACCAAACGGAAGCTGGTTTATTTTTTAACGAATGGTCAGTCAGTACAGGGATTTGGCTCTAGTAACCCAGTGGATTTTTAAACTTGGCTTGTAGTTTTGATATTGGGTTTAATGCATGGACATAGATCCAGGCCTGTTTTGGTTCTAACACCTACCCACAGTAGCCCTGTGGTTTGTTTGAGCTAGGCCTGTACCTATTTCTATCCTAAACCTACCCACAGTAACCCTGTGGCTTGGTAGACTTAGGCCTGTACCTGCTTCTGTTCTAAACCTACCCACAGTAACCCGGTAGTTTATACAACTAGGTCTGTACCTACTTCTGCTCTAACCCTACCCATTAGAGCCCTTGTGGTAGTAAAGCATACACCTAGTTGGCAGATGAGTTTGCTATTTCTTGGCTCCAGGCGGGAGCGCGCTCCGAGTAGGAGCCATGGTATAGTCTAACATGCGTCGGCCCGTGCCTTCCTCAGTCTCCTTTTCTTCTCCGGACTCGTGCCGGAGAAGGAGCTGTTGTAATTTTTACAAAAAACCTAACCCTAACCCTAACCCTAACCCTACACTAAAACCTACCCCGCTCACCTGTTAATCGGGTTTGGACGGCCCTCGGTCGCCTACCCCGACCGTTTTCAGCCCTCTCTGGTCGACCCCGGCCAGAAGGTTAAAAAACATACAAACAAAAATATCAATTACTCCATTTTCTACACTAAAATCTACCCCCACTTACCTGTTGATGCAGTCTGGACGGCCCTCTGTCGCCTACCCCGACTGTTGTTAGCCCTCTCTGGTCGACCCCTGCAAGAAGGTTTAAAAACAAACAAACAAAAATATCAATTACTCCATTATCTACACTAAAATCTACCCCCACTTACCTGTTGATGCGGTCTGGACGGCCCTCGGTCGCCTACCCCGACTGTTGTTAGCCCTCTCTGGTCGACCCCTGCAAGAAGGTTTAAAAACAAGCAAACAAAAATATCAATTACTCCATTATCTACACTAAAATCTACCCCCACTTACCTGTTGATGCGGTCTGGACGGCCCTCCGTCGCCTACCCCGACTGTTGTTAGCCCTCTCTGGTCGACCCCTGCAAGAAGGTTTAAAAACAAGCAAACAAAAATATCAATTACTCCATTTTCTACACTAAATTCTACCCCCATTTACCTGTTGATGCGGTCTGGACGGCCCTGGACGGCCCTCCGTCGCCTACCCCGACTGTTGTTAGCCCTCTCTGGTCGACCCCTGCAAGAAGGTTTAAAAACAAGCAAACAAAAATATCAATTACTCCATTTTCTATACTAAAATCTACCCCCACTTACCTGTTGATGCGGTCTGGACGGCCCTCCGTCGCCTACCCCGACTGTTGTTGGCCCTCTCTGGTCGACCCCTGGAAACATATTAAAAACAAACAAACAAAATAGGGGTCATCTCATCATTTTTTACACTCATTATGGCACAACACAACCATATGGACAATAAAATATAAATATACACACGTGTGTGGGCAGACATATAAAACAGATATTATGAGACGGGTTATAGGTGTTAGCATTTTAATAATTATTATTATAATAATTATTATTATTATTATTATTATTGTTATATTTGCCACTAATATTATACACAGATTTACGTATTTGTCAAGTGGACATTGTAGTGGGACGTTGGAGCACGGCATCGTTCCCTTTCTTTGCCTTGGGTAACCTTTAGTGGTCAGCAGAAAGTGGGCCAGTGCACAGCCATTTCTGGGACCTTAGGGTCCCAGATCTTGGATTTCTCATTCCCCTAACCCTAACCCTAACTCTAACCCTAACCCCTGGGACTCTACCCCTGGGACTCTACCCCTGGGACTCTACCCCTGGGACTCCTCTACCCTCAAAAAAAATATATACACTTAAAAGATACAAAATTAACACATTTAATTATTTTTCTCAGAACAAATTGTTTCACACTTTTACAATAAAACCAAAATACATTTCAAGTCAATCAACAGCATAAATACAAAACATTAACATCTATACAAAAGGGTCATAAATAGGAGCATGAAGTTACATGTAAACTTAAGGAGGAATACAAAACTGTACAAATTGAAACCACTAAAAAGTTGAAAGTAGTATGAATAAAGAGGCAAAACAGGATGAGTGGTAGCTTGACGATGTGGAGCTGGAGAGAGTTGTGACCAAGGCGGATTGTGACAGAGGGAACCACCACAGAGGAGATAACGGAGGGAACAGTTGGGGAGAATATGGCAGGAGGCCCCAACATGCTCACCAGGATGTACGGCCACAGCACAGTCGATAAAAGGATAGGTGGACCTTTGGTAAATGGGCCAGGCAGAGCCCGGCGGACAACCAACTCAAATGGAGCCATTAGAGGTGGGGTTAGAGGCAAGACCACTGCACTGGAGAGCAAAGGCAGAACCATGGGGATGGAGGGACAAGGCATAGCCGTAGGATCGGAAGTCTGTGGTGCAACCAGGGTGATAACTGACCAAGGTGAAGCCAGAGGGACGAGGGAGCAGCTTGAAGGATGAAGGGCCATGGCGGCGCTAATAGGTCGACAGAGTGAGGTTAAGTCCAAGGCTTGGCCTGAAACCAAGGGATAAACACCTAGACAGAGCTGGTGAACTGGAAGCCAAAGGCAGAACCAAGGTGCAAAGGGGGAATTAACAATAGTTTTGGTTCAAGAAAAACTGCTGCTATATCCATCCATGTTTGAAGTTCCATTCTTCTGTCATGATGGTTGGAGCAAGGATGAGTTTGAACAGGATCTAGTTGTAACAGTAAAACTTTGTAAATAAAATCAAAATAATAAACACTTAGGAGATTAACACGCAGGAATAGAACTACTAACTTTAAAAATTGACAAGGAACTAAAAGTATATATACAGAGACTGGATGAGTGAGTCAATAAGGGCAGGTGGACACAATAGGTTGCCATGGACACAATAGATTGACAAAAAAAAATACTGGTTTTCATACCGTCATACAAAGCTTTACAATACAAGAGGCATACAATATCGTGAAATGTTTAAAATACAAAAGGGCTAAACAAAAGCATTCAATTGTTAAAGGCATCTTACTTTCATTGCAAAGGGACAATCAGACAAAAAGGGTCATAATACAAAATAAGCATTAAGGGGGGGGGGGGGGGGGGGCAAAGAAACAAGGCTTAAAGGGTACAAGTGGCCAAGCCATACATACAAAAACGAATGTTGTCAAATCAATATCATGAGTATGACATTACTAAAAAAAAAAAGAAAAGAAATAAAAGTCCTCCCGACAAAAACAATAGAAGGTATTAATGCAGAAAAAAAAATTTGAAGGACAAAGGGACAAAGCTGCTTTACAGAGGGATGATCAAGGTGGGGGGGGGGGGCTCACCGAGGGAACCACAAGGTGTGGGGGGGGGGGGGCTCACCGAGGGAACCACAAGGTGTGGGGGGGGGGGGGCTCACCGAGGGAACCACAAGGTGTGTGGAGGGGGGGGGCTCACCGAGGGAACCACAAGGTGGGGGGGGGGCTCACCGAGGGAACCACCATGTAGTAGATAATGGAAGGTGCAGCTAAGGAGAACAGGGCAGGAAGATCCACAAAGTAACCCCCAACAGGATGACCAGGATGCAGGGCCATGGCCGAGTCAATAGAAGGATAGGTGGAGCTTTGGTAAATGGGCCAGGCAGAACCAGTTGGACAACCAACTCAGAACAGAAGACCCAAGGAGAGACCATTGCACTGGAGAACAGAGGCAGAACCATAGGAGAGTTGAGCCGGACAGAAGGAAGACCCCAGTGGAGCCAAAGGGTTGGAGGGACCAGGCTTAGCCATAGGATTGGAAGTCTGTGACACAGAAGTCAGGATCAACATCTAAACGGAGCTGGCAAAACTGGAAACCAAAGTTTGATCCAATTTGCAAAGGGTGGCTAATGAAGGATGAGTCAGAGGCCTGAAAGGAGCAAGCAGACACAGGGCCAAATTACTACATGGCACGGGTAGAGGAGGTGGGAGAGGGAGCCTCAATGACAGGCTTTATACTGGGTTGGAATATTCCAAAAAGTCCAGCATGTATTCAATTTACCGACCATCTTATAAATAAAAAATAAAAGAATAGAACAAACGTTTCTGGTCCAAGAAAAACTGCTGCTACATCCATATTTAAATTGTAAAAATGGACAAAGAAATAAAAGTATATATACATAGACTAAATTAACGAGTCAACAAGGGGAAGGTGGCAAAAATATGTTGCCAAAAGCATACATAAACTCAAAGCATAATACAAACCATAACTTAGACAGCACAAATTAAAAAGGGGAGCATAAATACAAATAAGAGACACAGCCTTAAATGAAAAGAGGCACAAATCATGCAGACAGATTTAACAGCATATTACAAAGCACACATCCACAATAACTAAAACAGAAGCGATTCAAGACAAGAAAAAAAGTCTTGTCTAAAAAAAAAGGTCTAAAAAAAAAACAAGCACAACAGTTGAAATGTAGAAAGCATTTGTAAACACTGAAACATGCTTAGCTTCTCAATGGATGTGTAACGGGAACTTCGACTCGCTAGCCAATATTAATATATCTTTAATATTAGCTTTACTAAATTAAATAAATAACTATTGAAATAAACAGTATAGGCTAGTTAGCTCACAAAAGTCTAAATTCGGCTACAGGAGCTGGTAGTCAGTAATAACACAGAAACATGAATTTAAATTTAGTACAGGTACCATGTATTGAAAAGTGATTAAACAAAATATTTACAAACAAAAATAATGAAAATAGGAAAAGAATCCAAAATAGTTACAGACTACAGTTGTACCAGTTACAGTTAAGTGCACTTTGTGGTTATTGTTCAAATAAGATATGACAATAGAAATTACAACAAATGCCACACACAATAAACAAAAAGAAAAAACTATCCCAGCAATGTTTGGTTTCTTCAAGACCAACGCGACAACCCACAAGAGGTTTATGAGAGTTTGTATTGATAAGTCCATAGGTTATTGTTCGTTAAGGGAAAAGATGTGCATGTGGGACTGAAGCGCTAGTCTGTGGAGAAGTGTGTGGGTAACAGGCTGCGGACAACCTTCCTACCAGACCAGTAGGGTGGCTGTTCAGTGGATGCTGCACAGATGGTAGGCTCCCAGCCGTAGTAGTTCAGCTCGCCATCATTCATCCCCAAACAGAGAAAAAAACCTGGCCTGTAGTGCAACAACAGGACCAGTAAATAATAAGCTAAATTGGAACTAAAGTTACATTAAACTTTAGCTGATCCCACACTCAAATATAATTTCCATATGTACCCAATTCTAAATCATTACAGAATAATCAAATGTATAAACTACAGTTAATAAACATTAAATACTTAACAACACAGTCAAAAGTGCAATATTAAAATTGCATTGCCTGTACAAAGTTCAAATACATAATCCAACAGTACTGGGCTATAATCTGATTTCCTTAGTGCATGTAAACACACTTGGTGCAAACGAATCTATTTGTAAGCCAGAAATGGCAGACTTCACAACAGTATAAATCATGCCACTGCTAAGACTAATACTAATATTCAAAGCCACTAGCTTAGCATGTCAGCCTCCAGCATATAACGTAGTTCATTCATTCAATTTACTCACCAGTTCCTCTATGTAAACATAACTCGATGGCGGCGACGGATTCCCTGCAGCCAGTAAGTTGTTCTAAAAAGTTACAATGACATGCTTAACTTAAAAGCATGAATCGAGCACAAGAGTGAATAGTCTGTAAAACACAAACCTGTCCACAGCTGTCGATCGGCTTCCCCACACCTCTGAATGAGGAAGACGCCGCAGCCCGGTTAAACACTCGCGCTCCAATGCACGATTGGCTAAGCACAATCACGTGACTAGAATTACGTGAGGTCGCAAGGCACGCACTCCGCAGGGGTAATTTAAAGGGACAGGGACGGCAGAACCAATATACAAACATTTAATATATATTGATGGATTTTAACCTGGGTTACAGATGCAAAGGCATAAATAAAAGCACTACAAAGGGAACAGAAACAAAGATTTGGAAGTATTACAAGGTTGAACGAATGTAAAGAACGTGATGAACACAAAGAAATCGGAGAGGCAAAACTTCCAAATTACAAGAGCATACAATTACAGTAACAGAAACATCAAAAAAGACTGATTTGTTTTTTTTGTTTTTTTTTAAGCAGTAATGTGGAGAGCCTTGGTAAACAAGCAGACAAACATTTTAACAGATTGTTAACATTAATTTATTCAATGTACTCCTTACTTTGTGGGGAGTGGAACAGAGTAGAATCAGAGGCTGCATTGTAAAATGGCCATTTTCACCAACAAAACTGTCGAGACATGGCTTAACCCAATTAAAATCTCAGTATGCAAAAAGGGAGACCAGAGGCCTGTTGCACAAAAGTAGAATTAAGACATCCGGGATAAATGACTCAGCTGAGCTCAATGAAGCCAAAACATGTGCGTCCAGGCTTAATTGGTTGCACAAAGACCAAGCCAGGATGAGCAGACACGGATTCATTAAGCCAGGTGAAACCAATCCTGGATAGGTGCGCGCTCACGGCTCACTCAAATAAACCCCGCCACAGATCACAGATTAACTGATTTACCATGGCAACTAGAGCCGCATACTTTTCCCCGTCGGAAGCACAAATCCTCATGGAGGCATACGAGGAGGTAAAAGATATAATTAAGAAGAAAGGCAACACCGCCACAGTGATAAAGCAAAGAGAAAAAGCGTGGCAAAGTATTGCAGACCGCCTGAATGCGTAAGTAGTGCACAATTACACACTCACCGCTCCGCTGAAACATCACAATTACAATTCAAATATTTAATTCACATCTCCAAAAACGCAGTTGTACTGTAATTATGAAACGGTTAAATTTTTAATTGAAATGCACTGCAGATATGAGTGAAATTGTGTAAAGTAACTCCATCACACTGTATAAAGCTATGATAAATTATTATTAAAGCCTTACATTATTATTTAACGTTACTACGCTTAGTACGGTTTAATCTTAGCCGTTGTACTCTGCTTCTTATGTTGTCCACCGTTTTTTTTGTGTTTCTCCTGCTTTTATTAATGTAAAGCTGCTTTGACAGAATGAAACAATTGTGAAAAGTGCTATATAAATAAAATTTAATTGAATAAATAGATGAGCTATAATAATAATCACTTTATTTATATAGAGCCTTTCAAAGGACCCAAGGTCGGTCGCTCACTGCACTGCAAAAATGTCTTTCTTACTTAGTATTTTTGTCTTGTTTTCAGTAAAAAAAAAATATCTAAAAAAAATCTTAAATATTTTCTTGAGCAAAATTACCTAGGAAAATAAGCAAAAAAATCTGCCAGTGAAACAAGAGAACTTTTCTAAAATTAAGTGTTTATGGAAAAAGTAAACTTATTTCAAGAGAATTTTTCTTATTATATTGACAGATTTTTTATTTTTTTGCTTGTTTTAAGCACACATTTACTTAAAGTTTATATTTTTTGTCTAAACTATACTTATTTTGCTAGGTCATTTAGCAAATCAAGAAAATACATCTTTATTTAAGTTTTTTTTTTTGTTGATATTTTTACTGAAAACAAGACAAAAATACCAAGTCATTTTTTGCAGTGTGACTCCATTAAATGTTCTTGTGATAAAGAATGTGTGTGTGTGTGTGTGTGTGTGTGTGTGTGTGTGTGTGTGTGTGTGTGTGTGTGTGTGTGTGTGTGTGTGTGTGTGTGTGTGTGTGTGTGTGATGTAGATTAAACATGAACGGGCCAAAACGGACATGGCAGCAGGTCAAAATCAAATACAAGAACATTCTGCAGAATGGTATGGTCCCTGACTAATATTTAACAAAGCACAAGCATATATTGTACCCAGAAGGTGCCTGCTCACACATTGTCTGTACTGTTTTAGCAGTGTAAAAGAATACCCACAGACAAGGCACGGGTGGTGGGTCACCAAAGGCTGACCTTACCCCAGCAGAGGACATGGCCTTGGAGCTAAATAAAGGCAGGCCCGTCTTAGAGGGGATCCCTGGGGGAAAGAGACGAGCATAGGTTCCTCCCAAGATGCCACCCGCTTCATTCAAGGTATGTCCTTCATCTCTACATGGGATACAACCACATTCATATTGAATCAATTTGGACTGTCTGACTTTGGTTTACCTATTGCCTTGCAGTGTCTGGCAGCACTGTGTTCCTGTTAGAGCCACCAGCACAAGCACCAGACGATGCTGATCCAGTGAGTACTCCATCAAAGGCATACTGTAGGCCTGGCATGTCTTGTCTACTAGCTTCAATATGAATCCGATTAAATGTGATAGGGTGAAAGCCCCAGTGCAGCAGCAACAGTCAAGTCAAGTCAAGTCAAGTATATTTGTATAGCGCTTTTCACAATACAGATCGCATCAAAGCAGCTTCACAGTATTAAATTAAAATAATACAACAAGGTGTAACGAATACGACTCTGGGTAAATATGAATTAGCTCAAGAATATGGGGAATCTTGGGAATATTAATATTTATGACTCAAGGTCATAATTCATAAGTCGCATGTACATTTATTTTATCAATTATCGAGATTACCTCGTTCTGTAACTGGTCTGACCAACATTTAATTCGTCCAGCGAGTAGATGTAAGGTCAGTACAGTCAAGAAGGGGTATTCACAAACTCCACTAAAGTTTAGGTTCTGGCCACGAACATTAAACTTTATTGAGTTTATTAATTAAAACTACTGAATGTAGTCTAATATCGAGCTTGTAGCTTAAGATCTTTTGTTTCATTGACTTTAGAATGGTGGGCTTTCAAATACAGAGACAGTGAAAAGTATTTATGAATTTTAATAAATGCAAAACTAGAGATTATATGAGCTACGAATATAAACGTACGTAAAAATACAAAACAATAAAACAAACACACATTTAACCAAACAAGAAAATACGTGATCAGGATAACATGAAATGAAAGAAAGAAAGAAAGAAAGGCAGAGAAGGGGAAAATAATAATTACATACAGAAAACCTAAATTCACGAGACAACCTGGAAAGCAGTTTTATCAGATAAGGTTACCGTCACTTGCACGTTTGTTCTCTGTTCGGCGCGATGCTGAAACTGGCAGGACAGCGCGGATGGTGTCCTGTTTCTGTTGCGTCTTCAGGTGCCGTGAAGTTAAAAGGCTCACTGGATGTACATTACCGAGAAAGTTCGTCTTCCGTGCGGAAGAGGTTGCAAAGCTTGGTTGCAAAGACGGCAGGCTTTTACATGACGCGGGCCATGTGTCCCAGAGGCCGAGGCGAGGGCCTGTCCAACCGGAGCAGCGCTGCACGTGGAGAAGGAGGAGGAGGTCAAGCAGGATCGATGAGAGAAGAGAGTGTGATGAGGGGGTTTCTGCCTTTTAACAAACATCTGTTTACGCCTTCTCTTGGAACGACAGCGAATCAGATGGTCTTTTCTGAAGCGGGAAAATTCTCTTTGTGTGAAGAAGAAAACGCCTACTTTCACCATATGTCTTATGAGAGAAAGAATTCATATTTCTTCTTAAGATTGTACACATGGAACAATACATCTTACTGTAATACTATGTGCGGGACTGGTTGAATTAAAACAGGACGGTCCGACAGATACCAAGAATTACAGGTAGATATTGGACACACATAACATTATGTTCATATGCATCATTACACACAAATAAAGCTTGCTTAAACACACAATAAAATGGTCAGTATTTCCGTTATGGCATGTGAAGACACTTGAGAAACACAGGAATACATATCAAACATTTGAAGAGTTTTCTCTGAAATGTTCCATGTGTGTTAAGGTGTTGGAATGTTGGCTTGCAGAGGAACTGGATGAGATGCAGCTTTGGGTCATAAAGTTTATGACCAGGTTCGAGTTACAAGACACTATGGAGTGATTTTCTTTCAATGAATCTTCGGAATTAAAGATTTTACTCTAGCAAACCACACCTCTATTATAAATTTGTAATGAATGGTAAAATGAAATTTTACTATGTGGAAGTCCATATATGGAAATGTGCTTCAGTTGCATCTCGTGGTGGGTTTCTGGTTGAAAGCCCACATGTGTGTGTGTGTGTGTGTAATGTGTGTGTGTGTTTGTGTGGAATGTCACGAGGCCAGCCGAACTGGCGCTGGCAAATTGCTCCTCGTGGGGCAATTATTAACCAGTACGGACACAAGACGATGTGTCTTCCCATATGATCACTTAACGCGAGAAGCAGATGTCGTTGTGGCTACAAAGGTTTGTTTCTAGTGGAATTTATTGATAAAATCAAATTAGATATCCCCAGAATATCCCCAACTGAGCAAGCCAAAGGCAACAGTGGCAAGGAACCGAAAAACTCCATCAAGTGACCTAATGGTGTCCTAAAACTCCATCAGGTGACCTAATGGAGAAAAAAAAACCTTGGGAGAACCCAGGCTCAGTCGGGGGCCAGTTCTCCTCTGGCGTTTATTAACTAGAGGCCGGATTGTAATTTGAACTGTAAGATTAAAAATATTATATGAATGCCTGGCTGAAGAGATGCGACTTTAATAGTTTTAAACTGGGAGAGCGAGTCTGAGCAACGAACAGTATCAGGAAGGCTATTCCAGAGTTTTGGAGCTAAATGTGAAAATGCTCTCCCTCCTTTGGTGGTTCTGGATATCCTAGGTATGACCAGAAGCCTTAAATTAAGTGATCTTAAAGAGCGCGATGGATTATAGGGCGATAGAAGATCCGTTAAATAGACTGGAGCTAAGCCGTTTAGGGCTTTATAAGTCAGTAGCAATACCTTGTAATTAATACGGAACTTTATAGGTAACCAATGCAGTGATGATAAAATCGGTGTTATATGATCATATTTTCTTGATCTAGTAAGAACTCTAGCGGTGGCATTCTGGACTAACTGTAGCTTGTTATTTGAGGATGCAGGACAACCGGCTAATAAAGCATTACAGTAATCTAGTCTCGAGGTCATGAATGCATGAACTAACTTTTCTGCATCAGAAACTGATAGCATATTACGTAGCTTAGCAATGTTTCTAAGGTGGAAAAAGGCGGTTTTTGTAACATATGAAATATGATTTTCAAAAGACAGGTTGTAATCGAGTATAACACCCAGGTCTTTTACTGTAGAGGATAAAGTAACAGGACATCCTACTATATTAAAGTTGTATTGCGAGAGGTTTTGTGGGCGGTTTTTTGAACCGATAAGTAGTACCTCTGTTTTGTCTGGATTTAATCCAAAAACAATGGAAACTAATTCCATGTTTCCTTATAATATTTCCAAGTGGCATCATATATACTGAGAATAACTGAGAATATATACTTAAAATATCATTTAACATCTGAAAATTGTTTAAACACATCGTCTTCAAGAGTGTTGATGTCATCAGAAGTCTTCCCAAGTGAGGCTGGATCTGAACTGGAGCTGCTGTCATCTCTAGTAAAATATGCTGAGCATCCTGAGATAGAAACAGGGAAGCAACAGGAGAAAGATTAGCATTGCTGCTGTTCATATTATTTCAGGCAAAAGATGGTCATGTGCACTTTTTACTATTTCACAGTACAAGATTATGAGATGTGTTAATTGAATGCTTGGCTAAAGAGATGTGTTTTTAATCTAGATTTAAATTAGGATAGTGTTTCTGGGCCCCAAACATTATCAGGATGGTTATTCTTGAGTTATTCCCTTACATTCTATTGAATTAATAGGAAATCATCTGATTTTAATGAGAAAACATGGCCTAACGAGTCAGCATTTTAATATTTGAATACTATACATTCTTACAGTGTGTCAGGCTTCTGGAAGGATGAAGTAGGAGGCGAACACGAAGACGAAGAAACTGGTTTTAATTCTCAAATTTAGCAAATACAAACAACAGGGCTGAAAGCATAACATTAACATTGACCGACCAGTGATGAGTGAACAGAAGGAACTTAAATACACAGACAGATGAACACAAGACAGGTGATGCTGATGATGATGATGATGACGAACAGGTGGGTAATGAAGGGAGTGAGTACAGGTGTGGAAACAAGGAGGATACTGGGAACTGTAGTGAAGACGAAGACAGACGATGACAGATGGTGAATGTGACACAGTGCAAACATCCTAAACATTTCTGAGTATTATCAATGTTGAAAACAGTTGTGCTGATTAATCTTTTTGTGTAAACCAATGTAACAGTTTAATCCATTTTCTTTTTTCTCTCTCCAGGATTCATTGTTTAATAGACCCAACATATTAAACAGTAGTTTACACTACTGTTCAAAAGTTTGGGATCAATAGGGTAAAAATAAATTTATTCAGCAAGGATGCATTAAATTGACCAGAAGAGAGAGTAAAGATTTCTGTTTCAAATAAATGCTGCTTTTTTTTCTATCATTCATCAAATAACCCTGAAAAACACAAAAATATGAAGCAGCACAACCCATAATAATCATAAACGTTTCATCTATGGTTTTAGTTTTACTTATTCACATTGCTCATACAGTGTCACTTACTTTTGGATGTCAAAACTTTCTTAAAATAAATGAAACAAATAAATGTAAATGTAAATATGAGAATTTAAAAAATAAGTAAATAACAGATGCATGGTGATATACAGTAACGTTAGGTGACAAAATATTGTGAGAAAATGGATATGAAGTAATTTAATGAGCTTCCTCACTTCACCTGTTTCCAACTTCTCTGGCAGCAGCTTTCTTCAGAAATGTTGAAGTCGTGGAGCTTTCCCTGTTGTAGAAGGATTATTTTGTTGCCGCTGAAATCACAGAACTATTTTTTTTTATCAATTTGTGTTAACCATTGAGCTAGTTTCAGCCAACATTACACTCCATGTAAGTGACGTCATCGAGTACGTTTATGTTAAATAAATTAGCTCACTTCCAAACTAACTTTTTTTTTTTTTTTACAAAACTATCAAAACCTCTCATCTACCCATAAGATGTGATTAAAAGCCTAAACGTTCATTTCAAAAGCTCAAGCTATGAAGTTAGCATAACGATAACGTTGTCTCTTCTGAAAACGATTGAGTTTTTATGAAGACACTAAACCATTCTAAAAGGCAAATATTCAACAGAAGCGTGTCAATTACAAGTAAGAGAAGTGTCAAGAACAGTTGTGTGTATTATTTGTGTGATTTTAGAGACTAAACTCTCCTGAAAGCAGTGAAAACAACAGCGAGAGAGGGAGTTCAGCTGCTTTGTCAGTTGCAGTCAGTCGGGCGGTCGGTCGGTGCCGCGCCGTTTCCATGGCAACTCATCTCCGCTCCAGTGTTTGAGGGCGACTCGAAGGTTCACGCGCACGCCTATTAAAACGTCAAAGCCACGCAACATTTTAAAACATAAACATCTAGAATTATAACCTTACTTGAATAAAATGAACGTCTTTCAAACGTACGGAATACTGTACAAACAATTGAAACAAATAAAATATTTCATAGAAATGCAGTCTGATAAGATGGTAATGAAATTACGGGCCCCGTTGCAGTTCCGTTGCCAGTAAGTCATGAAATTACCAAGTTATTACGAATAGAGTACGTATCTGGGACGTTGTTGGTTATCTTATAACCTTAGGAGGACGTACTGACGTGACGACGTTGTGGGTGGTAATATGATGTAGCGACAATGGTAATGAAATTCCGAGCATGCGACGTTGTAGTTACGTTGTCAGTTAGTAAGTCATGACATGACCAAGAAGTACGAATACATTACGTAACTGTTACGTCGTGTGTTAGCTGGGCCTCCCCTATTTTCCTCAGGTGGTCCTTTACATAAATACCGAACGGTCCCTTAGCAGAAATATTTCCTCATTTGTATGTCCTAGCTAAAAAATATCTTTGCATGCCAGCAACAAGTGTCCCTTGAGAGAGGATTTTTTCAAAGGCTGGAGAAATTATCTGTAAAAAAAGAAGTAGGCTAAGTCCTTCCACAGCAGAGAAATTAATATTTTTGATTAAAAATCTCAACAAAAAAAAGTGAGACATTGTGGCTTGATTTCTTTTATTAATATTCATTTTGCAGGACCAAAATAACATTATGCACAGTGAGGAGCCTACAGGTTACAAGCTTCACATATTAGAAAAATACAATGATAAAAAAAATATATATATTTTTTTAATGGCTTGTTGTCAAGGTTGTTTCTGATCAACACCTGCAAGTGACCACTAGGTGTCACTGTTGAGACGGGTGTCGGATTGATTCGAAGCCTCGACACAATATGGCCCATTTGCTTCAAATGTTTCATTGCTTCACGAAGCCTCGATCTGCCCACCACTAGCGTCTGTTACACAGTCAAACATCTGTTGTCAAACAGTTACACTTTACACACAGCTAGCTAAAATAACATTTGCAGTAGAAATGGAGTGTTGACACATACCTTTCATAGGCGACAGCACAACGAACACAGCAGGGACGTGCACAGGAATTTTGAGGGGCAGTTGTAAGTGTTACTGATTAGTTATACACCGATTCAGACGTCTCCTGAGTTCACTGTTGGAAAGATCAGTTGTTTTAATCATTCATTAAAATGAATCGGTTCAAAGGAGTCATTAATTCGCAAATTGGACGTGTCGTGCGCGTTGTGTGATTATCCCAGCAGTTAGGACATGGACACATCCAAGATTTGTGTCAACACAGAAAACATTTCATCACTGGATAGTTTTTTTCGTTTAATTAAAGTGTTGTTTTATGTCAGCTGAATGTCCGGAACGCTTTTCAGAGAAGATAAGGACACTTATTCAGCACAATTCACACCCAGGGATAATTCAGAAAAAAAAAAAAATCTCCGAATGCTCCACATGAAACTTTTGGTCTTCCGACCTTTTACCACCGTGTCGATTTATTTTGATTAATATGTGCGAGGGAGAGAGAGCAAGACATCGCTTAGTTTGGAGATGGTGAAGTCTTGTTTACACTTTCGCCTGGCTCCGAAGAGAAAGAGTGCGTGCGCGCGACCGGGTCTCTCTCTCTCTGCTCGTTCTTTCAGTTAAACATGCGCCCTGTCACAATTGCAGCAGTTCATCTACATTATTCACCAATCAAATAAGACTTTGGCGGGACAAAAATTTACTTTGGCGGGCGCTAAAGCAAGTTCAATGCAGGAAAATTCATGCGTGAATTTAACTGAGTAGTACATGACCATGCACTGACCACATAAAATTTTAACTCGCACATTCTCAAAAAATGGGCGCAGTCTGGATCTGGAACCCTGATGATGATCGTTTGTTTGTTATACATCACAAACTCACCTTTTCCGACAACGTTGAGTCGTCTCACCCGACAACCGCGACAATCTAGGGCCGCTCATGCAGGCTCAGCGCAGGTGCCGGTCGCGTGCAGCCACGTAAACAGAGTTTGCCCTTCCCCTACTGACTTTCACTTTCGGTGCCCGAATGGAAGTGAATGAGGCTTTGCGATTATATTTTTTTATTTATCTAGGCCTACGTGAAATTCTGCATCCATTGTACTCTTTATTTATTTTTTTCCCCCCTCGGAAGGGCAACGTGAGTCGAGAAGGGCATATGGGCAGTTGCCCGCGCAACCTGAGCAACCCCCCTGTGCACGTCCCTGGAACACAGTGTAATGAGGGCGTACGAGCCGAGGGATTACTTAGTTTTCCACCCGATTTGCCAGCTTTATACAAAGTGACGCTAATGAATGACTAGCCACTTGCAAGCTAACTAGAGGGCGTGGCTGAGGGGAAGAGGGATACGGTGGGAACAGGGGGGCAGCGTTTCATATTATGTTGAAGCTTCCCTGGGCGCCGCCATTGGCTATCAGACCATCACCTGCTGTTAGCATCCCATTGACTCCCATTCATTTTGGCATCACTTTGACAGCGAATAACTTCACATCTGAGGCATTTAAAGACTCCATTTGTCCATTATTTATTTCTAAAGAAACACGACAATGTATAAAAGGCTCCATTACCTTGTATCTTACGTTATGGCCCCGTAGAAGCAGTTTTTGTAAAAATAGGCTAACGATTGCGTCATAACCACGCGACTCTCTGTCGCACAGTAGAGAGATTACCGTATGGACGGGAGGAGAAGCTCGCGGGCAATCGGGGGGACGTGGAGGCAAAATGGCAAAGTAATTAATCAGAATACTTAGCAAAAGTTTCTCCTGCTGCTAGCTCATGGACAGCTCCTACTCACACTCTCTGTCTCTGCAAGATTCGGAAGGGAATGATTCAGATTTCTCTCGGCACAGCTACTAGAAGACAGACGGGTTGCTCACGTCACATCTACGTTGTCAAGCTCAGTGTGAGTCTGCGCAGTACGCTCAGCCATCAGGAAGTGAGAGCTTCTAATTGACATCACTTGCCTCCGTTGAATCCAATGGGGTCGCTGTGTCCAGTTTATATACTGTCTATGGGTGGGAACAGGAGGACAAACTTGCTACAGCAGTTACTCTGCCGGTTACACATGGATAACTGTTCCCTTTCAGTCGCTCACGTTCGACGTAACGTCGACGTGACGACGTAATTGGGATCACTTCAGGGAGCCCTATCAACTTCGAGTGTCTACAGAACGAGCCAATGAAAGTTGGCGTGCGTGAATCGCATCACGCGCCCCCGCCCCGCCGCGCGGGTATAAACAGGAAGCGGGCGCACGCACACATTGTCTTTCACTTCGGAGCCGAGTTTCTGTGAGACTTTTTTGTCTATGAGAATCAGCCTTGAAGACTTCAAAGAGGATCATCTCTCTCTGTTCCTGTGTTGGTGTGACGGCGCGATCAGCGGTGGCCGCGAGCATTGCAGCTCTCAACGGCTTGCGTGGAATCCTCCACCACGTCCCGAACCTTCTCGGTTGGACGATTGGTTTCTCGGGGCGGGCCGTGCTGGTTCTCAGTGCGCCGCCCCGGTACCTTTCTTTCTGGAAGTGCATGAGGAGCTTTCTAGGACGTGGAAGGCACCGTATAGTGCCCGAAGCCGTTCTAGTGGCTCCTCACCCCTCGCCACCCTCGACGGCGGGGCAGCTAAGGGGTATGTGGATATCCCCCCAGTGGAGCGGGCCGTCGCGATGCAGCTGTGTCCGGCGTCCGCTTCCTCTTGGCGGGGTAATCCACGCCTCCCGTCCAAGGCCTGTAAGTTTTCGTCCGGTCTAACGGCGAAGGCTTACAAGGCCTGTGGACAGGCTGCTTCCGCCCTCCATGCCATGGCGCTCTTGCAGGTCCACCAGGCCCAGGCGCTCATGGACATGAACGAGGGTGGTTCTGACCCAGAGCTCCTCCGGGAGCTCCGTGTGGCAACCGACCTCGCCCTCCGGGCGACGAAGGAAACCGCACGTTCGGTTGGTCAGGCGATGTCCACTCTGGTGGTCCAGGAACGCCACCTTTGGCACAACCTGGCGGATATGAGGGACACCGATAAATATCGGTTCCTGGATGCCCCTCTTTCCCAGGTTGGGTTGTTCGGCGACGCGGTCGAGAGCTTTGCCCAACAGTTCTCGGCCGCACAGAAGCAGACGGAGGCCATCCGGCACATCCTGCCCCGGCGGACCCCTGCTGCTCCCACCCGTCCGCCGGCCGCAGACCCTCCGTCTGCTCGTCGCCGTGGTCGGCCTTCTGCGGCGTCCTCCGCTCCCGCTAAGCCCCAGCAGCAGCAGCCATCATCCAGGCCTCAGCGTGGAGCAAGCCGCAGGAAGCCGACCCCGCCCGTCCAGGCCGCTGCCAAACCAGGAGGCAAGCGACGGTGCAAACGACCCTGAGACGGGCGGCCCAGAGGTGGATCAAGTTGCTCTTCAGGAGATGGCGAAGGCGCCACTCCTTCCCCCGGTGGAGGGCCGGGCGGAGAATCTTTTGTTTCCTTTTCTTTTTGTTCCCACATTTTCAAAAAAAGAGCAATTTCTGAAACCTCTGGGCCCCAAGAGGGTGCGCTTGGCAGTCGACGACGCCGCCATGCCTTGTCACTCCCGAGCCCCTCTTTCATCGCCAGCGAGCAGCAGTGGCTGTGTTCCGGACGTGCTGTCGCCTCCACACACTCACTCTGCCCTTCGACGGAAGCAGGTATGTGCTGCACCACACACTCAGACCCCACTTCGGGCCGCTGTGCCGTCCGAGTCGGGTCCCTGCATTCCGCCGCGCTGCCCCACCCCGGGTACGTCTGTGGTGCCGTTAGTCCCGCTTGCTCGGTCTCTGGGAGCCTGGTTAACGCTTCCCAGCCCGTCTCGCTGGCTCATCCGTACCATCAGACTCGGCTATGCGATTCAGTTCGCCCGGCGCCCCCCTGCTTTCAGGGGCATCCTGTTCACCCGTGTTCTGGCGGACAATGCCCCGGTGCTCAGGGCGGAGATCGCAGTCCTACTGGCGAAGGACGCGATCGAGCCGGTCCCTCCAGCCGATATGAAGACCGGCTTCTACAGCCCGTACTTCATTGTACCCAAGAAAGGTGGTGGGTTACGACCAATCTTGGACCTGCGCGTCCTGAACCGGTCCCTTCACAGGCTACCGTTCAAGATGCTTACGCAGAAACGCATTTTCAAATGCATCCGTCCCCAAGATTGGTTTGCAGCGATCGACCTGAAGGACGCGTACTTTCATGTCTCGATTCTCCCTCGACACAGACCGTTTCTCCGCTTTGCGTTCGAGGGACGGGCATATCAGTACAAGGTCTTACCCTTCGGGCTGGCCCTGTCGCCCCGCGTCTTCACGAAAGTCGCGGAGGCGGCCATTGCTCCCATGTGCGAGCGTGGTGTTCGCATCCTCAACTACCTCGACGACTGGCTTATTCTGGCCCAGTCGAGAGAGCAGTTGTGCGAACACAGGGACATGGTGCTCAGTCACCTCAGCCACCTAGGGCTTCGGGTCAACTGGGAAAAGAGCAAACTCACCCCCGGGCAGAGGATCTCTTTTCTCGGTATGGAGTTGGACTCGATCAGCATGACAGCGCGCCTCACCGAGGCCCGTGTCCAGTCAGTGTTGAACTGCGTGAGCACGCTCAAACGCAGAACAGCGGCACCACTGAAACTGTTTCAGAGGCTCCTGGGGCATATGGCATCTGCAGCCACGGTTACGCCGCTCGGATTGCTTCATATGAGGCCGCTCCAACACTGGCTCCACGATCGAGTCCCGAGATGGGCGTGGCAGAGCGGCTCGTGCCGGGTCCAAGTGACTCCGCACTGTCGCCAAACTCTCAGCTTGTGGTCGGACCCTTTGTTCCTGCGGGCAGGTGTTCCCCTGGAACAAGTGTCCAGGCACTCTGTGGTCTCCACGGATGCCTCTACCACCGGCTGGGGGGCCACGTACAACGGGCATGCAGCTTCAGGTCTGTGGACGGGGCCTCAACTGCATTGGCACATCAACTGCCTCGAGTTGTTAGCAGTACGTCTTGCATTGAGCCGTTTCAAAACGCTGCTACTAGGCAAGCACGTACTGGTCCGTACGGACAGCACTGCGACCGTTGCGTACATCAACCGCCAAGGTGGTCTACGCTCCCGCCGCATGTCACAACTCGCCCGCCATCTCCTCCTCTGGAGTCAGAAGCGTCTGAGGTCGCTTCGTGCCGTTTACATTCCGGGCCTGCTCAACCGTGCAGCCGACGAGCTCTCACGGCAGCAGGTGCTACCGGGAGAATGGCGACTCCATCCCCAGGTGGTCCAGCTGATTTTCAGGCGCTTCGGGACCGCTCAGGTAGATCTGTTTGCCGCCCCGGACACGTCTCATTGCCAGTTGTTCTATTCTCTGACCGAGGGGACCCTCGGCACGGATGCTCTGGCACACAGCTGGCCCCGGGGCCTTCGCAAGTATGCGTTTCCCCCAGTGAGCCTTCTTGCACAGACCTTGTGCAAAGTCAGGGAGGACGAGGAGCAGGTCTTGTTAGTTGCGCCGTATTGGCCCAACCGGACCTGGTTCCCGGAACTAGTGCTCCTCGCGACAGCCCCTCCCTGGCCCATCCCTCTGAGAGAGGACCTGCTCTCTCAGAGACGGGGCACCCTATGGCACCCGCGTCCAGACCTCTGGAAACTCCATGTCTGGTCCCTGGACGGGACGCGGAGGTTCTAAGTGACCTACCCCCTGCGGTAGTTGACACCATCACTTCCGCTAGAGCCCCCTCTACGAGGCGCCTCTATGCATTGAAGTGGAACCTGTTCGTTGACTGGTGCTCCTCTAATGAGGAGAACCCCCGATCTTGCTCGATCAGAGCCGTGCTTTCCTTCCTGCAAGAAGGGCTGGAGCGAAGGCTGTCTCCCTCCACCCTTAAAGTGTATGTTGCCGCTATTGCCGCACATCACGATGCTGTTGATGGTAAGTCTTTGGGAAAGCATGACCTGATCGTCAGGTTCCTGAGGGGAGCAAGGAGACTGAATCCTCCTCGCCCACTCTCTATACCCTCTTGGGACTTGTCTCTGGTCCTTTCGGCACTTCAGAGACCACCCTTTGAGCCTCTGCAATCAGCTGAGTTAAAAATTCTGTCCTGTAAGACAGTACTCCTGGTTGCATTGGCCTCTATCAAGAGGGTAGGGGACCTGCATGCATTTTCGGTCGACGAATCGTGCCTAGAATTCGGCCCGGATAACTCTCACGTTATCCTGAGACCCCGGCCCGGATACGTGCCCAAGGTTCCTACCACTCCCTTCCGGGACCAGGTAGTGAACCTGCAAGCGCTGCCTTCGGAGGAGGCAGACCCAGCCCTGGCTTTTCTCTGTCCCGTTCGCGCTCTGCGTCTGTACGTGGACAGAACGCAAAGCCTCAGGACCTCAGATCAGCTCTTCGTCTGTTACGGAGGCCAGCAGAAAGGGAAGGCTGTCTCCAAGCAGAGGATGGCCCACTGGATAGTGGATGCCATCGCCTTGGCTTACGAAGCCCAAGGCGTGCCCTGCCCGCCTGGGTTGAAAGCCCACTCCACTAGGAGTGTCGCTTCTTCCTGGGCGCTGGCTCACGGCGCCTCGCTGACAGACATCTGTAGAGCTGCGGGCTGGGCGACACCTAACACGTTCGCTAGGTTTTATAGCTTACGTGTTGAGCCGGTTTCTTCCTGTGTGCTCGCTTCTACTAGCCGGTAACACCGAAGTTCCCGCTCTAGTGTCGGCTTGCTGCGCCACTCCCTTCCTAGGAACGGTTAGAGTTAGGATGGACTCTTAAGCTGCACCAATTCTTAATTATGTGTGGTTTCCTTTGGTTCAGGACAGTGACCATGAGGTCTTATCTTCACAGTTCTGCAAGCTTAGTGTACTCATTCAAATCACATTTACATTCAAGGCAAATTTGCAGCGCTCCATGTAAGAGAGACAAGAAGTCTTCTGTTGAGAAAAGCTTGACCTGAACACATCAAATGATATGCAACCTCACTAATGCCTATTTAAAGCTGTTTTAAATGCAGTTTCCAGCAAAGTGCAGTTAAATATTAAATATGTTTTAGTGTTTAAATGTCATGTGTTCTGGCTCCTTCTGTCTTTTTACACTCAGAGTCTTTCATATGAGCTCATTTCTTTTTGCGCGCAGTATCTTAAACTATTTGCTCTCCATGTACAAAACTAAATATCATTGATTTGTAAAGAGGACTTTCTACAACCTAAAAGCTTTAAAGACCATTCAAACATATAGACAGTCCTCTCAGAAATCTGACTGGACACAATCAAGCTTTGTGACAGGAGACTCGTCAACATGTGATCTTTTTGATGAACTCAGAGCTTCTCCTGTTTGGGCTGTTAGACACAGAGGTAGGTGTTTAAACATTCGATAAACATGCACAACTTGTGAAACACGAGTGTGTTTAATTACTTTAACCCTCTGATGGTCTTTATTTATGTCTACACTTGAGTTTTTTGGGGTCTCTAGAGACCCCAGACAATAACATTTAATTTTGTAACAAGATAATAGTTTTTTTTTTTTTACAAATGTAATTTTATTCTGTTTGTTAATGTTTTTACTCAACATTTGTGCAGTTTTTGGAGAATTTATGATATTTTTTAAATTTCTATAAATAAATAAATATTTAAATAGCCTTTTTACAAAAAAACAGCATTTGATGTAAAATTCACTTTATAAAAGACCCAGATTTCTAACTTTCATTCATGGGGATAACATGGATAATTTTAAATGGTTTAATGTAACATTTTTGCCCATTTTTTGGAAAATGCAGTTTTAAAATAAAAAATAATAATTTTAACCACTAGATGGCTATAGAGCTCCAGTATATGCTATTTGCTATTAGACTACCTGAAAGATATCTTTTCACAAGTTGGATTCAGTTGGATTCATATCTAAATATTATAAAATCACAATTATAACAAAAATAAAATATTTTTTGTCAAAGTTTAGCATTTTTTTGTACCAAAAAAACCCAGTTTTTCAATAATGTTACATTATGATTAGAACCAAACCTGAACAAAATGTTACAAAGAGAAATGTTGGAGTCTTAAGATTTTATCATTTATTTCAATCATTTATTTTTAATCTAATTCTAGATTCTAGACACACACAATTGTGTGTGTGTGTGTGTGTGTGTGTGTGTGTGTGTGTGTGTGTGTGTGTCTGAGAGATAAAGAGAGAAAGAGAGTGTGTGAGTACACATTGTCGATGTGCCAGTGTCACCACACCACTTTATATTTGTAGTGGTTCTGCATTTTGGATGATTTTATTTGACAAATTATAGCCTTACAAATGTTCCTGTGTGTGTGTGTGTGTGTGTATGTGTGTGTGTGTTTACATTTTCAATGTGTCAGTGTCACCAATTTATTTTTGTGGTGGTACTGCATTTTGGATAATTTTATTTGACAAATTATAGCCTTACAAATGTTCCTGTGTGTGTGTATGCGTGTATGTGTGTGTGTGTTTACATTTTCAATGTGTCAGTGTCACCAATTTATTTTTGTGGTGGTACTGCATTTTGGATAATTTTATTTGACAAATTATAGCCTTACAAATGTTCCTGTGTGTGTGTGTGTGTGTGTGTGTGTGTGTGTGTGTGTGTGTGTGTGTGTGTGTGTGTGTGTGTGTGTGTGTGTGTGTGTGTGTGTGTGTGTGTGTGTGAGAGAGAGTGTGTGAGTACACATTGTCGGTGTCAGTGTCACCACTTTATATTTGTGTTGGTTCTGCATTTTGGATGATTTTATTTGACAAATTATAGCCTTACAAATGTGTGTGTGTGTGTGTGTGTGTGTGCACATTTTCAATGTGTCAGTGTCACCAATTTATTTTTGTGGTGGTACTGCATTTTGGATGATTTTATTTTACAAATGATAAGAGAACAGTTTTTATAGTCTCAAAAATGTATTCCTCTATATGTGTGTGTGTGTGTGTGTGTGTGTGTGTGTACACGCGTGTTGTGAGCAATATAATTTAGCATTGTGGATGTTTTTTGCATTGGTGGAAGTGTGCCACTTTATTTGTGCCATTTCTGTCGATGTGTTCTGCGTTGTTTCTGATTTTGATGATGAATTTTGTCTATTTTGATTGCGGGGTCTCCAGAGACCCCGAAGACCACGAGTGTCACAATTTTTGTCACGCTAACATAAAAACAGATATCATTCCAATTTTTTTTTTTTTTTTTGTAGATCTAGAAAGTGTTGAGAGCCGTAGAAGGTTTCATACCATTTGGACAAAGGGAACATTTTTTTTAATTTGAGTAAAAGTCATTTGGGGTCCCAAAAGACCCCGTAAACCATCAGAGGGTTAAGACAGTTTTCATACAGTAACGTTGTATATAGGACAGGTTATGCATCCAATTTAAATACAGATGACATGGGCAATAATACAATGTATTACAACATTTAATTTCTTGTTATTAATTTAAACATTTTAATTCAGATCCAGTTTAACAATGACACAACTGTAAGGGTTCATTTTTATGCAGCTAGTGTTTATTTCTCTTAAACACTTGTTGCACAGTAGAAAATCTACACCTCACTTTGAGATTGTCGACAAATGTCATTGTTAACAAATAAATCCACATTCACATTAATCCTGATTAAAGATCATTTGCAGTAAATGGTGCATCCTAAAATGTACATGTTTTGTTAACTGTATGTAAAACATGTGAAAGTGTTTACTTCGTAAAAAGAGCACAATTCAACTTGGAAAGAAGCCCGGTACTCTTCACTTTATAGACCACCTCACATGGAAGATCTGACTTCTTTGGCTTCTCTGACTGATCTGACTCTGACTGATCTGATTGATCTGACTGATCTGATTGATCTGACTGATCTGATTGATCTGACCTCTTCTTTATCTTTACGACTTTAAAGACCTCATAGGGAGGAATCAGCACTTCTCCTTCGTTCTCATATTTAGATAAGAATGAGACATCTGTTCCCAAGCACGTTTTAATCTGAAAGCATGACTTATCTCCGAACACCTCTTTCTTGCCATATTCTTTTCTCAGGGAGGCTGAGGTGAAAGAGCCAAAGCGAAACTCTTTGTTTTGAACATCTTGGCTAAAGTCCCTGTCGACTCTACGGTAGACAGTGCGACATTGTTCTCCCTGTTTGGCTCTTAAAGCTTGAATGGCAGTAGTCAGGAGAAAATGAAGTGCGTGATACCTGAATTCGTATGCGGTCGTATACGAGGGTCCCTGGGTTCGAACTGCAGTGTTGAAATCAAGATACACATTGCCTTTGCCAGAGGTGTAATAAGTAATAGCTACAAGCTGTTCTTTTCCTAGTGATTTGGTTCTCCCATCGAAAATGAAGTGCGTGATACCTGAATACGTATGCGGTCGTATACTGAGGTCCCTGGGTTCGAACTGCAGTGTTGAAATCAAGATACACATTGCCTTTGCCATAGGTGTAATAAGTAATAGCTACAAGCTGTTCTTTTCCTAGTGATTTGGTTCTCCCATTAAATTTTTTGAGGACATATTCCTCTGAGCTCTCCCAGACCTCTTTGAAGATTTTGTCTTTGTTCTTCTCATTCTGCAGGTCTGCTGTTACCCTCTCCTTCATTTTTTCTTTGCACCCAAAGTACATGTCGTCAACAGAGTTGTCAGCCATGTCCAGTGGTAGCTCACCCCCAGCTACTGCACCAGCCCCAGCTACAGCACCAGATTTATCTGAAATCTTCAAAGAAATAATAGACATTTTGAGAACAATAATCTTGTTTTCTGGTCATCTTACGGATGTTAGTGCACAGCAGTGAAATTGAAGCAACCCTACCATTGCCATTCCTGTAGAGACTCCGTAAGTGAGAAGCACTGCTGCCACAATGACCATCATTGCCATCTTCCACCAAAGCACAAACCTGGAGACTGTTGTGGAAAATCTCTTCGGTGTTCAGTGATGAAGCTGGAAAATAAGATTGTCTGACACACTGGGTTTATCGATGTTATTTTATTTATTATCTTGCAAGTAGAAGGAGGCAGTTTAACAGAGTGTCAAGCAGTCTGCAAAATTGCGTCGAGGAATTGAAGGCTTTCCCAGAGTTTTTATGGGCGAGCAATGCAGGGGGAGGGACTGAATTCTTGTCGACTCAGCAATCCTGGTCCAATGGCTCCTTTAGACGTCTTCGAGGGGGATCCATGATGTGTCACCTTCTATGATCTGGTTATTCCAGTACTGTACACGTTCATTTTCATGGGAGGCTGTTTGAACAAACTAAAACAGTTGTAATTTCATAGGAAATTTAGATTCTAACACACTTGCATTTGGTCCCCAAAAGAAAGGCGAGTGCCCACAATGTGACTGTTAACTAATGTTTGTCCCCACAACAGGAATATAATACACATTTGATGTTCTGTTGGGTGTCACTTATGGAGCAACTTCCTCACACCACAGACCTTGGATGCTCCACCGCTCACATCTTTAACACATCACACATGAAAACATGTTCTTTGTCTTTAGTTAATCTGTGAGACAATAGTGGGTTTAGAGAAAGTATGGATGTTTTTGGATGTTTAAAATTAGCTGGTCTTTTGAGTATATTGTAAATTTTACCAGTTAAGATGGACTCTTAAGCTGCACCAATTCTTAATTATGTGTGGTTTCCTTTGTGTTGTCAGATCTTTGAGCTGGTTCATGACAGTGACCATGAGGTCTTATCTTCACAGTTCTGCAAGCTTAGCGTACTCATTCAAATCACATTTACATTCAAAGCAAATTTGCAGTAAGAGAGACTCTTCAGTTGAGAAAAGCTTGACATTGGCATGGAGTACTTTCCATAAGATCATCTCTCAATGCAAATCAAACCAGCTATTAGGCTAACTGAAATAAAACCATGCCAATCTCTAGGTATGGTGAAGGCTATGTCAAGTCAAGTCAAGTCATCTTCATTTATATAGCGCTTTTAACAACGTAGATTGTTTCAAAGCAGCTTCACAGAGATAAGCGTATAATTTAAGGTAACAGAGATTGTTTTGGCTTTATAGCAGAGTTAAGTTATTTTCCATCTAAAGTTAGTTTTGATTGATTTGCTTCCGTCGCAACGATCATTTGTTATTAAATTAGGGGCCGCTAAGACGACACCATTCCCTCTACACAGACTTTAAACGCGAACCTGTGAGAAACGCTGATGGCGTTCACATGCGCATTTAGAATGGGTTCTATAGTTATGTGCGTTTGAAAATACGCAGGTTTGGAATTCCCTACAAGCCAAGCCTAAACAAAGTACTTGTCTTTCCTTATAAATTTTGATAAAGAATTTTATTTTATTTTGTTGCTTTGGGGTAGGAACGCGAAACAAATTTTCCCGACAACGCCTTATCTGTATAGTGGTAGAGGGATCCTCCATAGGGAGAGACTAGTTGGCACTTCAGCACTGCGTTGTCATCGGTCCAGGCGAAGGTCCTTCGTCAGATCTGGATACGGCCTGGATCCGGCAGGCTGCAGGAAAACCTCGGGATAAACACAGACACTAAAATTAGCGTAGATGCCATTCTTCTCATGATGTAACGAGTACATCAGGAGTTATGGGAAGTGTTCCCGGTTCCGGCTGACCTATTCTATGCAGCCTAACATTAAATTATAGAAGTCTATAATGTATTATGTGAATGCTAGGTCAAAGAGATGTGTTTTTAGTCTAGCTTTGAACTGACAGAGTGTGTCTGCTTCCCGGACAATGGTAGGAAGACTGTTCCAGAGTTTTGGTGCTAAATAGGAAAAGGATCTACCGCCAGCAGTCGATTTTGATATTCTAGGTATTAGTAACTGGCCGGAATTTTGAGATCGCAATAGACGTGACGGACTATAATGCGTTAAGAGCTCGCTCAAGTACTGCGGAGCTAAACCATTTAGTGCTTTGTAAGTAATCAGCAATATTTTAAAATTGATGCAATGTTTAATAGGGAGCCAATGCAGTTTTGACAGAACTGGGCTAATATGGTCATACTTCCTGGTTCTGGTAAGAACTCGAGCTGCTGCGTTTTGAAAATGTCATGTGCTATGTGATGATGTGGGGCTATTTTAATTCCAAAGGCCAAGGGAACTTTATCAGGATGCATAGTATCCTGGATCCATGAAGTAACTGGCCTTTAAAAATAAAAATCTGCCTGCCTCTATGGGAATTTAACATAGGGGTGTCCAAACTTATGCACCCTGTATTTTAAGAAAGAACATTTATTTATTTACGATACATTATTCATTCACAAAGAAAATTGGTGTCCCTAAAGGTTGGATTTTTCCAAATTTTTTTAATTAAGGCATTAAGTTCAATTTCCAAAAGATGATTTTTTATTCCTCTCTTTAGTCAACTTTAGCATGGGTGTCTAAACTTATGCATAGCACTGTATATAACAGATATTACTGTCTCTGAATTGTAGCCTAATGACTTGGCAGGTAGCTTGTGAATTTCACCACGGGATCAACAAAGTCTCATCTTTATCCGCTTTAATTCATCATAATTTATTCATATTATTTTGTATTATTAATCTGAATCTGCAAAGTAACTAAATCTATCAAATAAATAGCTAAGTAAAGCGTACAATAGCCTACATTGACTCTGAATTGTGGTGGACTAGAAGTAGCCTAATAAGTAGGAGAAAATAAAAATACTCAACTAAAAGCACCTGACATTTGAATCGAAGTAGCCTACGGAATAGTTACTTTCCACCGCTGATAAAATGTAATGATATTACCTGTAGCAAGACTAAACATTAATTCCCGACATGTTGTTATCTCCAGTTAGGATGGACTCTTAAGCTGCACCAATTCTTAATTATGTGTGGTTTCCTTTGTGTTGTCAGATCTTTGAGCTGGTTCAGGACAGTGACCATGAGGTCTTATCTTCACAGTTCTGCAAGCTTAGCGTACTCATTTAAATCACATTTACATTCAAGGCAAATTTGCAGCGCTCCATGTAAGAGAGACAAGAAGTCTTCTGTTGAGAAAAGCTCGACCTGAACACATCAAATGATAACCTCACTAATGCCTATTTAAAGCTGTTTTAAATGCAGTTTCCAGCAAAGTGCAGTTAAATATTAAATATGTTTTAGTGTTTAAATGTCATGTGTTCTGGCTCCGGCTCCATCTGTCTTTTTACACTCAGAGTCTTTCACTTTCACAAGAAACATTAGCGGCAGGGATACAACTACGTGCTGCCTTCCACAAGCAACAACTTCTGATATAAACAGGGAACTTCAGAACATTCTGATGAAACATAAGACTGCAAATCGACTCATAATTCATGTGGGGAAGAATGATATTCATAAAGAGCAGTCAGAACTCCTTAAGAAGGATTTCAATGAACTTTTTGAAACACTTAAAAGACTGAAAGTTCAAACATTCATCAGTGGACCATTCCCAGCAAGAGGAACAAACAGGTTTTCACGGTTGCTTGGGCTAAATACATGGCTGCAAAAAACCTGCAATATAAAAGGAGTAAACTTCATTGACAATTTCAATCTTTTCTGGAGTCAGAGACAACTTTTTCATCGGGATGGCCGTCACCCAAACAAACTTGGTTCAAGAGTGTTAAAGGACAATTTCTACTTCTCCCTCAATCATCCTTCTGCAATGTGTGCCAATCCACTTAATCTGAATGGCACACACACACCTGGACTCAGTATGAATGATCACAGGACTTCACTTCAGCAGCAAAATGGACATGCGGTTGACATATCACACAAGGACAATGATAACACCACTTCGCCACAACAACCTCTGCTCACGGACTCAATCTCAGCTGAGCCCTGCCCACAGAGCTCACTACAGACAGACACATTAGAACTGCTTCAAGATTCAGCACCCAAGGACGACTTCCTGCAAAACAGCCAGGGAAGCCAGGACAGCATATCACAGCCTCCAATAACACCAGAGCAACAGCCCCTTTCACCAGACACCTTTTCTCTCTCCCCAGCATCGCCACTACTGTGCTTCTCACAGAGAATGGAAGAACTGGTGCATGCTGGAACCAAACTATCCCACTCTTTTGCTGCAAGCCCCCAGATACCAACCAAAAAACGACAGGCACCGCTGCCACCAAAGCCTGCGGGCCCAGTTCGCCCTCGCCCTCCTGTGAGAGCTCTTCGGCCTCTGCCACAACGCCAGGGCCCACACCCTCCCCCATCTGCTCGAGGTGAACCAAAAACAACTGATACCAGCTCTCAGTGATATGTGTCGGGTGCCCGCTCTGATAACAGTAACTTTCTCAAATGTTTACAGAACAAGCGGGAACCCAGTGTGCCTGTATCTTTCTCTATTGCTGTTCTATCACAAGAAAGAAAGTTTAAGGCCTTCAATAGCCGTACAGCAAACCCAACTAATCTGGTGCCTATTACACGTCAAAGTAAGATTGATGTGGGGACAAAAAGTAAGACTGTTAAGTTAGCACTTTTAAACATTCGTTCACTTAAAAATAAATCACTTCTAGTCAATGACTTAATAACCACAAACAACCTAGATTTTATGCTTCTAAATGAAACCTGGCTAGAAGACAGCTACAGTGCAACAATCCTCAATGAAGCAGCCCCTCCTAACTTTACTTTTATGAGTGTCTGCAGAGCTGTTAAGAGAGGTGGGGGTCTAGCTGCTCTTTTTAAAGATATCTATCAATGTAAGCAAATATCATTTGGGAATTACCCGTCTTTCGAATATCTGGGTATTGTGTTAAAAGGTGCTCCACGCATTTTACTTATCATTATTTACAGGCCTCCAAAATACTCTCCAGCCTTCGCTGAGGACTTTACAGAACTGTTATCAACAATTACCTCAGAGCTTGACTGTTTTGCCATTGCCGGAGATTTTAACATTCACATAGATAATGCAGAAAACAATATGGCAAAAGAAATCAAAACTGTTTTAAAAACTTTTGATTTGACTCAGCATGTACATGGACCCACACACAATCGTGGACACACTCTAGATTTACTTATCAGTAAGGGTCTAAACATTTCATTGATTGTTATTAAGGATGTAGCACTGTCTGATCATTTCTGTATTTTCTTTGATATATTGATCTCTCCTGCCATTGAAGCGAGATCTGTGTCTGTCAAGAAGAGATGCTTAAATGAGAATACTGGTGTCCTATTTATGAAGGCTATATCTTTAACACCAAGCATATCTGCAGACTCTGTTGATTTTCTCCTTGATTCTTTTAACTCAAAAGTTAAAGGTGTAATTGATGATATTGCTCCTGTGAAAGTCAGGAAGAAGAGTGGCAGACAAAAAGCACCTTGGAGAAACTCAACAGCAGTGCAAAATATGAAAAGACAATGCAGAAAAGCAGAGCGCATGTGGCGGAAGACAAAACTTGTAATCCATTATAACATCTACAAAGACAGCATCCATGCTTTCAATATGGAACTAGGCAAAGCTAGACAGACTTTCTTCTCAAATATTATAAACAGCAATTTAAACAACACACGCACTCTTTTTGCTACTGTAGAGAGACTGACCAGAAAGGTGATCAGCACATCCTTGAGTTACGCTGGGGTCAGACAGATCAATCCACCTGAGAAAGTAGTTACGATGTCTGATTTCAAAGAAATTGATGGCAAAATTTTGGAAGAAACCGTACAGCACCTTAAAACATCAACCTGTGCTCTTGACACACTTCCCACATCATTTTTCAAAAGTGTGTTAAACAGTTTAGAAGCAGATCTTCTAGAAGTGGTAAATGCCTCACTTCTCTCTGGGAGTTTTCCAAACTCCCTGAAAACTGCAGTTGTCAAGCCCCTCCTGAAAAAGAGCAATCTGGATAAGACCATATTAAGCAACTATAGACCGATCTCAAATCTTCCTTTCATAGGCAAGATCATTGAAAAGGTTGTCTTCAATCAGCTGAACAAATTCTTGAGCTTGAATGGATCCTTTGACAATTTTCAATCTGGTTTCCGACCGCACCACAGCACAGAGACAGCGCTCATAAAGATAATAAACGATATTCGCTTAAATACTGATTTTGGCAAATTATCCGTGCTGGTACTACTCGACCTCAGTGCTGCATTTGACACTGTCGATCATAACATACTTCTTGACAGGCTGGAAAACTGGGTGGGGATTTCTGGGATAGTCCTAAAATGGTTCAGGTCATACTTAGATGGGAGAGGTTATTATGTGAGTATAGGAGACCATAAGTCTGAGTGGAGATCCATGACATGCGGAGTCCCTCAAGGCTCAATTCTTGCGCCACTCCTGTTCAACTTGTATATGCTCCCAATGAGCCAAATAATGAGAAAGAACCAAATTGCTTACCACAGCTATGCAGACGACACACAGCTCTACTTAGCCCTATCGCCTAACGATTACAGCCCCATTGACTCCCTGTGCCAATGCATTGATGAAGTCAACAGTTGGATGTGTCAAAACTTTCTTCAGTTAAACAAAGACAAAACTGAAGTCATTGCGTTTGGAAACAAAGATGAAGTTCTCAAGGTGAACGCATACCTTCACTCTAGGGGTCAAACAACTAAACATCAAGTCAGAAATCTTGGTGTGACACTAGAGTCAGACCTTAGTTTCAGTAGTCATGTCAAAGCTATAACTAAATCAGCATACTATCATCTGAAAAATATTGCAAGAATAAGATGCTTTGTTTCCAGACAAGACTTAGAGAAACTTGTGCATGCTTTCATCACCAGCAGGGTGGATTATTGTAATGGACTCCTCACTGGCCTTCCCAAAAAGACCATAAGACAGTTGCAGCTCATACAGAACGCTGCCGCCAGGATTCTGAGCAGAACCAGAAAATATGAACACATCACACCAGTCCTCAGGTCTTTACACTGGCTCCCAGTTAGATTTAGGATTGATTTTAAAGTATTATTACTGGTATATAAATCATTCAATGGCCTAGGACCTCAATATATTGCAGATATGCTCACTGAATATAAACCCAACAGATCACTCAGATCATTAGGATCATATCAGCTAGAAATACCAAGGGTTCACTCTAAGCATGGTGAGTCTGCTTTTAGCTATTATGCCAGCCACAGCTGGAACCAGCTTCCAGAGGAGATCAGACGTGCTCCTACAGTAGTCATATTCAAATCCAGACTCAAAACACTTCTGTTTAGCTTTGCATTTACTGAATGAGCACTGTGCCACTGTTCGTCCGACTGTTTGTACTGTACTGTATTTTATTTTATTTTTCTAAACTGTTTTAATTATTCTTATTTCTTTTATTATTTTAATTTCTTCTATGTAAAGCACTTTGAATTGCCATTGTGTATGAAATGTGCTATATAAATAAACTTGCCTTGCCTTGCCTTGCCTTGCCTTTCATATGAGTTCATTTCTTTTTGCGTGCAGTATCTTAAACTATTTGCTCTCCATGTACAAAACTAAATCTTGGTTAAAGATCATTTGCAGTATTTAAAATGGTGCATCTTAAATTGTACATGTTTTGTTAACTGTATGTAAAACATGTGAAAGTGTTTACTTTGTAATAAGAGAACAATTCAACTTGGAAACATAATTCTCTGTACTGTTCACTTTATAGACCACCTCACATGGAAGCTCCGACTTGAACCTCTTCTTTATCTCTACGACTTTAAAGACCTCATAGGGAGGAATCAGCACTACTCTTTCGTTCTTAAATCTAGAATAGCTGGAGATATCTGCTCCCATGCACGTGACAATCTCAAAGCATGACTTGTCGCTGTACTGACCTTGTGAGGCTGAGGTGAAAGAGCCAAAGCGAATCGTTTTGTTTTCAACATCTTGGCTAAAGCACACGTTGACTCTACGGTAGCCAGTGAGACATTGTTTTTTATCCTTGGCTCTTTGAGCTTGAATGGCAGTAGTCAGGAGAAAGTGAAGTGCGTGATACCTGACTGTGGTGTTGTACTCGAGGTCCCTGGGTTCGAACTGCGGCGTTGAAATCTTTAAACACGAAAACGCCAGTGTAAGTACTAATAGCTACAATCTGTTTTTTTGTCAGTACGGTAAACCTTTTCCAAAATGATGTGTGAACATTGTTCTCTGAGCTGTCCTAGGCCCCTGTGAGGTATCGGTTGTTGTTCTTCTCATTCTCCAGGTATTCTGTACTCCTAACCCTTCTTCTTCATTTCTTCTTCGCACCCAACGTAGCTGTCGTCAACAGAGTCTTCAGCCATGTCCAGTGGTAGCTCACTGTTTTCCCCAGCACCAGCACCAGCACCAGCTACAGCCCCAGCTACAGCACCAGCACCAGCTACAGCCCCAGCACCAGCACCAGCACCAGCACCAGCACCAGCTACAGCCCCAGCCCCAGCCCCAGCTACAGCTACAGCACCAGCACCAGCTACAGCCCCAGCTACAGCACCAGCACCAGCACCAGCACCAGCTACAGCCCCAGCACCAGCCCCAGCTACAGCTACAGCACCAGCACCAGCACCAGCTACAGCCCCAGCACCAGCACCAGCTACAGCCCCAGCTACAGCACCAGCACCAGCTACAGCCCCAGCTACAGCACCAGCACCAGCTACAGCTACCGCTACAGCTACAGCACCAGCCCCAGCTACAGCACCAGATTTACCTGTCTCCTTCAAAGAAATAATAGACATTTTGAGAACATTAATCTTGTTTTCTGGTCATCTTACGGATGTTAGTGCACAGCAGTTACAATAAAGCAACCCTACCATTGCAATTCCTGTAGAGACTCAATAAGTGAGAAGCACTGCTGCCAAAACGACCATCATTGCCATCTTCCACCAAAGCAGAAACCTGAAGACACAGCTGTTAGATAAAATAATCTCTGGCAACTTGTGGAGTCAAGTAGAAAGACCCATTGTTGTGAACTTAGAATCGAAAGACCAGGAGACTTGGTTGTTTCTTCAGCAGGATTCTTTATTGAGAACACGAGCTGTCGGTAGCTGCAGTCACCAAGTCTGAATGTGAATGTTCTCTTACAGTTTATATATACATTTAGGGGCAGGAACCAAAATAGACAGGTTTAGGAACCGGTTCTAGACTGAGAGTGCTGCCCACCCTAATTCACTCAGCATATCTATTAAAATGCTGAGACCCGAGTACAGGACTGGCAGGACTCTCTTGTTAAAACACAAAATCCGAGAGTCATTAAGAGTTTCAGTAAAACAGGACTGACCGGAGTCTTTTGCTAGAAAACTCTGCTAATAATCTAAATTCAATGTAAACCTAAATTAAACCTTTTAATAAATTTTGGAATCCCACAATTTGCCCCTTTGAGAGTCTTAAAAACTCTCACAAAATACAAATTTAGACACTTAAAAGTTAATTCTTGTAACTTGTGTAAGTTACAGGCACATAGCAAGTTCAATCTTGTAACTTGTGTAAGTTACAGGCACAAAGCAAGTTCATTCTTGTAATGTGTGATAGTTACAGGCACATAGCATGATCTGTGTTGTTCATCTGTAATTGCATGTTGACACAGAAACAAACATGCAATTAGGGTCCGTGAAGTTCTTACGGGTAATATTCTTTTATGGTTGGACCAGTCATTTTCTCGTGCGAGGCGTGAGTCATTTGTTGAATGAAACACTTGATACTGTGGAAGCATACGTAGAACGCCAGTAGGAGAAATAACAGCAGCATTGCTATTTCTTTAATCCACAGCCAGGGTTTACCAATCAAGTTTCCGAACCATGAAGAATTGTCTTCAGTCATCTGGTGTAATTTTGTTGAAAGATCAAGAATGTCTTGTTTGATTTTGTTCAAGTTCTCTGTTGGATCCATTAACCCGGTGCAGCACTCAGGTACACCATACGATGGGATTAAGGCTCCAAGAGTTCTTGACCACCACGTTTGAACACAAGTGAGTCCTGGAATGCAGCCATCTTTGTTGATAGAAGGAGCTGAATTATGTAACTGTGGAGAGCTTGGGGTGGAGAACATAAACCAGGGTGACATATTCATCAGCTCTAAGAAGATGTTGTTTCTGGGGTCCACACTTTGTGCGATGTCCATGATGGTTAGTAGTACGACAATCTTGATCATGATGAGGGATGACTGAAGTTCCCGTAGGTGAGTCTGCGTTGTGTATTTTTTTTTTCTTCTGTGTTGGTCGTAGTCTCTGCAGTTGGTCTAGTTGTTTTCTGGAGGTTGGGTCTTCATATGCAGGTGTGTAGGTCAGTGCATATGGTTAAAACAAACAAACAAAGAACAACTGCAACAGACCAGTATTCATTGTAAAGACTACAAACATTAGGGTTGTATCATCTATTCAATCTGAGTCTGCTAATTGTGGTTCCTTCTTTCCCTATTTCTTAATTTATGAGACACCTAAAAGGAACAGTGAGGTGAGGATGGACTATGGTTGGGAAGGGCCTATAAGGGAATCTTCACCGCAGGGTTGGCCCCCGAAAGCCTGTTGCTTTCGGTTCTTCCCGGGCTCCTCACTGGTCCGTGTCCTATCCTATCCCTGTAGGGGGAGGAACCACTTTGTAATGTGACACATGAGTCCATGTTTTCCTTCCCTGAGTTTTCTGACATGTAACACACCTTTTGGCTGTTTCTGTGGCTACATTTCTGAATTTTGGATTCCACAATTGATTTGAGAACCTGTGATTCATCGTTGCTGGACCACTGTGACCTAAATTGTGTATTTGTTGAGCCAAATATGGCAGCAGTGATTCGGGAGCAACATACTTCCCCCCTTTGGTCCAGCAGCCAGATGAATCAACGGTGGCTCCTTTGTCTAACCATGTCCATGCTTCATATAGAGGAACATCTTTGTATAAATCAATGATAGATTCAGGAGGCAGAATTGTCTTCTGTGCTGTACTACCTGAACACACTTGTACAGTTACATAGAAACAAGCCTGTTTAGCTGCTACATCTGCAAGAGCATTACCTTTAGCTTCTGTAGTGTTAGTTGTGAGATGTGCTTTCGCTTTGATCACCGCTAATTTCTTTGGAAGTTTCATGGCAAACATAAGATCTTTCACTAATTCAGCATGCTTAATGGGGGATCCAGCAGAAGTTAGAAACTGTCTGCTTTGCCAAATGACGCCAAAATCATGAATAACCCCAAAAGCATATCTGGAATCTGTGTAGATATTTGCAACTGATCCTGAAGCTAGTGTGCATGCTCTAGTTAAAGCTACCAGTTCTGCAGCCTGAGCTGAAAAATGATCTGGAAGACGACCTGAAGCTACCACCTCAGTGGTGGACGTTACTGCATAACCTGCTCGTCTGTTCCCTTCAATTACTTGAGCTGAACCATCAACAAACAACTCAAATTCTGAATTTTCTATGGGAGTTTCTGCTATTTCACTTGTCGCTGCATATGTAAGCGTAACACAATCATGAGTCATTTCGCCTTCATCCTCTAACACAACTTCAGTCATTGCAGACATCATACATGATGAGGGGTTCGTGACGGTGCACGCTGTAAAACAATGTTCGGGGCTGTGAGAGTAGTTAACCAATTTCCCCAACGAGAGGAAGTGACAGAAGTGACTTTTGCTTGATTCATTAGTGCGGACACTGCGTGAGGGCATTTTACATTTACCGTCTGACCTAACACCATTACTGATGAAGCCTGAAGCGCTAGATGAACTGCCTGTACTGCTCTTAGGCATGGTCCCATACCTTGAGCTACTATGTCAAGTTTACCAGAATAGTAATGAATTGGACGTAAACTGCCCCCATGATCTTGCATTAGACATGCAGTCATAAAGCCTACATGTTCATGGACATAGAGCACAAAGGGTCTATCAGATTGAGCAATTCCTAATGCTGGTGCTTGACATAGTGCTCTTTTCAAATCATTGAATGCTTTGAGGTGAAGTTCTTCCATACAAACAATATCTGAATCTTTACCATGGCCTTTCAACAAGTCATAGAGAGGCTGAGCAATCGAGGCATATTCTTCAATCCACGGTCTACAGTAACCTGCTGTTCCTAAAAATGAGCGTAGTGTTTTAATGGTAGTAGGCGGAGGTATGGCTTTGACTGAAGCCGCTCGATCCTGTGTAATGGATCTATTTCCTGCACCAATTGTTTGACCCAGAAATGTGACTTGCTTTTTAGCAATTTGAGCTTTGTGAAAGCTGCATTTGTGTCCTTTTTTATGCAAATAGTCCAACAATGATGCCAATTCAGTTTGATGTACCTCGTGATCTGTTGAGGCAATCAAAATATCATTGACATATTGGATCATAGTGGACTGTTTTACTGGACATTCTGGGTCACACAAATCACGTCTGACAGCCTGATGGTATACGGTCGGGGAGTTTTGAAATCCCTGAGCCAATCGGGTCCACTGATATTGTTCATGGTCAACTGTGAAAGCTAACCATGGCTGGCTGTCAGAGTGCAATGGTACAGAAAATAATCCATTAGACATATCAATTACTGAAAAAATCTTACAATCTAATGGTAAGCCATTACAAATTGTAGATGGATCTGCCACTAGCGGGGTGATTTTATCAATGTTTTTATTGGCTACTCTGTAGTCTATGGTGAGTCTCCATGTCCCATTGGATTTCTTGATGGGCCATATGGGTGAGTTACAGGGACTGTTGGTTTTAACTAGCACTCCTTGCATCAGCAACTTTTCTACAATAGGTTTGATTCCCTGTATGGCTTCCTTACTGATCGGATACTGTTTGGTAACCGGGGGTGGAGTTCCTGTCAATTTGACTGGTTCTACACCTGTCAATAAACCACAATCATCCTTGTCATTAGCCCAAATTGGATGATTCAGTAAGAAAGCATACTCTGGAGGGATTGCATTATTGGTAGAAATGTGTGCTGAGGAAATTTTAATGCTAGCAGATTCTGAGGACATGTCTAAAGTTAGATGTACTTGTCTCAGAAGATCCATGCCTAAAATTGCACCTGTATTCAATGGAGCACATAACAATTTTGTTGTCAGAGTTTTTGGGCCAAATTGTACCTCTATGGGCGGGGTTTCATACAAAACAGAATCTTCACCTATTACGCCAGTTAAAGAAAGTTTGGTTTTCTTGTACGGGATGTCTAAACCTTTAGCCAATTTTGTAGGAATTATCGTAATCTCTGCACCTGTATCAAGCAAAAAGTCAATCTCTCTTTCTTTTATGCTACCTTTCACAAAAATTATTTTGTCATTATGATGGATTACCGGGGAAAGGTAGCTACTCACAGACGACATGTCGTAAAGACGCATTTTACTTATCAATGCTCTTCTAAATTCAGAAAAATGTGTGCGTGCTGAGGGTAGGCTCTGGGATAGTCTCTCTACATCTTTAGGTCCTAGCGCTTTGACAACAGTTTGTATTTGTACAACAGAAGAGTTGAGAGGAACACTTTCAGTTCCATCAATTCCCTGAGACCTTCTCCTAGCCCCACACACCTTCACTGAATCTACTGGCTTATCAGTTACTGATTGGATGGCTACATCTGTTTCAAAAAAAGCTTGTAAGTCAGGGTAAATGTTATCTGGCTGACTAACTTCTACATCAGTTTTTTCTATAGCTTTGTTGCGGCTCAATTTCTTAGTCAACGAAGATATTCTAGCACGTAGCTCATTTACCTGTTTCTCTAGCTCTGAGTTGCGCTTAGACTGTTCTGTAGCTTTTGCTAAAACATATTCTCGGTGGCAACAAATAATGCCCTTCATATGGTTTTTGCGGATGCTTGCTCCAAGCACCTTTTTACACTCATCTACTGACCAAGTTTTGTCTGGGTGAATTTCATATTTCTGAGTTAGTTCCTGTCTAACTTTTTCAGTGACTATTAGGTCCATTTGTTCTCTTAACATATTTTTGAATTCACTTTCTGACCACGATGGAGTCGTGAAGCCACCTTTTTCCGTTGTGGGGATCAGTCTGGCATTTTTTCTAAACATTTCTGTGAGTTTTCTTTGTTACCACACAATAAAAAAAAAACTAAAACTTCTCTAGGGTACACTTGTTAACACATCAGCTATTGTTAACTTTCCAAATGACCAACACTTCACACTTAACCTCCCTGCCTACAAAAAAAAAAAACAGAGGATAAACCAAAATATTAGCAATTTACGCTAAAATCTTCCATGCCTACAAAAACAGAGGATCAACTGAAATAACTAGCAAATAAAGCTAATTCTTCTCTGCCTGAAGCAAAGGATAAACCAAAATATTAGCACATATGCTAAAATCTTCCAAAAGATGCAGTCTGGAAAGCAGATCTTTTGTTGAGCTTGCTGTTTCAATCTGGATTCATGTCTTTGAGCTTGAAGTTCTTTGAGTTTCCTTTTTCTCCATCCGGGTCACGGCACCATCTGTTGTAAAAATTTTCTTTCGTCAAAGCAGACCAGGAGACGTTGGGATCACGTTCAAACAGAAGAGTTTCTTTATTTGAGCGCGGCTGCAGTTTCGTCCAACATAATCTAAAGCAGGGGTTCCCAAACTTTTCCATGCCAAGGCCCCCCAAATACCACTAGGTTCTGGCCAAGGCCCCCCGTATTGAACCCATCGAAAATACTAAGGCACGGCACATGTAGAAATAAATAAATAAAACATCTAGGTGAACATCAGATTATGTGATGGTGTTTGATACCAGCCAATCAGAAAGATGAGATGCACCGATTACAATTTTCAAGGCAGATTCCGATTTTTCATTGAGTTTGACCTGCCGATACAGATTTAAGCCGATTCTGATTTCATTTTTTCTAACCACTTTACAGCACACACAAATAGTTATTATATATATATATATATATATATATATATATATATATATATATATAACACCACTTTTACCCAAACTGGTTAATAAAAACAAGTTTAAATGGATACATTCTCTATAAATATTTTTGTCTTCATTTTCTTTTCTGACATAGCCTACTCCTTGTTAAAACACACTATACATGCAAATTATGTGCATTTTTTTGAGTGAAATCATATTTATTTTGTCCATCAAAAGTGTGCTTTCACTTTGAGCGTGAGCAGCGCTACAAAAATAGACTCGGCGTCGAAACCCTCGCTTCACTGCTGCTCTGCTGCTCATGCGACGCTCCTGCTTGACGCTCACGCGCTGCTCCAGCTCGCGGTGTGAATGCACTCACTGAACATGCACGCTGAAAAAAATTCGCGCTGCTCACGCGCCGCTCGCGATCTGAAACGGCCGTAATTCACAAGGTTTACTACATGTGCGTTCTGTGTGCATGTGTGATGTTGATCTTGCGCGATGTTATTCATGCGGCGCCCGAGTGCATTTGAATCGGCATATGTCAGACTGAAAATCATGTGAAAATCGGCCAATTCTTGTCATTAGCCGATCAATCAGATATCAGATAGGCTATGCAACAAATTATTATAATGTTTTCTCATAACAATACTCATATTAGCAAATATTTATTTTTTAACGTTTTTTTACTTTTTTTTTTTCAACTTGCTGCGGCCCCCCTGGCGCCCCCTGGCGGCCCCCCAGGGGGCCGCGGCCCCCACTTTGAAAACCCCTGATCTAAAGTATATAAATTTACATGGTTTCTTATAGGCATTTTAGGAGGAGGGGCTTGTGAAGGTGGAGACAAATTCAAACAAAGCATGTAAATGAGTATACAGGTTAAGGTAACACCCTAGACTGTGAGGGTCTGGCCAATCCAAATTCAACCAGCATAAGGCTCCAAGAGCCATTTGGGTCCGAAAACCATTTGCAGAACAAAAGGTGAGATTCTCAGTGAATCATTCGTGTGCTAATCCCATCAGTCTGAGTGAAACTGGGGCTTCAAGAGCCATTTACAGACAATAAGGAGAAAACAGGAAAGGCAACTTTGCTGAGCAGAATCATTATCTTACCCTTAAACACTAAATACAATATTCTTTACCGTGATGTTATGTAAGGAAGCATATTTGAAATAGATTCTTAAATTTGAATCCTTCAGTCCCCTCTTTGAGAGTTCTTAAAAACTCTCACAAAAATACAAATTTAGACACATAAAGTTCATTCTTGTAACTGGTGTAAGTTACAGGCACATATAACTTGCTCTGTGTTGTTCATCTGTAATTGCATGCTGACACAGAAACAAAACATGCAATTAGGGTCCGTGAATTTTCTGCGTTGTGTATTTTTCATTTTCTTTGGTGATAGTTCGTTCAGCAGTGGGTCTGGTTGTCTTCTTGAGGTTGGGGCTTCATACGCAGATGAGACGGTCGTTGCATATGGATCTTGAAAAAGCCATCAAGTTTTATCTGCACACTGTAAGACAGAAAACAGAAAAACAGAGAGCAGTATTTCTTCAAAACACTACGGTTGTAGCAGTTTAAACACTATGGTTCTATCGTTTTCAGAGTCTACTGTTGTCGTTTCATTCTTTCCCTATTTCTTAATTGATTTGACACCTATGGACCAGTGAGGTAAGGATGGACTAAATCGGGAAAGGCCTATGAGGTAGTGTCTTCACCCTGGGTTCACCCCCGAACGCATGTTGCGTCCAGATCCTCCCAGGGCACCCCACTTGTCCGTGTCCTATCATGTCCCTGTGTTGTGTGCACACTGTAGAGTGTGTGAGAAAATTGGCACATTTCCATTCTCCAGTGAAACATCAGTAATAAACATCATTAACAGAGGATGGTTGTCTGACTGCAATATTCTGTGTTCTGCAGTATAACATTTAAGGCTGTGAGTATACTGAATGTCCCCCAAACAAAGGCTGTGACAGTCACTAAGTCTTTCATCTTTGTTGTGGGTTACTGGGGAGATTAAGCAATCACAGCCCAAATGGTTAACACCTCAAAAAGCTTAGCCACGAGTCCAATGACGAGGGGAGGGGTTGCTTTAAAGTAGCAAACAAATGTAGTAAGAGCTGCATAACATTGTTAACTTGTCTTAAGTTATTTTTGTTTTTTCTACATTCATTTCCAAAATGTCTGTGCTTGCCACAGTAAGAACAACTGGCTTCTCTAGGACTTTTGCGTTTCTTTGGCTTCTCTGAGTTGACCTTAACAGAAACTGCTGCAATTCTTACTCTCTCTTTGACATCAGAATCTCTTTCCCAAATAGCTAAACTGTCCAAGTTGTCTTCCAGGGTTCTCGTACACCATGTGATGTTTAAGTAAGGCAACGCCTTTCTGTGTTCTGGCAAAAGACAATGAAACCATGTGTGAACCAAAGGGCCATTATCACCTAACACCTTCTCTGGCGTGTCAGCAATTCCGCTGTAAGTGGCAGCGGTCTGGCAAAATCTTTCTGTGTAATCACAAACAGTTTCACCCTTCTTCTGTACACAATTGGTTATTTTTGACCAGTCCACGTTCGGTCCAACAATGTTCTTTAAAATTTTCAGAACTTCCTCTCTCAATTCATCTTTACTGGCTTGTTGCAGTTCAGAATTGTTTACAGCACTTTCAAAATCATTGAATTCTGACTCAGTCAAGATCTGTGATATTAGCTGAGTGACTTCAGCTAGAGACATATCGTAGAGCCGCATCTTTTTGGACAACTCTCTCCTAAACTCCGAAAAATTTCTTTGCACTGATGGCAAACTTTCAGAAATTCTCTCAATATCTTTAGGACCTAAAGATGTTTTGACTGCTTGTGGCTGCAATATGGGGGTTGCAAATGAAACTGTATCAATACCTTTTCCCTGAGGCTTTTGTCTAGCTACGCACACTTCAAATGCATTTACATCTGCATTTACATCTGCATTGACATTGTCCTCTATACTATCAAAAGACTGTAAATCAGGATAGCTTTCATCTGACTGTTGGTCTTCTAAATCACATTTGGTTGAGGCTTTGTTATGGCCCACGTTTGTCTTGAGACAGGACACCGGAGTCTGCAATTGTTTGATCTGATCTTTCAACTTATCAATACAACGAGCTTGTTCTTGTACAATGGATAAGCTAAATTCTCTGTGACAGGAGATAATGCCTTTGACATATTTCTTCCTGATACATGCACCCAACACTTTCTTGCAATCTTCAATTGACCACACTTTTCCTTGTTAAAAATTTGTGCAAAATTTCCTTGTTAACCCTCTGGGGACCAAAAACGCGCCTGCGCGTTTTGCTCGTTTTTTTTTTTTTAGCAATGAAAATAAACACTAAATGCTCTGTTAATTTTGATCTTTCATAATACATCAATCGATCCTGTTCAGTTTCTATTTTTTTTCTGTATACTCACAATAAAAATAAAGTGTTTTGCTTTTTGACAAATAAAGAAATATTAACATGATGCGATTTCTGCCTTCTCTCTGTCAGTAAACTCCCATTTGAAACGCGTTCGAAAATGATCTATAACTCCGCGAAAATTCAGTCAAACAGGCAAACAGACCCACGGGCATAAAGCTTGAGATCGCATCTTTTAAATGAAGTAATTTATATAAAAAACAAATATTCTCAGCTTCTGTAATCTGTACAAAAAGAGAGCGACTCCAGTCAAGCTCATTACGAGCCATTCAAAAGTAATTTGACCACTCCCCGGAGAGCGCATGCTATTCAAATGCAAATTCTGAGAACCATTTCAGTCTGTGAAACGCCCCCACATCAGCTGTAAACAAAGCGCGTCGCAATCGAGTGAGGCATAAGTTTCCTCAGAACAGTGCTGATATGAGGAGCAATATCTCCTGATATGAGGAGCAGATCCCGCTGAGGAGTGAGGTAGGCTGTTTTCTTTTCTCAAGTGTGGAATAACGTTATGGAATAACGTTAGTGTAGGCCTATGCAAACCGCAAAAAGATGAATCGCATTTCTATAATATGACTCGTCTTTCTGTGAGATGAATGAAGGGTACATATTTGTAAAGACTGTTTAGCCTAAATATGAATCGCGCGTCTGTGTGTGAAAGAATAAACTGCTTTGCTATAGCCTACTGAGATGAGTAAAAATCGACTGGAATATGTTGAAATAAAATGTATTTGTATAAGCAACGTATTAAACTGCAAATTAGCATTTATATGCCCTAATATTTCATAAAAACAACGTTACAGTCAGTCACTTGTTGACTAGATTTGGGTACAGTTTTTAGGCTACTGTAGAATATACTGTCACATCAAATAATCTTTTGTTTAGCAATTTCTGCTCATATCTAACGTTATATATATATATATATAACTATATATAACTATATATATTTATATATATTATATATATTTATATATATTATATATATATATATATATTTGCTATATTCAAACTAATGAATACATATGATAAAATGTAGGCCTATAATCTTTTTTATTTTCTTTTTTACAAAGAAAGAGTACACTTGAAATATTGTTGAAATTGTAATTATTGTTGTAATTGTAACATTTTTAATAAAATAGCAAAACATATTTACAAGATAGATGTAAGCGAAATCTTAAATGGTCAATATAAGTCTTCTTCTAAATACATCTTTTGTCCTTGCATTGTGGCTCAGTCAGTGTCACACCTGAATGAATGGCTAATTATGCAGAGTCATTATGCAGAGTGGGTGGGACATTGTAATCTAAGGTGTAAACTACTCCTCCCCCTCGCATATTGGCTTTCCAAGCAAAACCTGTTTTACACCATTTAAATCAATGTATTATTTTTTTTGTGAACGATAAAGCAAGACTATTTTCACATAATTTTGAAGCTAGAACTCAAAGGGACAACATCCATTAGTCAAAAGTCTTGTGGACACATATTTAATATGTGTTTTGTGGTCTTAATTCAGCAACTTTCATTTAATTTTTTTCCAATAACCACGCATAAACATTATTCTCTTAAAAATACAAACATCTACATACACGTTGCTCGCATATTATGGTAGCCCTGTTTGTGCTATATAGAGTGAATTTACACCTTTGCCATTAACATGTTTATAAATAACTGAAAAAAGCACAAATGTCAGAGCATGTCAGAACATCTCAAGGACCCCAAAAACAGCTTGGTCCCCAGAGGGTTAAATTCAATCTGACTTGCTCAGTCACTATTGTGTCCATGTGCTCTGATAACAAAGACTTAAAACTCATTGTCTGTCCATAAAGGGGTAATCTGTCTAGTACTTTTCCTAAACATTTTGTGAATTTCTGTTACCACAAACAAACACTAAAAAAAAACTTCTCTCTACTGTCTTACAAACAGAGGGTACAATCTTATTAGCACATGACGCTAAATTTCTCTAGCTTACAGATAGGTATTTTCTAGCAAGAGCAAACACACAATATTAACATGTAACTGTTAATCTTCCCTGTCAACAACAGAGGGTAAATTTCATCTCTAAAAAAAAACTTTTTTAGAGGCTCATCTTTAGTTAACCAAACTCTACAGCTGTTTGTTAGCTACTTCTCTGAACGGCGCAGAGGAAAACATTTGTACTGGTCTGCATTGGTTCTTTTAATGGAGTGAAACTCACCGAGTCTTTCATTTGTAGCTTAAAATTCTTTGAGTTTCCTTCTTCTCCATCCGGGTAACACGGCACCATCTGTTGTAAACTTAGAATTGAAAGACCAGGAGACTTGGTTGTTTCTTCAGCAGGATTCTTTATTGAGAACACGAGCTGTCGGTAGCTGCAGTCACCAAGTCTGAATGTGAATGTTCTCTTACAGTTTATATACATTTAGGGGCAGGAACCAAAATAGACAGGTTTAGGAACCGGTTCTAGACTGAGAGTGCTGCCCACCCTAATTCACTCAGCATATCTATTAAAATGCTGAGACCCGAGTACAGGACTGGCAGGACTCTCTTGTTAAAACACAAAATCCGAGAGTCATTAAGAGTTTCAGTAAAACAGGACTGACCGGAGTCTTTTGCTAGAAAACTCTGCTAATAATCTAAATTCAATGTAAACCTAAATTAAACCTTTTAATAAATTTTGGAATCCCACACCGTCAATGCGACAACATGGTCTGGGTACAGTACACTTAGGAAGCAATTAAGCAAGTGAAAACGTGGGTGTAAGATATAGTAAAACATGTCATTAGTGTCCTTTAATAAGGAAGAGGTGGTTGTCGAAGATAGACTCTGTGACGAAAGAGAGTCAAAAAGACGACTCCTGTTGATAACAGCTGCCTTGAACTGGAACAAAACATAATATTAGTAATGTTTTATTTTGAGAAGATGAAAGTAGGCTAGTTTCTCTCAAAAAGCAACTTCCAAAACAGTTTCCAGCGAAGTGCAGGTAAACATTGAACAAGTATTCAGATCTTTTACAGCAGTAAAAGCAGGGACGTCGTTAGGCCTATTTTAGGGGTGCTGAAGCTACCCTAAAATGTTCCTAAGCCCCCCTAAATAATAATAAGAACAACAATAATAATTTATTTTACAGTGCACTCTGTATCTAACTAGGGTAAATCAATCTTCCTTCATCATTCATCTGTGTGTTTCGGTGTATATTGTGTATGTTTTAATTTTACTTTACACCTGTCAGCTGGTCGAAAATAAAAGCTCAACGAGCGCCCACTAGCACGGTAACAGTATGTGGATGAGCAAGGTAGTGAGTTAGCTACTGAAGAGAGCCAAGCGGCATTAAAACAAAGCAGAGAATGGGGCACCTTTCATGGCTTCCAAAACCGTAGAAAGGTCCCACATGGGAACTGATGGAGGTCTGGGAGGATTCAGCCTCTTAGCTCCTCTAAGGAAGCGAATGACCAAATCGTTCCTTCCAAGTGACTGGCCAAGCGTCGGTTTAGTAAACGCTGCTATGGCCGCCACGTAAACCTTGAGCGTGGATGGGGTTCTGCCCTTATCCAGCAGCTCTTGCAGGAAGGAGAGAACCTCCGTCACCCCACAGTCTGGGGGTGATATGCCACGAGCTGTGCACCAGCTAGAGAACACAGACCATTTCGAGGAATAGAGCCGTCTAGTACAGTGGTTCCCAAACCTGTCCTGGAGGACCACCAACACTGCACGTTTTCTTTGTCTCCCTAATCAAACACACCTGATTCAACTCATCAGTTCACTAACCCATGTGATAATGAGCTAATGAGTTGAATCAGGTGTGTTTGATTAGGGAGACAAAGAAAACGTGCAGTGTTGGTGGTCCTCCAGGACAGGTTTGGGAACCACTGGTCTAGTAGACGGGGCCCTAGTCTGCGTGATCATGTTTAACACTCCCACCGGGAGGTTAGCGAGTATCCGTTGATGGCCCACGCATGTAGGGACCAAAGCTCTGGGCGAGGATGCCAGATCGAGCCCTTGGCCTGAGAGAGGAGGTCCCTCCTCACTGGTACTGGCCATGGGGCAGTGATTGTCAGCTGTTGTCAGGATTTGAAGGCGGCGGTTGCAGAACACAAGCCCAATAATATTATATCCCTGAACTGGAGGCCATTGCTCATAAGGAACGGGCTCAGATTCCTCAGAAACGCTGCCAGAAGCTGCTGACTGGCTCTACATCTCGCTTGCAGGAGCTCATACAGCAGAAGACTGTTCTACTAAGAGCTAAAGGTGCTTGCCATGAAGGGGGTGAATAATTTTGAGACTGCAGAAGTCATTAAAAGTTGCATTTCCAGTTGAATTTGGGGAAACCACTCGGAACATTTGTTGTGTTGAGCTATTTCACTTACTTTTGCTTGATTTGTTAATTGCAAACACCTGAAAGTCTCTTAATTTTGCCAATAAACCTGATTTGCGATGGGGATGAATAATTTTGATCACAACTGTATATAGAGCTTAATGATATGATGACAGAAGGTGAGCTCAGGTGTTTGTGTCTCAGGTGGATAAAGTCCTGAAGGTCATTCCGTGTGACAGACGCACATTCCTGTTTTCGGCCACCATGACTAAAAAGGTAAAGGCCTGCATGTGTGTGAAGTGGCCACTGATGCCGTCGAGCGACTGTTGATGTGCTCTGGTCTCGTCTCACTGGTTTCAGTCTGTTGATGTGCTCTGGTCTCACTGGTTTCAGTCTGTTGATGTGCTCTGGTCTATTTTATTATTAAACAAAGACAAAACTGAAGTCATTGCCTTTGGAAACAAAGATGAAGTTCTCAAGGTGAACGCATACCTTCACGCTAGGGGTCAAACAACTAAACATCAAGTCAGGAATCTTGGTGTGACACTAGAGTCAGACCTTAGTTTCAGTAGTCATGTCAAAGCTATAACTAAATCAGCATACTATCATCTGAAAAATATTGCAAGAATTAGATGCTTTGTTTCCAGACAAGAAACTTGTGCATGCTTTCATCACCAGCATGGTGGATTACTGTAATGGACTCCTCACTGGACTTCCCAAAAAGACCATAAGACAGTTGCAGCTCATACAGAACGCTGCTGCCAGGATTCTGAGCAGAACCAGAACATATGAACACATCACACCAGTCCTCAGGTCTTTATACTGGCTCCCAGTTAGATTTAGGATTGATTTTGAAGTATTATTACTGGTATATAAATCATTCAATGGTAGGGTAACCAGACGTCCCGAAAAATTCGGGACAGTCCCGAAATCTAAACTGTTGTCCCGAATCCCGAATCTGGCCCTAATTGTCCCGAAAATTATACTAAAGCAAAATCTTGAGTAGTTTTTGTCTGATAAACATAAAAAATCTGTCTGTGGAGTCGTCCTGCAACCAGCCCCCGCCGGCTGCTCATTGGCCAACAGAATCTCATGAAAGTGCGTATCTATAGCACGAATGATATTTCTCGTATCATTTATACGCTAAACGAGTTTTTGCGTTCAAATGATACGCACTGCAAACCCCTTGGGTAGGACTAGGGGTGAGGAGGGCGTGCATATTACACGCCATAAAGTGCGTACCATATTTACGCTAAAACTCGTTTGGCGTATAAATGATACGACATATTATCATTCATGCTATAGATACGCACTTTCATGAGATTGGGCTCCATTGGCTGCAGAATCTTTTTTGTTTCTTTTTTGAAGTTCTAAAAGAATACCGTAGGCGAGACAGAGCGTATTTAGGCCACGCCCACACCGGCAAACAATCCAACCGTCCCCATTGACTTTGCATTGCGAGAGGCTGCCTCCTTGTCATTTCTGACTTTTAACATGACATGGCTGGTGTACCCGAACCCCAGCACACTGCTAAAAAGCAAAAACTTTTATTGTTTCTATTCATTTATCTAATTAATCTATATGCACAAAGACAATACGACCTTTTTGTCCCCTTTTTGTTTTAAGCCTTGATGAAGGGAGCGCAAGTTGCTGCAGCCGCTAGGAGGACAGTGATGTACGCGTAAAGGAGTGATTGATTGTTCGCGGCACTGTGTACAAAAAATACTTTACTACACAATTATTTCGTTACTTTCGTTTAAGCTTATTAGCGTTAGGCTATACTGAAAGGTCTGATTTACGCACTGTTACAGTCATTGTTTTGTTTTTGTTTTTTCACAATGACATTTTGAGTTCATGATTTTAATGTTTTTTTGTGGCAGACTAAAGACTAATGACAGACTGTTGATCTTTGAATAAAAATGTTTGGTTCAGGTTTGAAATTCATTATCTTTTATTATAGGCTACGCAGTCTAATATCATAGAAGCCCCCCATCCCGTCAACCCAGACCCTCATCATCACCCTGTAAGTACGTCAAGCCCCCCTGGGGAAGAGAAAGAAAGATCGAGAGAGCACGAGAAGAGAAACGTGAGCTAGAATCTGCGCAAAATATTGATTTATTAAAAGTAATTTTGTAGATGTTTTGTTGTGGAATAAATTTAATTATACTTGAATGCTTGAATCTGATTGGTTGACAAACGTTCTAAGGTGTGCATTATTTTCAGGGAAACGCACGGCTAAAGTAGTTCCAGGCAGGTCTTGACCGCATTACAGTTCCATATCTCTTCGCGTTGTCAACTGTAAAATAGGATACAATTCATAACAAGAAAAAACATTTAGCACCATGCGCTTGATCTGCAATTTTCAATGTCTAGCTTCACAATCAATAGAAACATGCAGTTTAATTAATAAGTTAAAGAACTTACCTTTATCCTGTTGATCCGTGCGACTGTTGTTGCGCTGATATCCAATGAGTAGTTAGGCCATCGTTGCGTCATCCGGTGGAAACCTGAAAAAAAAAAAGAAAATATTATTAATACACAAAGGAATCGGTGAGTTAAAATGTCTATTTTAATATACATGTTGGGATGTTGTGATTCAGTGGTGTATTGGTATTTTTTTTTTAGAAGAAAAATGTTCAGTTTCGTATGGAGCAAATGTATACACTGTTATAAAAATATGTACAGAGCTGTAAAAAATGTATGTAAGTGTGGATTGATTTAGAATATTTTTCTGTGTGTGTGCGCAGGCCAGTTTTGTTATCTTAGAATTTAGATTCTGGATTCTTCTGTTCGAGGACTGATTTGATATGAACACTTCAGATGTGCACTGTGTGAAGATGGCGGGTCACCCTTGAGATGACCAAAGACACTTAGGCCTTCCTTTTTGTCTTCGTGGACATCTGCATTGCTTCCAACGAAATATTTCATTGGATTCTTGAAGGTTTGGAGTATTTACTACTTTTCATTTTTTTTAAGGTACTGAGGAAAAAAAGAATATAATTTGTTATTATTTGGACTGACATTATCGAACTGTGCATTCTAAAAGATACTGAACAGATTTGTGTTCATGCAATTTTGTACATATGAATGTTTATGGTGTAAACTTGCATATGTGATTCCATATACATACTGGTATTAGGGTTATATGTTGTTAGAATTGGTTTGAGTTACAATTCAGAAGTGTTCAAATTGAGCTAATATTGACACAAGGTCATATGTAAAGAAAGAAAGAGGGGATCAAAATCTACAATTTGAACATTTGAGTCAATAACAAATTTCATTTATTTTGAGGGAAGGAATCTCGTGTGAAGTTCCATTTAAAATTCATTTAGTTATTTTATTTGGTTAAAAGTCAAAGTTAAAGTTGATTTATGCACTTTTGATTTACATTTCTTTTGCTTTTTGTTATTTTCTATACAGTGTTATTGACATACACAATTTGTGTATTCTGTCAAAAAAAATCTGAAAAAAACCCAACCTCACCTTTATATAAATAAGTGCATTCAGATAATATACTTGTGTGTGTGTGTGTGTGTGTGTGTGTGTGTGCCCTTGCCTCTTACAAGTTCCCTTTCAAGGGAACTCGCGTTGCGTCGAGTTTGACGCTGTGGGAACGCTTTGCGTGATGATGTCTTGAAGCACATGTAAAATCAGCCCAATGGCGTGGCGGAACGTCAGAGGCGGGTGACGTCACGTACCAGGAAACTATAAAGCCGGCTCGAAAACAGAAAACGAAAGCTTCTGTGTCTTCAGTAGCGCTCTATGTGAAATCTGTCTTTGTCTATTTATTGTTGTCTTGTCACTAAAGCAATGTAACGAATACGACTCTGGGTAAATATGAATTAGCTCAAGAATATGGGGAATCTTGGGAATATTAATATTTATGACTCATGGTCATAATTCATAAGTCGCATGTACATTTATTTTATCAATTATCGAGATTAACTTGTTCTGTACTGATCTAATCGTTATTCGTCCAGCGAATAAAGGTGAGATTATTACAGTTAAGAAGGGGTATCTCTTTACAAACTCCAAGAAAGTTTGATCTCCTGGCCACGGACATCAAACCTTCTGAGTTTATTAATTAAAACTACTGAATGTAGTCTAATATCGAGCTTGTAGCTTAAGATCTTTTCGTCTCATTGACTTTATAAAAGTGGGCTTTCAAATACAGAGACAGTTAAAAGGATATATGGATTTTAATAATTGTAAAACTAAAGATTATATGAGCTACAAATACAAACGTACGTAAAAATACAAAACAATAAAACAAACACACATTTAACCAAACAAGAAAATACGTGATCAGGATAACATGAAATGAAAGAAAGAAAGAAAGAAAGGCAGAGAAGGGGAAAATAATAATTACATACAGAAAACCTAAATTCACGAGACAACCTGGAAAGCAGTTTTATCAACTCAATATACTTGCGATTTTGTCTTTTGTTCGGGTGATGCTGAAACTGGCAGGACAGCGCGGATGGTGTCCTGTTTCTGCTGGGTCTTCAGGTGCCGCGAAGTTTAAAGGCTCACTGGATGTAACATTACCGAGAAAGTTCGTCTTCCGTGCGGAAGAGGTTGCAAAGCTTGGTTGCAAAGACGGCAGGCTTTTACATGACGCGGGCCATGTGTCCCAGAGGCCGAGGCGATGCCTGTCCAACCGGAGCAGCGCTGCACGTGGAGAAGGAGGAGGAGGAGGTCAAGCGGGGTCGAAGAAGGAAGAGCAGGAATCAGAGACAGAGAGAAGGGAAGCATGATATTTTGAAGGGGCCAAAACTCACGCCCTCTCATGGACGTGGGCCAACCGTCTTTAACAACGGATCGGGCACACCTCCTGACGTTTCGAGATCTATACCCCCCTTCCTCTTCGAAAATTGGAACGATAGATTCGTTCGTAACATTAATATCACTGGTATTAATAAAACAATGCATCCTCTGATATGTTGCGTTAAACATTCGAGACCGTTGGGATCTCTGGAACAAGACGATACCATGAATGGCACTGCTATGACATAATGACACACAGATACACGATTATAGTCACATCACATTGATTACAAACCAATAAAGTTATATAGGCATAATATTTGGGACAAGGGATCATGCACCCATCAAGAAAATACATTTTAAACATTGTACCAAATGATTTTGATCACACGTGGTAGGATCCATGTGTGTTTCTGTGTGTGTGTGTGTGTGTGTGTGTGTGTGTGTGTGTGTGTGTGTGACCAGGACTGAGAGTTCACGCTGCCGCTGAACTTTTGCTCTCTTGCCTATGTGTGTGTGTGTGTTTAGTTTGATGAGATCATTAGCCAGCGCATCTGGCCGGACAAAGTCTTGTTGTTTTCTGACGTATAAATCAGTGTTTAAGTGTAAATCAGTGTCTAAGAATATCCCTAGGGGATCTGCGTAATCTCAGACATTGTGGCGCCTTGCGCTCGTGGCTTCCCGTGTAAACTCATAAAAGAGGTGTCTATAGACAGCCATCAATGAGTTACTTGAGCTGATAGATGCCATCTGTTGTTTGTAGACAGTTCAAGAAGGACAGAGTTCGTTTGTTGGTAATTTCAGTAATTTAAATATATATAGAGAGAGAGCTGGTAATCTGGCCATCTTCTTTGCGTTACAGCAATTATGTCCAGCGAACAGTTCAGAATGTTTGTGCATCCCTGCCCGCGTTTTATTACGGGTAGAGACACTCATGCTCTGTGCATTGTTTGTTTGGGAGAGGAGCATGCCCAGTCAACACTCGAGGGTGCTGACTGTGTGCACTCGCTCCGATCCCGGCTGAGTTTCTTCCGGGAAGCTCGCGTCCCCCAGGGCTCGAGTCCCGCTGCTGCCGAGGCACAGCGGCGATCTCAGTCCTGGGGTTCGCAAATGGATCTATCAGCGGGGTCTGAGACGGGCTCTGCCCTATCTCAGCCCTTATCTGATAGACCCGATGTCACTCATCAGGGATCGGAAGCACGCGCGGCGGTTTCTTCCGCCCTGATGATGGCACAAACACTGCAATAATTCAGTTCTGAGGATCTGGATGTTGTTAGTGTTGAGGCTGAGTCTGAGGATGCCCCACCTCAGTCTCATGCATTTGAAGAATTGCTGGATGTAGTGACAAGAGCAGTCGATAGACTATTGAGTGTTGGGACATTCGTTCAAAATAAATAAATAAATATATGATTTGACGAACGCTTTCTGCCCTCACGTGCACAATCACAACGCCGAAAATGGTTATGGGGAGATGCCAAAGGTGGAAGAGACGCTTGCGAGCTATCTCTCTCCAGCGACGGCATCTTCCCTAAAAAATTCGGTATTGCCTAATAAGCCCCTCAGAGTTGCATCTTCTCTGGGGGGCAGGGCTTATTCCGCGTCTGGTTAGGCTGCAGCATTTTTACACTCGATGTCTTTGCTGCAGGCTTATCAGGTGGCATTATTGGGAGATCTCACTGAGGGCGGGGGTATTGGCCCAGATGTGGTGTGTGAGCTCAATTTGAGCATCATTAAACACAGAGAAAAAAAATAATAATGAAGAAAAAATTTTTTTTATGATTCTCTCCTTTCTACGTCTGTGTTATTTGGCAACGCTGTTTATACTGCAGTTGAGAAATTCCAAGAGGCTTCTAAACACGCTGCAGCATTCCAAAAATTGCTCCCCCGTCGCTCACATCATGAGGCTGCTGTGCGGGAACAGCCTCAGACCTCGAGCTCCCATAGGGCATCTAAAAAGCAGAGCGTTTCCTCCCGTGCTCCCCCGCAAAGATCTCGGGGACAGGGAGGACGTTCTCAACCCCAGCCTTCGAAGGGTAGAGCGGATCTGAGGACCGTTATTACCGCCAAGAAGGCTGTGGGAAAAAGATCCTGGCGCCCGAGGGCTCAGGACCATGAGGGTAGTCCCCCCCCCCCCCGAAGTAGAGCGGTTAACACCTCTTTTTACGGTGCCCGTCTCTCTTCGGTGCCCTCAGGGGACCGTTCTGCCAACCCTGCCACCTCCGGTGCTTCAGGGCGCAGCGGTCTCCGGCGAGCACATATCTCAAGGACCACCCGGAAACGTAGTGGCCTCGGGATTGCTGCCCCCTCTGAGGAGGGTGTTAGAGCAGTCTGTTCAGTCGTTCCCTGCCGGTGCGCCATTACAGGGCGATGAACCGACTACTCAACAACAACAAAATCCAGAAGTCAGTCTCGAGAGACTGATACCTCTAATAGAATCTTTGGCAGCGTGGAAGCTACTGCCAAATGTTTCTCGTTGGGTCCTGCAGACCGTAGGGAAAGGGTTCCAAATACAGTTTGGTTCTCGCCCACCTTGGTTTATGGGGGTCCTACCCACCGTGGTGGACCCCGAGCAGGTTCTGGTTATGGAACAAGAAGTAAACACTCTGTTAGAGAAGGGGGCCATAGAATATGTACCTCCCTCCAACAGGGAAACCGGGTTTTCAGTCGGTATTTCATAGTTCCAAAAAAGGACGGGGGATTGCGTCCCATTTTAGATCTTCGAGTTCTGAGTGAGTCAGTCATGCAGCTCAAGTTCAAAATGTGGACTTTGAGACAAATCGTGCCACAAATCAGGTCCGAGGACTGGTTTGTCACCATAGATCTCAAGGATGCATATTTTCATCCGTCCATGTCACTGGAAGTTCCTGAGGTTTGCTTTCGGGGGCAAAGCATACCAATATCGATCGGCCTGGCTTTATCACCCCGCACTTTCACCAAATGCGTGGATGCAGCTCTGGCGCCTCTGAGCCTCCAAGGTATTCGCATCATGAACTACATCGACGATTGATTGATTTTAGCTCAGTCGCATCAGTTGGCGGTTCAACATCGAGATGTTGTTCTCACCCATATGAAAGAGTTGGGGTTACGGCTGAACGCCAAGAAGAGTGTGCTTTCTCCACTCCAGAGGACCACTTTCTTAGGCGTGGTTTTGGATTCAGTATCGATGCAGGTGCGCCTGTCACCGCCACGTTTAGAATCTATCCTTGCAGCTGTGAAGAGTGTAAAGCTAGGCCAGCTACTTACTGTCAAACAGTTTCAGAGACTGTTGGGTCTCATGGCAGCAGCTTCCAACGGGATACCTTTTGGACTGCTACACATGAGGCCCCTGCAGTGGTGGCTCAGGACCAGGGGGTTTTCCCCGAGGGGCAACCAATTTCGCACAATCAAGGTCACGCGGCGATGCCTACGTGCCTTGGTTATGTGGAAGAAACCTTAGTTCCTGTCCCAAGGCCCAGTGCTGGGAGCTCTTTGTCGTCGCAAACTGCTAACGACGGATGCTTCCCTCACGGGCTGGGGAGCGATTCTAGTGGGTCGCTCATCTCAATCATTTATGGCATATCACGAAGTAGAGCGGTTAACACCTCTTTTATGGTGCCCGTCTCTCTTCGGTGCCCTCAGGGGACCGTTCTGCTAACCCTGCCACCTCCGGTGCTTCAGGGCGCAGCGGTCTCCGGCGAGCACATATCTCAAGGACCACCCGGAAACGTAGTGGCCTCGGGATGCCCGCCCCCTCTGAGGAGGGTGTTAGAGCAGTCCGTTCAGTCGTTCCCTGCCGGTGCGCCGTTACAGGGCGACGAACCGACTACTCAACAACAAAACCCAGAAGTCAGTCTAGTACCTCTAGTAGAATCTTTGGCAGCGTGGAAGCTACTGCCGAATGTTTCTTGTTGGGTCCTGCAGAGACTGTAGGAAAAGGGTATCATATTTAGTTTGGGCTAAATCTATCACCGAGGGGGTTTGCGCTCGTGCCCATTATGCAATCTGGCACGCCATATCCTCTTGTGGTCCCAGGGGAAGCTGCTGTCTCTCAGGGCAGCTTACTTCCTCTGGGTCCAAAATATAGGAGCAGACACTCTGTTGAGACAGGGGCTGAGGCCCGGGGAATGGAAGCTCCACCCCGAGGTGGTGGAGTTCATATGGAGGGAGTTTGGCCGTGTGTTTGCGTCTCGAGAGACGTCTCACTGTCCACTTTGGTTCTCCCTCACACATCCAGCTCCTCTGGGACTGGATGCTATGGTACAGACGTGGCCGAGGCTACATCTGTACGCTTTTCCCCCAGTTGCTCTGCTCCCGGGAGTTCTGGAAAGAGTTCACAGGGACCGGGTCCATCTACTTCTTAGCCCTGCGCTGGCCGGGCAGAGTATTGTTTCCCGATCTTGTGTCTCTCCTCGACGGGCCTCCTCTGGAGCTACCCGTCAGGAGGGACCTTCTGTCCCAGGCAGAGGGCTCGATATTTCACCCTCGACCAGAACTGTGGAACCTGTGGGCTCGGCCTCTGAGGGGGCCCAGCTCATAGACTCAGGTCTCTCAACTGAGGTTGTTGAGACCATTCTACAGTCCAGAGCTCCCTCCACGAGGAATCTTTATGCCCTGAAGTGGAGATTTTTCACTTCTTGGTGTAGTGACTGTCGGTTGGACCCAGTTGACTGCCCAGTTGGTACAGTGCTGGAGTTCCTGCTGGATCGGTTCACTGCAGGTCTGACCCCGTCCACTTTAAAGGTTTATGTGGCGGCCTTAAGTGCTTACCACATTCCTTTGGGTGGAATGTCTGTGGGGAAAGACCCTCTGGTATCTCATTTCCTTCGTGGCACCTGGAGGCTGAGGCCTGCAGTTCGCTCTAGGGTGCCTCCGTGGGATTTGTCCTTTGCGCTGCAAGGCCTTTCCCTGGCCCCCTTTGAGCCTATTATATCCCTAGGTCCCTACTAACGTGGCCAGACTTTTTGTACTGCAGGCCTTCTGTCCTCCTCCCTTTCAGAATTCGGACCAGGAGACTTTATTTGCTTTGCCCATTCTGGGCGTTAGACGCTTATTCCACAGAGCTGTGGCGTAAAAGTGATCAATTATTTGTGTGCTTTGGGTCCCATAAAAAGGGGTCTCCAGTGTCTAAGCAAAGCATGAGCAAGTGGGTAGTTGAGGCTATTTCGCTTGCTTATGTAGCGGCTGGACAGCCTGCTCCTATGGCTGTCCGGTCGCACTCTACTAGGAGTATGGCGGCCTCTAAGGCCCTTATTTCAGGAGTATCTTTACAGGACGTCTGTGATGCGGCAGGCTGGTCCTCACCGCACACTTTCGTCAGGTTCTACTCTTTGGATCTAGACTCTGCTCCAGGGTCTCATGTTCTGTCTTCCTAGTGCTGCTCTTCTCGATTTCACACAGGACAGACACTTGTAGCTATGGGGGCGTTGGTATAGACGTTCCCACAGCGTCAAACTCGACGCAACGCGAGTTCCCTTGAAAGGGAACGCCTCGGTTACGACTGTAACCTCGGTTCCCTGAAGAGGGAACGAGCGTTGCGTCACCTTGCCATATCTCCTTCATGCCTGCGCTTACTTCAGACTTTACGAAGCTTTCGTTTTCTGTTTTCGAGCCGGCTTTATAGTTTCCTGGTACGTGACGTCACCCGCCTCTGACGTTCCGCCACGCCATTGGGCTGATTTTACATGTGCTTCAAGACATCATCACGCAAAGCGTTCCCACAGCGTCAAACTCGACGCAACGCTCGTTTCCTCTTCAGGGAACCGAGGTTACAGTCGTAACCGAGGCGTTTTACGGCCAAAAGAAATCTGCTAAAATGCTGTCATTATTGCGCTCCCTCACGCTGTCCGAACCCGAATGAAGAAGACGTTTTAAAGAATGTCCCATCTGCTTTGATGTCGTTGATCTACTAGCCTCTGGTGTCTGAGAATCGCCAACGAGTTTTTACAACAGTGTTGTCAAATATCTATTCCGAAGCTGTGGGGGGAGCTCTAGAGAGAAACCTGCGAGCAAAAAGCGAGAATACAGCGAAGAAATCCCGAAGTTACTGAGTGCTGCTTTAAATTGTGATCAGAAGTAAAGTTAATTATTGATTCAGAGTTTCGTGACTCCTGTGCAATAAAAGTTTTTGAGCTTGAAAGTCACGTCTTCGTTCTTTCATTTAGTACTGTCTATTTGAACTTGTGTTGCTTTTAAGTTATTTCCGTGGGTATTAAACCCCGGTGGCGTAGTCGGGATCAAGTGTGACCTCACGCCACGGTTACATATATATTCAATAAGTTCTTCTTTTTTATAAATCAAATTACACAAGTCTGTTCAAGCCCGGAAATGTAGTTGCTTTCAGTGTATAGATCCAGAAAGACTCTCTCTGTAAAAGCATATTAACCCTATCTCCTCCTCTTATTGACTTAGGGATATGTTCAGTGCCGATTATCTTCAGTGTACTTGGGCTTCCATGATTCGCATCTCTATAATGTAGGGCCATGGGGTATGAAGGGTTACACACTCGAATAGCATTTTTATGTTCTGATAATCTGATCTTTAATTTTCTTGTAGTCATCCCTACTGTATATAAAAGCAGCCACATGGACACTCTAACCTATACAACACAAATGAGGTATTACAATTAATAAATGATCTAATTTTCAATTCAGAACCAGAGGTTACATCTCTAAACATGTCAGTCTTTACCATATTAATGTCACAGTGATTACAGTTGCCTCACCTGTAATTTCCTGCACTTAAACTTAGGGTATTTGATTTCTTAGAGGGAAGATGGCTTCTCACCAATTTGTCTTTAATTGTAGGTGCTTTCCGGAGCGCAACAGAAGGAGATTCGGGCATGACTTCTCTTAGATAAGGATCACTCATAACTATTTCCCAATTACTTTTTATAATACGAAATAAACTGAATTATCTGAATCTTGTGATTCACGTCTTTGTTGTAATAGCTCATCTCTACTAATGTTTCTTACTTTATTGTATGCTTTGTTAATCACTCTATTTTTGTACCCTCGTTCCTTAAATCTTTGAGTCATATCTTGTGCCCTGATGTTAAAATCTTCTTCCGTATCGCATATTCTTTTCAATCTCTGGAACTGTCCAAAAGGAATATTCTCAGTCATCCATGTAGGATGAAAGCTGTCTGCTCTTAATACGGTATTTCTGTCAGTTTCTTTCCTGCAAATAGTGGTATGCAACTCCCCATTACTTTCTTTAAAGATTTGTATGTCCAAAAAGTTAATCTGACTGTGTGAAAAATCTAGACTCAACTTCAAATTTGCATTGGTAGTATTTAGATGTGTGAAAAGCTAGCATATCTGCCTCTGAACCTCTCCATATCAATATAATGGCATCTGCCCCACCACACCACATACTTCAAATAAGGATTTAAATCAGAAAATACAAATTTCTCTTCCCAAAGTAAGAAAGAAAGTTCCTTGAAAGGGAACGTCTCGGTTACGTATGTAACTCCCGGCATGCATGTGATCGACCTTCTTCAGCCTATCAGAAGCTAGCACAGTTATGATTGAATGATGGTGCTTTATAGTTTCTTGGCCTATGACGTTCCGTCTCGCCATTGGACTGATTCCATACGTGCTTCATGACACACTCACGCAGGGGCGTTTCAACGCAGCGTCTCGTTCCCTCTTCAGGGAACTAGGGTAACATACGTAACCGAGACGTTCTCCCATCCAGGACCAGGCTCAACCCTGCTTAGCTTCAGTGAGCATTGGGCTACATTTGGCTGCTGGCTTATGATGTCACACATTAAATTAGGAAACATAATTCAGAAAGCACCTAAACAAAACAATTATTTTTTGGGACAATAAACCCATCTCCCTCTGAATTGAAAACAATGGATATCATTAATTTATATCACTTAATTATGCAAAATTATCTTATAAATCATTTTTTTAGCATCAAGTGAAATGTGAAATGTGAGTGATCAATATTATATTGGTTGTCTAGAAGTAAGCACTGGCTGTGTCAAACCGGTGTCTTGTAAGCACTAGTATTTTTCAAGACGGACTGATTAAAGACACTGTTATTAACTTTTTAAAGAACATAACAATAATCAGAGCCTTAAGTTTACAAACAAAGTATGTTGACATGCCGGAATATAATTGTGTAAATTGCACTATTGATTTAAGCAATAAGTCATATGTCAGTCACCAGCCTACTAATAAGATAAGAAACATTCTGTTAATTCTGTTTAATGGCTGGTCATAAAAAATTTGTCCTGTACATTTTCTCAGTTCACTCACTGATTTTAGCTTCATTTTTGTAGTTTCATGTATAGAGATCATACATCAATTTTTATTTCCTGTGTTGTTCTTATAATGTTAATAGAATTACATCAAAACTGTCATCAAAGGTTATTTTCTACCCTGATTTTAGCACTTTGATTTAAACACTTTAAGACTTGTGTCTCATTTAAGACTTCAATGTAAATGCCCACTACTGTGATTGAGTAATACCGTTGCAATTTTGTCAGTTCCCATGGAAAAGGGTGGCCTTAGGTTTTGGGAAGGAATGATGAGGTATTCTTGAGAAATCAGCCTTGGGTTTTTTGTTTTTCTCTCATCTGACCGTGCAGTGGGATGGCCGTATGTGTGTGTGTGAGAGAGAGAGAGAGAGTGTGTGTGTGTAGCTGACACATCTGACCGTGCAGTGGGATGGCCGTATGTGTGTGTGTGTGAGAGAGAGAGAGAGAGAGTGTGTGTGTGTACCTGACACATCTGACTGTGCAGTGGGATGGCCGTATGTGTGTGTGTGTGTGAGAGAGAGAGAGAGTGTGTGTGTGTACCTGACACATCTGACTGTGCAGTGGGATGGCCATATGTGTGTGTGTGAGAGAGAGAGAGAGTGTGTGTGTGTACCTGACACATCTGACTGTGCAGTGGGATGGCCGTATGTGTGTGTGTGAGAGAGAGAGAGAGTGTGTGTGTACCTGACACATCTGACTGTGCAGTGGGATGGCCGTATGTGTGTGTGTGTGTGTGTGACATCATGATGCCCCTCTTCTCATCCAAACGAGCATCATCAGGTTCTTCTGTGGTTTTTAACCCTTAACTGGGAAATCGATCCTCATGATCTTAAAGCAGTGGTTTCCAGTATGAGAGAAGTATGATTCCCAACAGGTGTGTTATTAAGACTTAGAACTGAACTTACAGGTGTAAACAGAGGTTTAAGTGAGGAAACATTTCATCTTAAAGTGCAGTAAACATACAAATGAAAGTGGATCGATTGATTTCTTATCCTAGAGCTGAGAACATTAATATTACACAGCCGTCATCTCTCATTCCCACTGATATAACGGCTGGTGTTTTAACACTGAAGCTCAGCAAACATCAATCCTCAGAATGTCCTGTTGTGTACTTTTGTGAAGTTCAGAGTCGACTAGTGATGGAGAAACCAAGCTTTTCAAAGCTCTGAATCAAGTGAACAAAATGATTCAGTGTTTCGGATCGTGGGAATCGCCACACGCTGGCGACTCCTGCTGGTCAGAACAGGGAATGCAAGAACTCAGGCCAAACTTGCACAGTGACAAAACAGCTTTTACAAACACATGCAAATGTTTTATTGAAAGTATAATCCATCAGATGCAGTGAACTAAACATCTAATAAGATTAAATATCAGGTGTCTGTATAATATCTGGTCTTTTGTCAGTTTTCAGGGCTTGTTGTGTTTTGAAGGTTCACTAGGAAACAGAGTTCTGTCAGGTCCATTAAGTCAAGAACACACAGACAATAAAAATAATTTAAGAATTTTTATTGAATAGATTGCAAACAAGTTGATGTTCCTGAATTGAAATTTGGCGGTATGGCAGTCCAAGTCCCAGTCCTGTGCATGGCCACAAACTCCGTGCTGGACTATATATATTCTGCACATCATCACAGGATAACTCAGTGGAATGAAAACATACTGAACCCTGTAGCATTGAGAAGATATGCTGACTGCATCCTCCAAATGGGAGCCCCTCTGGGTAATTGCTTTGGGTTTATTGATGGCACTGTACGACCCATTGCCAGACCAGGTGTAACACAAGCCCCTTTCACACAGAGATTCCGGAAAATACACGGATAAAGTGACCCGGGATTTGACCCGGGTTCATTTGATTTTGGTTCATTCACACTGCCAGTGATTTTCCGGAATCAGAGAGCGCGTTCACACACAACCCGTGTATGTCCCGGTGTCGTGCCGAAAAGTGATGGTCCGCCGAAAATGGATTGCCGTCCGCGGGAGCGCGCGCGGCGTGTTAAAGCCCTTAAAGCTGTATCGCCCAGTCTCTTTACGACTACAGCTGCTTTTACGTGGATCAAACACATAACGCGCACATAAACATCCGCTTATGTCCGTGGTAATAGTGATAATAGTGATTGATGCCTAAAAGTGATTGAAGCCTAGAAAGGTTATTTCTGCCCTGAAATTAGTTGATTTCATTCAGAAGAATTATGTTTGACATACACATAGTGCTTTTCACCTCTTGAAATACCTGTAGATGGCCAGTACAACCATCATGACTTGTAATGTCTCAGCAGCGTCTTCAGTTTGCTTATGAGCTGCGATTTCTCTCTCGAGAAACCATGCTTGTGCATTTATTTCTCTGATTCGATCATAAACTTGCGTATTACGCACCGCTTCACAGCTGGCGAACGATCCCGGCTTCAGCGTCATCACTACGACACGGCATTATTACGGCTTTTGTTCACACAGCGCGTATTCCGGGACTGAACACGGCAATGTTACTAGGTCCCCAACCCGGCATCGATCCCGGCATTAAACCCGGGTCGTGTTTGCGTTCACACAGAAGGCGTTCTGGCAATTTGCCGGCAATTTCCCGGGTTCAATGCGCTGTGTGAAAGGGGCTTTACAGAGGATCCTATATAATGGACACAAACGCATCCACAGTCTAAAATATCAGGCAGTAGCCATTCCTAATGGTTTGATTGCCCATCTGTACGGACCTGTAGGTATGTCTGAATAATTTACCATCTATGGAAACATTGTCATTCCCTTTAAAATGTATAAAATAAAATCATTTTTTTATTTAAATATATATTTTAACAGAGGGAAAGAAGCATGACTCTGGAATGCTGGCAGAATCTGGGATGTTGGCATTGCTGCAACGTCATGCCGTCTCTGTAGATGGCCATCCAATGTGTGTGTATGGGGACCCAGCATACCCACTGCGTGTGCATCTGCAAGCCCCATTTCAACATGTTCATCTCACCCCTCAAATGATGGAATACAACAAACGAATGAGTGAAGTCCGAGTGTCTGTGGAGTGGTTGTTTGGGGACATAGCAAACTACTTCAAGTTCATGGACTTCAAAAAGAATTTAAAAATTGGTTTGAGTAGTGTTGGAAAATTGTATGTTGTGTCTGCTTTAAGAAATGCACTAACTTGTCTGTACGGTAATCAGACATCGCAGTTTTTTAACTTGGATCCTCCACACATTCGTGACTATTTTTCATGAGGTAACACATACATGCACAACTACACTGTGCTATGTAGGCCTATGTATAAATAAATTAAAAATAAAAATAAATATAACATAGTATACAAACACACAATATAAATACAGAATTGTATTTAAAAAGAATGAGACATTTTATAATAACACATTTTTATTTTATTATTAACAAAAATATAGTATACATATGTAGTTAGTTTACACAAACACACAATATGCATAAAGTATAGGCTACTAACAACATATTAAAAATATGCTATTTTATGTTAACAGATTTTATATTTTATTATTAATAGAAGGATTTATACATTGAAATGTTTTATGAATGAAATCACAAAGAAATATTTTTAAATTGCAAAAGAATAACAATCATTTCTTTGACAAATTTTCAACGAGGCCAAGTAATGCTTGCCCTTGCTGTTGCTGTTGCAGAAGTAGCATATAGTCTGCATTGCCTGAATTTGCTGTTGCTGTTGTTGCATTAGTTGCATCATGTCACTCATCTGCTTTTGTGTTTGTTGTGCTGCTTTTGCTCGTCTTCAACCTGTATTTTTTTTCAATTCCAATTCCTTTTCTCTTAGAACCCTCTCATTCTGGCTTCTCTCCCTCAAAAACTCAATGGTGTCATTCCCACTCCTTCTCCTACGTTTGTTGTTTGTCCCATCCTCTCCCTCTTCCCTAAGCCTCCTGTTGGTCTGGCTAACCCTCTCCATGGCCTTCTTCCTTGCCTCTTCTGCTTTGGCCCTGTCTGTCTCTAACTTCCTCGTACTCTCATCACTCCCTTTGTTTTCCTCAGCTGCTCTTTCTTTCTCTGTTATTTCTTCAATGAGTTCATCAAGTTCTGTTATTTCTGCAGATGTTCCACTGCTCTTCTCGTCTTTATTGTTTCTGGCCTTGTATTTCGTCTGAATCAAGTTGAATCTCTCCCTCACTGACCTCTGCATAACTCTGAATTTGAGATCTTGAGAGCAATGCAGTGTGTCTGCTATAGTTGACCAGGCCTTGCCCTTGTCAACACTGCCCTTCTTGTACCTGTATGGTTCTGTGAGCAGGATTTCTCTACAGAGAAGTACATCATGTTGCTATTTCCACTCCATAGGGACTCTAATCAACAAGAAACATGAAGTAACTATAGCTAATTTTTGAAAAGTAAGTATAATTAACGGTCTTGATAGATAACTTGTCATAATGACTAGATGAGACAGGAAGCAAGTGCAAGTATTTTATTACGGCAACACAGTCAACAGTACAAGCAGATGTGAGATGGGTGACGCAGGGACAAGATGGTCAGGATCCGTGATGAAGTGCTGTGACGGTGACGGTGAGAAGACGGCGAAATCCACAAAGAACGGGAACAGGAACACAAGGCAGGAACGGACACCGGAACACCAACACGGAGGACATCAACAAACGATCTGACAAAGATGATACAACAACGGTGAGTATTTATAGAAGGGTGAATTGCTTGCAGCTGGTGAAGTGATGATGATCAGCTGGAGCGGATCAGGTGATGTCATACACTCACACCCACTACACACGCGCTCACACAACAACATAAACACGAGACTAAAAGGAACAGAGAATACGTCTACTGTGACAGTACCCCTCCTCCTAAGAACGCCTCCTGGCGTTCCCAGGCCCCCCTACCTGTCGATTGAAATCATCGATAAGGGAGTGATCCAGGATGTCTCTAGCAGGTACCCAACTTCTCTCCTCCGGACCGTAACCTTCCCAGTCCACCAAGTACTGAAATCCGCGTCCCCTCCGCCTAGAGTCCAGAATACGATTAACCGAATAAGTGGTCTCCCCATCTACGAGTCGCGGTGGGGGAGGAACCGGGACAGGCGGATTAATGTGAGAATGAAACACTGGTTTAATTTTAGACACATGGAAGGCGGGATGAATCCTCCTGTACGCGGGAGGCAATTTGAGGCGGACTGCCACCGGACTAATGATTTTGGTGACAGTAAACGGGCCAATAAATTTAGGTGCAAGCTTATTAGAGACGGTACGCAAAGGAATGTTCTTAGTAGAAAGCCACACTTTTTGACCCACGACGTATACGGGAGGCTTTGACCTGTGGCGATCGGCCTTGGCCTTGGTGCGCGCTCCCACTTGGAGTAGAGTCTCACGGGCTCTAGTCCAAGTACGATGACACCTCTGGACAAAGGCGTGAGCGGAGGGAACCGCAACCTCGGATTCCAGACTGGGAAAAATAGGTGGCTGGTAACCTACACTACACTCAAATGGAGAAAGGCCCGTGGCCGACACTGGCAACGTGTTGTGAGCGTACTCCACCATAGAGAGTTGCTGGCTCCATGAGGAAGGATTCTTGGACACCAAACATCGCAACACCCTTTCCAAATCTTGGTTGGCTCTCTCGGTCTGACCATTGCTCTGGGGATGAAACCCTGACGACAGACTAACCGTCGCCCCCAGTAATCTACAAAATTCTCGCCAAAATTTGGACACAAACTGGGGTCCCCTGTCAGAGACCACGTCAATCGGGAGGCCATGTAAGCGAAAGACGTGGTCTAAGACGGCTACCGCTGTCTCCTTAGCTGAGGGTAATTTGGGTAAGGGGACAAAATGGGCTGCCTTCGAGAACCGGTCCACCACAGTCAAAACGACCGTGTTCCCTTGAGAGGGTGGGAGGGCGGTAATGAAATCTAGAGCGATATGGGACCAGGGTCTCGAAGGAACCGACAGCGGTTGAAGTAACCCATCAGGAGGTCGATTGGAAGTCTTACCAGTGGCACAAACCGAGCAAGCCAAGACAAAATCGTGAATGTCGCGAGCCATACGTGGCCACCAGAATCGTTGCTTGACTAAAAAACTAGTTCGATTTACTCCTGGATGGCACGCCACGTTGGAACCATGACCCCACTGGATAACGTCGGACCATAATCCCTCCGGCACGAATAAGCGGCTCGGTGGACACCCGGGCGGAGGCGTTACCCCTTCTAAGGCCTTCTGGACCCTCGATTCGATCTCCCATGAGAGTGTGGAAACAACTAGAGTTTCGGGCAAAATGCACTCGGGAGTAGTCGGGCGTGCGGAAAAATCAAATATGCGAGATAGAGAGTCGGGTTTGATGTTCTTAGAACCCGGGCGGTACGAAATAGAAAAATCGTAACGACCGAAAAAAAGTGCCCACCGAGCCTGCCTGGAGTTCAGTCTTTTAGCAGTGCGAATATACTCTAAATTCTTGTGATCAGTCCAGACGATAAAAGGTACCCCGGACCCTTCTAACCAGTGGCGCCATTCCTCCAACGCTAGCTTAACTGCCAACAACTCTCTGTTGCCAATGTCGTAATTACGTTCTGCCGGGGACAACCGATGAGAAAAAAACGCGCATGGATGCACCTTGTCGTCTACAGGGGAGCGTTGGGACAACACTGCACCTACTCCCACCTCTGACGCGTCGACCTCCACCACGAACTGACGTGATGGATCAGGGGCGACAAGAATGGGGGCTGAAACAAAGCGGCCCTTCAGTTTGGTAAACACAGCCTCGGCTGAGTTAGACCACCTGAACGTCGTTCTGGGGGAGGTCAAGGCGGTCAGAGGTGCGACTAGTTGGCTGAAATTGCGAATAAAACGCCGATAGAAGTTGGCGAACCCCAGGAACCTCTGCAGGGCCTTGCGAGAATCCGGGCTTGGCCAATCTACCACAGCCTTGATCTTCTCAGGGTCCATCCGCATCCCCTCAGACGACACGATGTACCCAAGGAAAGGAACTGACTGTGCATGGAATTCGCATTTCTCCGCCTTGACAAAAAGCCCATTCTCTAGCAACCTCAGAAGCACTCGTCGGACGTGTTGCACATGTTCCTGGAGAGAAGAAGAAAAAATCGATATGTCGTCCAGGTAGACATATATGAACTGATCGATCATATCTCGCAACACATCATTGACCAGTGCTTGGAAAACTGCCGGGGAGTTGGACAGCCCGAAGGGCATGACCAAATATTCAAAGTGCCCCCTGGGGGTGTTAAAGGCAGTTTTCCACTCATCCCCCTCCCTAATGCGAACCAAATGATAAGCGTTACGCAAGTCCAATTTAGTGAAGATGGACGCTCCCTGCAACCTCTCGAAGGCTGAAGACATCAACGGCAAATGATAAGTATTCTTTACCGTGATGTTATTCAACCCCCGGTAGTCAATACAAGGTCGCAGAGAACCGTCCTTCTTCCCCACAAAAAAGAACCCCGCCCCCGCTGGAGAAGAGGAAGGGCGAATGAACTTGGTTGCTAGAGAATCAGAAATGTATTTCTCCATAGCCTCCCTCTCCGGAATCGAGAGTGAATATAACTTGCCCTTAGGCGGAGACTTACCTGGCAGTAGATCTATCGCACAGTCATAGGGACGATGCGGAGGAAGAGAAGCAGCACGAGACTTACTGAACACTTCCTTCAGGTCCAGATACTCCGCGGGCACGTTAGACAAATCCCCTGTTTCCTCCTGAAAAACAGAAACAGGCACAGACGAACAACCAGACACGAGACAAGACTTATGACATTCCTTGCTCCACTCCAGCACGACTCTATGATGCCAGTCCACTCGAGGGTTGTGTTGAATGAGCCAGGGATGTCCGAGGACGACGGGTGCCAGAGGTGAATCCATGATGTAGAATGAAATAGTCTCAGAGTGGTTGCCAGAAGTGATGAGGGTTAATTCTTCAGTGGATAGTGAAATGGTGGGAAGTGTCTGTCCATTAAGAGCGTGAACTGCGATTCTGTGAGTGAGTGGTTTGAGGGGAATCTGTAACTGTTGTGCGAATGAGTGGTCCATAAAATTACCTTCAGCCCCAGAATCCAGAAGTGCTCGACAGTCGTGCTGGTGGACTGACCATCTTAGTCTTACCGGGAGGAGCGTGGAGGTAGATGTAACAGCTGATGAGGTCTTCCTGGCGGAGATCCCACCCGATAGTAGCCTCAAGTTTACTATCGGGCTTGGCCTTTTACCGGGCAGTTGTATGAAAAATGTCCCGCTCCTCCACAATATAGGCAAAGGCCCTGGGACCTCCGCCTCTCCCTCTCCTCCCGGGAAAGCCGAGCTCGACCCACCTGCATGGGCTCGGGATCGTAGACTGGGCTGACCACGTCCCTGCCGTTGGATCTTGAACCGTCGACCCCTCCGAAGGTACGGGTGGACGGGACTCGGCGTTCGATCCTGGATAGCCGAGCGTCCACCCGCAGAGCTAAGTCAATCAACCCGTTCAGTGTGGTAGGTAGATCCAAGGCGTAGATCTCCTTCTGGACGTGGTCAGCCAACCCATGCAGGAACATATCCCACTGCGCCTCCTCGTTCCAGCCGCACTCCGCCGCCAGGGTCCGGAATTCGATAGAAAAATCTGAAACTGATCTTTCACCTTGTCGAAGATCCGCCAATGTCCTGGCAGCCTCTCTCCCCGAAAGCGCTCGGTCAAAGACCTTCTTCATCTCGGCGGAGAGGGTCTGGAACGAGGCGCAGCATGGATGTTGATTCTCCCACACCGCCGTTCCCCAGAGTGCCGCCTTCCCAGTCAGCAAGGTGATAACGAACGCCACTTTGGCCTGTTCAGTACTGAAAGTCTGTGGTTGAAGAGCAAAGTGCATAGAACAACGCGTCAAGAATGCTCTACAAAAAGCTGGTTCACCTGAATAGGTCTCCGGTGTGGGTAGACGAGGCTCGGACTGGAAAGGTCTTGCAGGTGTTGCGGGGGGAACAGCCAGTGTGGGCGGCGCAGCGGGAATCTGTAGGCGATGGATCTGCTGGGTGAGCTCGGACACCTGCGTCACCAGGGCTTGTACTGCGCGACCCGTGTCGCCGATCTCTTGTTGTTGCGAATCCATTCTTCGGATACTGTGATGAATGAACTCTTCCAATGCTCCAGAAGACGCGCTCGCTGCTTCCATTCCGTGGTCAGATCGTTCTGTCATAATGACTAGATGAGACAGGAAGCAAGTGCAAGTATTTTATTACGGCAACACAGTCAACAGTACAAGCAGATGTGAGATGGGTGACGCAGGGACAAGATGGTCAGGATCCGTGATGAAGTGCTGTGACGGTGACGGTGAGAAGACGACGAAATCCACGAAGAACGGGAACAGGAACACAAGGCAGGAACGGACACCGGAACACCAACACGGAGGACATCAACAAACGATCTGACAAAGATGATACAACAACGGTGAGTATTTATAGAAGGGTGAATTGCTTGCAGCTGGTGAAGTGATGATGATCAGCTGGAGCGGATCAGGTGATGTCATACACTCACACCCACTACACACGCGCTCACACAACAACATAAACACGAGACTAAAAGGAACAGAGAATACGTCTACCGTGACAGTACTAATAATAATAACTAATCCTTAATCTATTTCTAATCTGTTAATCTACTTTTACCCAATGAAAAATATTTTAATAATACATTCAACATGGATTTTGAGAAGGATGTTTATGCAATACTTACATTGTTCGCTTCACATCATCTCTAATCTCAATGTGGTCTGAGGTGTTGTTGCTAACAACAGACATATCTTTATACAAACGGAAAAAATCGTTAAAATTAGCTTAAATTTAAAACATTTTAACACATATTATATAAAAGACTAGTGGTACAATCATAAACTGATGCAATTACAATGTCATATGCCATAAAACATAACATTTATTTACCTAATCTCTCACGTTGTAGCGACTCCGGCAAATCAGCTGTTCTCCCGTAGTAGACCGTTACAGTAGAACGTCGCAAAGTAGCAGTTAAATTCGCGCATACGCAATACAACGCCAAAATGCCGTTGCCGTTCCACCAGAGGCTGTTGCTTAAAGTCCCTATTGTAAAACCACACGCGCTCGTGATTCTTTAGCTCCGCCCACACGGCCCGCCTCCAGCCGCTCGTTTTTTTCCGGAAAGACTCGGTACAGCCTATCTTTCTTTTATAAATATAATAAAACTAAAGACTTATAGGAGATATGAAGAATGCAATACTACTCTATAGGTACTCAAGATTAACATGCGATTGACTGAAACTGAGTGTTTCACAGCACAGAGCTTTGTTCGGTTATGGGTAGGTTTAGGTCTGGGGTAGGGTTAGGGTTAGACCGCTAGGAGGCGCCTTCTGGCCCATATCTATCTGCGTCTCATATTGACGCTAAAGGGTGCCATGTGCGTTGGATGTAGACGAAATGTCAAAAGCGTCAGTATATGACGCCTTGGGATGAGATCGGGCTGGTATTGTAAGGTAGAAACAGAATGTCTAAAAGCAGCAAAATGCTGAGCGACTGGACTTTAGAAATCTCGATGTTCTGAAATGCGGGTTCCACATTTATTTAGACAAGGTTCCCTTTGGCAACTACAGATGTGGAAATGGCCAACAATGTAACTTCACTTATAAAACTAAAACATTCAAACATCCTCACACTGCTAAAATGTTCAATATAAGAGGCACAATTTTGTGCAAAGCGGCTAATGTAATGTACACGCTGCGCTGCCCTTGTGGCCTTTGCTATGTGGACAAAACTAGTAGATCTTTCAGAAGTCGAGATTTCAAAAGTCCGGTCGCTCAGCATTTTGCCTCTTTTAGACATAAAAAGGTAGAAACGAGTGTTCACATTTAGAGCATCCTATTTCAATAATGGTCATGGTTTTACTATAATCATTAATGTGGGAGGACACCAACCCAATAGCCCAAAGTCAAAGGATGAGGGAGCTAGAGGAGCGCACACCAATACACCATAGTTTTAATTTGCATCAGCACCACCATAGGGCTTCCATAGTTTTAATTTGCATTAGCACCACCATAGGGCTTCCATAGTTTTAATTTGCATCAGTATGAGACATATCACTACCTTTGAAAAGTTAGAATTAGTTTTGGTCCCAAAAGAAGAAGAACTTCCCGTTAGTTGATGTCTTCACAGTGTTGCATGACACGAAAGAATTCTGTTGGATCTTGGATTTTTTTTCCCCAGTCCAGAAAAGTGTAGGCCTATAGTGACCCTCGATCATGACTGAAGCAAAACGGTGAGATGTTGCTCTTAATGTTGAGTCAGTGTGTTTTCTTTTGGCACTCCGCGGTCTACTCAGTGGTTAGATTGCAGAGGTTTAAACTGTGATTTGTCAGTCCATAGTCCACAACACATTGCCTGTTAATTCCAGCTTGTTATATGGCTGCATTATTGGGAACTTGACTCTGAAACAAGAACTTGGTCCTATTTAAATTGTGCACACATTTTGATGCTAAGGTTCCATGTTTCTTTTACCGATGACTGCTTATGTCTTCTTTTCTTATTCAACTGTTGCTCAGACATAGGTGTCATTTACACTGGGGGCGCAGGACTAGCTATATATATATATATATAAAATAAAATAAAAATCGAACACAAAAAACAGATATGTGGAATATATTTTGAATGTTTAGCAAAAGTTTTAAAGATGAGCAAAACAACTTGCTCAAACACATCTGAGGGAGTCAAGGGGTTTATACATTCAATGAAATACTGCACATAATTATGTCAACAGGCATATTTAAAGAGGTTATTTCCGCAAACAAAGAACACAAGGGAGGGGAAGAGTGATGTCTTCATGTTGACTCTGCAGGCATAACTCATTAAATGAGAAAAGTTGCAGATGAATTAATATTTGAAAGCAACACAGAATGCCTGAGAGCCACGGCATTATATAATCCACGTGTCAAGCTCAAGGCCCGAAGGCCAAATTTTTTGTTGCTTTTTTCAACGTTTTTGTCGCTTTATTCTGTGATGGCTAAGGAACTTTTTGGGGGCTTTATGACGCCCAAACTATAAGTGAGAAAGCTATATGAGACATGCAATAATACAGTAGAAATATTTGACTTTTACCTATACCTGTCTGGCCCTTGATGGGATTCTCATTTTCCAGTCTGGCCCTTAGTGACACCCCTGATATAATCCATTATATTGGTATATATTGATTTGTTACCTGCTGCATACATTTTGTGTTTCCCTTAATATTACTAAATACATTTCCACCATAAATGTTCGCATAAAAATTCACCGGAATGCAGGAAATGAGTTTGTTAAGCTAACAATGTCCTGGAGAAGGACCCACAGACACCTAAACCAGTATCAATCAATGATAGGTGATACAGGTACAATAACCAAGATTTCCTTTTACCTCTAGGAATACAACACTCAGCATAACCGGAAATGGGACTCCCTGGTTACCTCCCCCGTATGCAAACCTACATGAAATCACACACAAGCATAGTTCACATACAAAATAGCCCATCATGCATTAAGGTTATTGATTAGTCACATTCCCAAGGATTTACAGTGAAACATGGTCATATTATAGTAGATCAACTTACTATAAACATAAATATACAAACACGTTACATGGCGAACATTACTCTATTGCTGTGAGCCATACAGCCAATGTTACCTCAACGCGTCTTCCAGTAGACAATGACAGACCGCGCGCGCACAGCGTCTTCCAGCCAAGACCTTCGGTAGATCAACAATATGCTACCCGGAAGCGTCTGGTAGGGATGGCTGACGAGAAACAGTCGTTCCGAAGCTTTGCGAGATCCCGAAGCGCAGATGTTTCAAAACACTGATCCGAAGCGTGATTCAAAACACCCATGTCACGTGACTATGGCCAAACGAAGCTTCGGAGTGTTTCACTAAGTGTTTCATCAGGTGTGGTCCGCCGAATCAGCGTTTGATTTCCAATTCCAGGTAGCTCAGGCAGGGAAGTCTCACTTTATATGGATGACCTTACTCTCTTCCTTACTGATAACAACTCTATAAAGAAAACATTGCAAATTTGTGATAAGTTTACCTTGGCTACGGGGGCTAGAATCAATAAGACGAAGTCAGAAGTTTTGTATTCTTTCTGGAAAGAACCCAAATTAAAACTGGGGTTTAAAAATCAGGGCCCGTATTCATAAAGAATCTTAATGCAAAGAGTAGCTCCTAGTGACAAAATTCTAAGAAAATTCTTAGAAATGTGGGCGTTTACTCTTAAAATTAAAGAAAACCTCCTAGTAAAGAAAAAAGTAATTCAGAAAGCATCTTAACCCTTAAAAGAGGTCTTAAGGTCAAAATTGTTTGGAGCACGGACGAGGACTTTTAAGAGGCTTAAGAGTTTCTTTAGCAGAGGAGAACATGGCAGAAAGACAAGAGGGAGAAGAAATGTGTTGCAGACAATGGATGACAGTGAGTTAATAAGACGCTATAAATTAGATCGTGCAGGGATCATGTTTGTGACTGATCTTATTAGAGATGCGCTAACATCTCCGATACAGCGCAAAAATGCCATAGCGCCAGAAATGAAAGTAATCACTACATTACGATATTTGGCAACTGGGAAAATTCCATGTTTGATACATTAAAACCAACATTCAAACCACCACTTAAAGCCCCACTATGTAGGATTTCCGTTTTGGTCAAACAACGACCCCTAGAGTCGCTGTGGACTACTTGTATTTAACGTTACTGTCGTAAATACCACTCACGCAGAGCAGTCTCTTCACTCACGGCCTGATCCCCTCCCCCCTGTATACCGGTCCCTGTTCAGTCGGATAGAAGCTGTAACGAGTGGAAATAAGGTGTGGCCCCTTTAAGAGCTGCGCGCGCCCTGTTTAACTTTCGGCAGTCTGTATTGTATGTGCGCCTCGAACACCCCGTAAGCGGGTTGTTTCTGTTTGACGCTCATTCTTGTCCTATTTTTGTCTATCAAGTAATGCTGTGGACGGTAGAACGTGTGACAGACAGTTACACGAGTTCGATTGGGGAATAAACACAACGCGTTACAAATCGTCAGACATCGAACAAGCACAGCTAGCCTCCGAAGATGTCTACTAATCCATCAACAAGAACGCCAGGTGCTTGTCCGAGTGATATACAATATAAGCAATATACTTACAAGTCCAACAGCATGTGAGGACGTGTTGGGGGAAGTGAGGTAGCCTATGCCGTAATGCAGTTGAATTTTGTAGTTCTTTTTGTGCGCGGGGGTTACTACCCGAACCCCGAAGTTTAAAAGTACGATTAAAAACTATACAAACCCCGTCAGGCTATGGCAGACGTGTCATTCAACCTATTTGAAGTCGATGTACCATCACAAGGGTTTTGGAAATATATTATGAAGGTTGAAAAGTTACTTAGTGTTACTTTAAATAGACATGCCAGCAATCAGTGTAACTGGAAAGAGTGGAACAATTTTTATCATTCTAAGCCAATCAAATACCTTATAGGAAATTAACAGCATGGTAAAAAAAAAGAATAAAAAAAAAGGATTTATATACACATATAGGCCTATAATGTGTGTGTGTGTGTGTGTGTGAGAACGGTCAAATAGGAAAAATTACGGATGTAATTTCAAAGTGAAGGCTTAGAATAGACCCTATACTTAAAATCACTTTTTTTTTCCTTCTTGGACAACCAACCAATCACAGTCTTCAAAAGAGTGTTTCATACATAGCAACGGGGTCAACCCCGCCTCTTCACTAAGATGAAAGTTTTTGTCTTTTCCTTTCTCAGAGTTGCTCTCAGATCGGTCCCGAATCGCTCTTAAGCTAAGACTCCTACGGAAAAGTTTTTAAGCTAAATTAAGAGTTTTCTGAGAGGATTCTTAGAATCTTTATGAATACGGGCCCAGGAAGAATCTATTAAAATTTTGGGACTGTTTTACGGGAAAGACATGGACAAGAGAAACTGGGATTTGAGACTCGATAAGATAAGATGGAAACTAAAACAATGGGAGGGGCGAGATCTTACTTTGAGAGGGAAAGTGTTGGTAATAAATGCTGAGATTTTGGCCTCTCTTACCTTTTTGGCCTCAACCTTTCCAGCACCGATACATTTTATAAGATCTATTAGGAAGGCCCTGTTTAGTTTTTTTTGGAGCTCACAACACGAAAAAATGAGACGAGAGATACTGTATAAGCCATTAGATAAAGGAGGGCTAGCAGTGCCAGAATAGGGAACTAAACTGGAGTCTATAGCCGCTTTCCGACCGGAGGAACCTTTTCACAGTTCCTAGAACTATTGGCTAAAGTACCTGGATGTCAGCGTGTTCGCACCGCAGGAACTAGGAACGATTTTAGTTCTAGGAACTCCATTTGGAGGAACTAATTTGGGTCCTACTTCAGAGTAGGGTCTAAACCAGCACTGTAGGAACTACCCGTGACGTTAGTGTACGCTGATTGACCGAACGCACGCGGAACACCAGCACCCGCCATTTTTAAAACAGCTAGAATGTAAACACACAGATTATAGCCTATATATTTACTCCATAAACTAACTATACAAACATGGAAAACAGTGATAGATGGGTCTCTAACCCTTTATGCTGAAGAGAAAATCCAACGCAACTTTGAGGGGACCAAGCCAAACATGATTATGTTTATCTGCCCAGCTAGCAACACTGGACATCAACCACACGGCATATCCAATAACCTTTTTTTCATATACTGTCTACTTTCTACAACAGTTCTATCTAATAAGATATTAAACAGTACTGTTAGACAGATCGCTAACTAATAAACACAGAGAATGCGAGCATTGTTTGCTCTGGCGTTCTCAGCGCCGCCAAAATAAAGGTCCGTCGCGCCGTCAAAATAAAAGTCACTCTTGCGTCACTCCCTTACCCCTCCTACCAGTTCCTATGGCCACTTGGCCAGTGCGAACGCAAACAGCAAAACCGAGTTTGGGGGAAAGTAGTTCTTAGAACTGTTTAGAAGTGGACAGTTCCTAGAACTAAGTTCCTGTAACTACTTGGTCGTGAAGGGTTCAAATTTAAGAATATGTTTCAAATATGCTTCCGCAAAGTTGCCTTTCCTGTTTTCTCCTTATTGTCTGTAAATGGCTCTTGAAGCCGCAGTTTTCACTCAGACTGATGGGATTAGCACACGAATGATTCACTGAGAATCTCACCTTTTGTTCTGCAAATGGCTTTCGGACCCAAATGGCTCTTGGAGCCTTATGCTGATTAAATTGAGACTGCTGGTCTGGGGCGGGTTCCTTAACCTGTATACTCATTTACATGCTTTGTTTGAATTTGTCTCCACCTTCAAAAGCCCCTCCTCCTAAAATGCCTATAAGACACCATGTAAATTTATATACTTTAGATTATGTTGGATGAAACCGCAGCCGCGCTCAAATAAAGAAACTCTTCTGTTTGAATGTGATCCCAACGTCTCCTGGTCTGCTTTGAAGAAAGAAAAACTTTACAACAGTCGGAAAGCGGCTTTTGTTTTTGATGCCCATTCTAAAAGCCTGTTTGTCTGAGAATCAGGGAATTTTGTGGCATTGTTTCACCAAGCTTTGGGTAGGTCAACAGGTAGCTAATGCCTGGGGAATAAGACTTCCACAAAATACTCCTCATGCTGAATATAGGCCCAAAATATATGATAGAGTGTTACTCCCTTTAAAGAAAGTGAAAGCCTCTCATATTCCTCATGAGGAAATAAACCGTGTAATTATTCAAGGTATGTTATGCCCAGGATTAGAGAGGATCACCCCAGTGGGAAAACTAACTGAATCTGATTGTATTACAGTTTGGAAGAATGTAAACAATGGGTTTTTGTTTAATTCTCACAAAGATATTGCTTGGCAAGTGGCACATCAATGCTTACCTACTGGGGTGTTTCTGGAAAAAAGGAAATGTACAAAGAGTCCACAATGCCCTAAGTTTAAATGTGGAGAAGACGAGTCTATCAGCCACTTATTTTGGTCTTGTAAACATGCTAGGGAGGTCTGGTCCCTGGTACAAGAATGGATGGCTGAGTTGTATAGAGCTCCAACTGAACTGGACCTTTTGTATGGTGAGCTGAATAGTGTGAACTCTGATGAATGGATTAGATGGTGGACAGTTATTAATGTCATCAAAGACGGGATATGGAAGGCAAGGAATATTTCTTGCTTTAAAGGATATGATATGCCAGCGGAAATAGTGGTCTCTTCAAGCCTTGTTTCTATCCGGGACTATGTGTTAAGAGGCAGGAAAACCCTTTCCTTTCCGTAAGTACTTGAGGAAGTGCATGAGCGCTTTCTCGACCGCGAGCATCTCTAGACAGTTTATGTGTAGGAGATTCTCCTGGTCTGACCAGCGGCCATAGACCGGTCTGCCTTCGAAGAGCGCTCCCCAACCTAGGTTGGACGCGTCTGTTGAGACAACTTTCCGGTGTGAAATCACTCCCATAGTCACTCCAGTGTTATACCATTCGGCTGCTAGCCAGGGCTGCAGGGCTGAGACACAGACCTGAGTCACTCTGATTAGCGAGCCGCCGGTCGCCCAGGCTCGATGGGATACGCGCGCTCTTAGTCTGCGTTGAAGTGGGCGCATGCGCAGTAAACCCAGCTGAAGCACTGCTGCAGCTGAGGCCATATGCCCCAGGATGCGCTGAAATGCTTTCAGGGGAACCCGATTGCCTTCCTTGAAGGATGCGGCGCGCGCGCTGCTCCGACAATCTGGCCGTCATCGCCACCGAGTCCAGTTCTATTCCGAGAAAGGAAATTGACTGACGGGGCGAGAGCGAGCTCTTGGTCCAATTGACCGCTAGACCCAGACCTTCCAGATGGCTGAGAAGCGCTGTTCTGTGAGACACAAGTTCTGTCTCTGACTGCGCTAGAACAAGCCAGTCGTCCAGTTCAGAATTCGCATTCTCTGACTCCTCAGGGGAGCGAGAGCCGTGTCCATGCATTTCGTAAATGTACGGGGTGCTAAAGACAGGCCGAACGGCAGGACTGTGTAATGATAAGCTCGACCGTCGAAGGCGAATCTCAAGAATGGCCTGTGACGGGGGGTTATCTGGATCTGGAAATATGCGTCTTTCAGATCGAGAGAGATAAACCAGTCTCCTGGGCGGATCTGCGCAAGGATCTGTCTGGTTGTAATCATCTTGAACGGCCGTCTCATGAGAGCCTTGTTCAGATGTCTCAGATCTAAAATAGGTCTTAATGCTCCGTCCTTCTTGGGAACGAGGAAGTAACGGCTGTAAAAGCCTGACTCGCTCAAGGAAGGATGAACCTGTTCTATGGCCCCTTTTCGCAGCAGCTTCGCTATTTCTGCTTGAAGCAGGTGCGCTGTTTCCAAACTCACTTTCGTCTCCGTCTGCGCTAGAAAGCGCGGAGGGCGACGAGCGAATTGGAGCGAATAGCCGTGTCTTATGGTGTTGAGCACCCATTCTGACGCGCCCTGAATAGCCTCCCATGCTTTTGCATGCATAGCTAGGGGTCGAATGGTCTCTGGGTTCAGATCGCCGCATAGCGCGGGATGGGGAACCTGTATCAGAAAGGATGGGGCGGCGCACGCGCCGCCGATGCTCGGACACGAGGGCAGAAGAACAGAGCTGGCCGACTGTGCAGTGTCTAGTAGCTCGATCTCGGAAGATGGAGCGTGATCTGCTGTCAAATATCCCAGGCGCGAGAGCGGCGTGGGGATTATGGTGTCTGAAAGTGGGTGCGCGTGCTCGTGAGCTGACGCAGTATTTGCACTTATGACACGGCCAGTGTTTGGGAGCTTTAGGAGGTTTGCAACCTGTCTGGCAGAGCGGGTAGTGGGCAGGTGTGAGCACAAAGCTGTGGGCACATTTACTACACTTAATGCTCGAGCGGAATGTTTCCGCTTTAAGAGATAGCGCTCTGGACACGTTGCCATGGGAACCTTGTCTGTGTGAGGCAGTGAGCACACGGGAGTGGGCACTTTTTCTACACTTAATGTCCCTTCGGCTTGAGCCGTAGCAACTTGAGGTAACTGAGTGACAGAGCGAGCAGCGAGTAGGTGTGAGCACGGAAGTGTGGGCACATTTACTACACTTAGTACTCGAGCGGTGTGTGGCCGCTTTATGAGAGAGCGCTCTGAGCGCGTTACCATAGGGATTGTACTTGTGTGAAGCAGTGAGCACATGGGTGTGGGCACATTTTCTACACTTGAAGCACTTATACTCTTTTTGAGATTTATCTGGGTCGCCGTAAAAACGGCGTTTGTGTGCAGGCGAGCGAGTGCTATTACTGGCTCGTTGGCTGCGGTGTAAGCTGCTGCAGTAGCCTGAACATAGGGGACTGACAGAGCTGTGCGCTTTGATGGCGGTCCGGCCGTAGCGGGACTCAACCATCTCTTCCTCCTTGCGGATGCTAGGAGGACTTCGCGGGCTCGGGCTTCAACGCGATCTTGGGCCGTGGGCCCCGGGGGGGCGGCGGTCTGTGACGGCTGGTCGAGCGCGACCTAGGGCGGCTGCCCTGGCGTCGCTGCGAAGCGCTGGGAGGCCGGGAAGAGCGCTGAGTAGAGCTGCGCACAGGAGGCTGAGTTTGAGGGCGGCCTGTGGCTGGGCTCGATCGGCGGGGCAGGAAGAGGTTCATAGCCTGCGACGCCTTCTGTACTTCAGAGAAACGATCCACTATCCCGCTGACCGCAGGGCCGAAGAGGCCGGTGGGCGAGAGTGGTGCGTTGAGAAATACAGCGCGCTCTGACTCACTCATATCCGCGAGCGTCAGCCAAAGATGTCTGTCGATGACGGTGAGCGCGGCCATAGATCTGCCGATGGCTTGTGCAGCGGTCTTGGTAGCACGGAGCGCAAGATCCGTAGCGCTGCGCAGATCCGTTAAAGCAGATTGATCCGAACCCTTCTCGTCCAGTTCACGGAGGAGGTCGGCTTGAAGGATCTGGAGAATGGCCATCGAGTGCAGGGCGGAAGCAGCCTGGCCGGAGGCGATGAAAGCGCGGCCAGCGAGAGCTGAGGTGGTCCTGCAGGCTTTAGACGGCAGGGCAGACTTTGAGCGCCATCTAGCAGACGGCGGGCAAAGGTGCGTTGCCACAGCCTCCTCAACGGCGGGGATACCATTATAGCCGTTCTCGGCGGCCCCGTCCACTTGGGAGAGAGCCGAGGAGACTGGCGAGCGGAGTCTGGCGGAGAACGGCGCGTTCCAGGATTTAGAGAGCTCAGCGTGGAGCTCAGGCAGGAAGGGTGCTGACCTAGAGGCAGGCGCAGGGCGGCGGCTAGGTAGAAAGCACCCGTCGAGGCGATTGGGCGCCGGCTCCTTGGGTGGGGACCAATCCAGTCCCATTCTCTCGACCGCTTGAGTGAGGAGGCGGAGAAGCTCCGCGTCGACACTAGCGCGGGATCTAGCAGACTCCAAAGTCGAGGGGGAGAGCCCGACCACTCCTCGCTGTCAGACGCAAGCAGAGAGCAGCTGTCAGCGGCATCATCTGCATCATCTCCCAGAACGACGGCAGTGCGGGCAGAGGCCGGCCACTGTGCGTCGGTGAAAGGTGGGGGAGAAGGAGAGAGCGAGGCTCGCGGGAGAGGTTCCGGCGAGCGCTCAGCTGTAGCGTCCAGTTCCGGCGGCCTTTGAGAGCGACGTTTCTTTTTACGTGGCCCGGAAGAAGTGGCCGGAGAAGGCGAAGGTTCTTCAAATTTAGCGAGTCGAGCCCGTAGGGTCGACATCGGTAACTCCTCACATTGTTCGCAGCCGCCCTCGGAGAGAGCGCGGGCTGCGTGGTCGAAGCCCAGGCAGAGAGCGCACACCACTTGGCGGTCTCCGTCGCTGAGCGCGGCTCTGCACGAGCCACAGGATGAGCGAGGCATTTGCAACAACGCCTCGCGCTCTTTTAGATGCAAGTGTGTCGCGGGGCGAACACACAAAACACACAACACAGAGCGAGTAAAGGATATGTATGCCGGATGGCGCAGCAGGCAGGGAAGGCTGAAGGCGGCGAAGCGGCCGGCGTCCTCAGGCTGAAATCCTCGGCGTGCTGGTCGCTTGCTTCGACGGCGGCTTCCTCAGAGATGCGATGCGAAGAGCTTCGCTGAAGAGACAGAAATCAGCGAAGCAGCCTCTGTACCTTGCTTATATACGCTAAGCCACACCCCTAATGACGGGCTGTGATGCATTGAGCGCGCCAAGCGCGCTCATTGGACGTGACGTCACGCGCAAGGCTCAGCCATAGGCTGCTGCAGTTGCCGCAGAGCAGCCAATGGGCACGCGATTCGCCTGCCCTAGGTCTGCAGGCTGCCGCACCGCGTCGACAAGATTTAAAAAATTAAGGATAATTTTTGGCTTCAGTATCTCGAGAAAGGAGACTTTCCCGCAGCGTAAGCTAGCTTACGCAATACGAGAGAACCTCTCGTAAGAGAACGGTGTGCCTTTGTAAAATAAAATAAAACGAACAGGGCACGCTTTCATGATCTCTGTGAATTGGAGCGCGCTTCAAAAATGAACTGACAAACAGTGTATAGACAAGCCTCACAGACATGAGAAATATAACTATAAAGTTACTAAAAAAAATGTCCACCAACGAAAAAAAATCCAATCGAAAGCAAATACGGTAGCTACCATCTGATTATGTAATCCTGTCCGTATGAAAGGCGCATCTAGGCTACATTACAGCGGAGATGTGGAGATATGTATGCAGGCAGCCTACACTGATTTAGAAAAGACTAGTTCATTAATAAACAATTAAAATGCATCGTTATTTTAAAACGACATAAGATCTCGCTATTAGACATAATTGAGGTGAAAAAATAATATGTATGTGGCAGCAATGCGTCACCGTATGATTCTGCTATATACTTTTTATAGCTATATTAACCCCCTGAGGTCGGCTGTCGCGCCGGCGCGATAGGCTCGTTTTTTTCCGTATGAGTGCAAAAAAATAATTAAAAAAAATATAAATTTTTATCTTATATGCTTGTGTTATACATCAATCTATCCTGTTTAGTGTGTATTATTTTTTTGTATACTCACAATAAAAACAAAGTGTTGTGCTTTTCGCCAAATAAAGAAAAATAAACGTGATGCGAGTTCTGCCTTCTCTCTGTCAGTGTAGTCCATTCTGAAACGCGTCCGAAAATGAACCATAACTCAGCGAATACTCAGTCAATCAGGCATTCAGACACACAGGCATGAAGCTTGAATTCTCTCCTTTTAAATGAAGTATTATATCTAAAAAACAAATATTCTCAGCTTGTGAAATCTGTATTAAAAGAGAGCGATTCCAGTAGAGCTAATTAGAGCTCATTCAAATGTAATGTGACTCCGCCCCGGAGAGCGCGCACTATTCAAACGCAAATGACTGAGGCAATCCTGCAAACTGTGAACGTCCCAATATCAGCTCGAGAAACACATCAGATCATTGTACTTTTTTACACAGTCTCGCAGCGCTGTGAGGAATAATACTATAATGGAACATTTACCTCAGAAGTACGAGGAGCAACAGATCCGAGGCTATGGAACAATGTAGTAAGTTTTTTTTTTTTCATTCTCAAGTGCGACGCGTTTCTGTGCATGAACGAATGAATGAATGGCAGAGATGCCGCTGTTTTACCACAACTAAAGACGGTTTAAATTTGAATCGTTTCTGTCTGTGAATGTTTTGCTTTTAGCAAACTGTATTGCTATAGGCTACTGAGTAAAAATCGAGTGAAATATGTTGAAATTTAATGTATTTGTATAAGCAACGTATTAAACTGCAAATTAACATTTATATTTCTTATAATAAAAACGAAAGTTACTATGTTACAGACATATGAAAGACAACATTTCATTGATTAGTTTTGGATAGATTATACATTTTTACTGTAAAATATCTGCCACCTCAAATAAAGTGTTTTTGTTTGCCAATTTTTGCTCATATGTTAAATATAGTATGTTTTGTCAAAAATAAAGTAATCAAATAATATGTTATAGTGTTTATTCCAATGTAGTCTAGGCTATATTCAAGTAATGAATCCTTAACTTTGAAATATGTATGATAAAATGTATACTTTAGTTTTTACAAAGAAAGATTACACTTGAATTGTTGTTGTAATTGTAACCTTTTTAATTAATAAAAAATACAAGGTAGATGTAAACAAACTAATAAAAGGTAAATATAAGCCTTTTCTTTAAAATATTTTTTTATTGTGTTTTATTAGTGACAAATTTGGGGAGAGGATAAATATTCCAAAACTGAAAATACAGTATGAGAATTAACTGCACAATTACTAGACATGTTTTACTTTTCATATTATAGCCCAATTTGCAAGCACAATTTGTGTAAAAAAAAAAAAAAAACATGAGATGCTTCCAACTGTTTCTCTTGCATTCTTTCTTGTGACACACCTGAATGAATGCCTCATTAAGTATGCGGCCCCATTGTCTCCAGGTGTGAACCACTAAATATGCATGATCGTTGACGCCCACTCCGCATATTGCCTTTCCAGACAGAAAGTGTTTTGCAAAATATAAATCAATGTATTGTGTTCTGTGAATGATTAGGCAGGATGATTTTCACATCATTTTGAAGAAAAAACACTAGACAATGGCATCCATAAGTCAAAAGTCTTATTGAAACATATTTAGTATGTGTTTTGTGACCTTATTTCAGAAACTTTAATTTTTAGTTTTTTCAATAACCATGCATAAACATTATTCTCTCAAAAATGAAAACATGTACATACATGTGGCTCACATATTATGGTAGTCCTGTTTGTGCTATATAGAGTGTAATTTTTTTTTTGCCATTGATATGTTTATAAGCAAATAAAAAAAGCACAAATGTCAGGGCATGTCAGAACATCTCAAGGACCCCAAAAACACCTCAGACCCCAGAGGGTTAAATCCAGGTAATTGGTTCATGAAACATTGAATCAAATTAAGATATAATTAATACAAAACGAAATTCACTTTAAAGAAAGGCAGCTGTTCTGTTTGAGGTCACTGTGAAAGTTTTAAAGCAGTCTTTTAGTAAGGGAAACTAGGTAGTTCGTGGGAATTTGCCCATTCATTTAAGTTGCCATTGTCACCCTAGGCACTCCGAAGTCCGCGTGCTCGAAATGGACGACACGAGCTGCTTAACCTAATGGTGGCGTGGAGGTTTTCTAAAATCGCATATAAAGTGGCCAAAATTACCATAAATTACCATAGGCCCTGTGTGGACACCTCTGGGGGTGCCAGTGCACTACGGGCAGGTCCACCAAGTGCTTTTGGTGTCCGCCAACTACCTACTCTTCACCGTAGTCCTCCTCGCTGCCACGAAGCCCCTATTTGGACCCCTAACCACCTATTCTCTTCTTCATTGCCACAAAGTGCCTATGGGGTCCCCTGACCACCTAAACTTCACCATAGTCTTCCTCGTTGCCCACGAAGTGCCTATTTTGACCCCTAACCACCTATTATCTTCTTCATTGCCACGAAGTGCCTATGGGGTCCCCTGACCACCTAAACTTCACCATAGTCTTCCTCGTTGCCCACGAAGTGCCTATTTTGACCCCTAACCACCTATCATCTTCTTCATTGCCACGAAGTGCCTATGGGGTCCCCTGACCACCTAAACTTCACCATAGTCTTCCTCGTTGCCCACGAAGTGCCTATTTTGACCCCTAACCACCTATCATCTTCTTCATTGCCACGAAGTGCCTATGGGGTCCCCTGACCACCTAAACTTCACCATAGTCTTCCTCGTTGCCCACGAAGTGCCTATTTTGACCCCTAACCACCTATCATCTTCTTCATTGCCACGAAGTGCCTATGGGGTCCCCTGACCACCTAAACTTCACCATAGTCTTCCTCGTTGCCCACGAAGTGCCTATTTTGACCCCTAACCACCTATCATCTTCTTCATTGCCACGAAGTGCCTATGGGGTCCCCTGACCACCTAACCTTCACCATAGTCTTCCTCATAGTCCAAAAAGTGCCTATTTTGACCCCTAACCACCAAGTGTTTTTTGTGAGTGTGCGTAGACGTTCCCCTCTCTGTATGTTTTTGGGGGCCGTGTGACGCAGCTTTCTGTGAAGTTTCGGGCCCCTAGCACCTCCAGGGGCCGAACGAGGTTCGGTGTGGTCCGATCGCCCCGAAATTGACACACACGTCCCGTCACGGGCCCCTGGGACGGTGTCCAGAGTTCCGTGTCCCTCTGACCTTTTTTCGCGCTAATTGGCCACCAACAGCCCAATAGAATAAGTTGCAGGTGGGACGTCAAACAAACAGGGGCCAAAAGGGGTCAAAAGGTCGCAGCGACCCCAAATTCGACACGGTGCTAGTCCAGGGGCCCCCGGTTCTAGATCATGGGTCGCGGGGTTCTAGATCGGTTCTAAGTGTGTGTTTCAGCCAAACGGTTTGAAGGAAACGCCCGATCGTCCCGAAACTGACATATGCGTCCCGTCACAGGCCCCTGGGACGGGTTCTAGAGTTCCGTGTCCCTCTGACCTTTTTTCGCGCTAATTGGCCACCAACAGCCCAATGGAATAAGTTGCACGTGGGACGTCCCTTAAACAGGGGCCAAAAGGGGTCGAAAGGTCGCAGCGACCCCAAATTCGACGCGGTGGAAGCCCAGGGGCCCCCGGTTCTAGATCATGGATTTGGTGGTTCTAGATCGGTTCTAAGTATGTCTTCAGTTTGACCTTTCAAGTGGGCATGTCAGTCTATGAGCTGTCTGAGTGCAAGTGGCCTGTGAGAGAAACTTGAACAAGGGTTGCATAAAATTTAGCCCTGAGTTCTAGAGACTCGTCCTCCTGATATGTTGTTCGGGGGCCCGAGAACTACCGGCACGCAGTGTTTGGGGCCCGTGGGACCTCCGGGGGCCGAACAGGGGCCACTGACACTTGCAACTTATCCCATTCATTTTCACAGGTGTTTGGTGGACGGTGTGACAGAAAGGTCCGATCGGCCCGAAAATGACGTATGCGTCCCGTCACGGGCCCCTGGGACGGGTTCTAGAGTTCCGTGTCCCTCGGACCTTTTTTCGCGCTAATTGGCCACCAACAGCCCAATGGAATAAGTTGCACGTGGGACGTCACATAAACAGGGGCCAAAAGGGGTCGAAAGGTCGCAGCGACCCCAAATTCGACACGGTGGTTGTCCAGGGGCCCCCGGTTCTAGATCGGGGCTCGCGGGGTTCTAGATCGGTTCCAAGTGTGTCTTTTTGCAGTGCGCAATTCTCCTCCCTTTGGTTCACTTTGACCATATGTCTGTCTGTGTGTGGAAGAGGGACTCCATTAATTGGACCATGTGCTCGCTGAAAGGTGGACAGAAAGGTCCGATCGGGCCGAAATCGACGTATGCGTCTCGTCACGGGCCCCTGGGACGGGTTCTAGAGTTCTGTGTCACTCTGACCTTTTTTCGCGCTAATTGGCCACCAACAGCCCTATGGAATAAGTTGCACATGGGACGTCACATATACAGGGGCCAAAAGGGGTCGAAAGGTCGCAGCGACCCCAAATTCGACACGGTGCTAGTCCAGGGGCCCCCGGTTCTAGATCCTGGATTTGGTGGTTCTAGATCGGTTCTAAGTGTGTGTTTCGGCAAAACGGTTTGAAAGAAACGCCCGATCGGCCCGAAATTGACGCATGCGTCTCGTCACGGGCCCCGGGGACGGGTTCTAGAGTTCCGTGTCCCTCTGACCTTTTTTCACGCTAATTGGCCACCAACAGCCCAATGGAATAAGTTGCACGTGGGACGTCAAATAAACAGTCGCTCATAGGGATCAAAAGGTCGCAGGACCTCGAAATTCGTCACGGACGACCGCCACGGGCCCCCGAGTTGGGCCCCAGAGTTTCGTGGCTCTAGGTGCTTCCTGAGCCTAGAGGGCCCTCTAATCCTAACTGCTGAATTCACCCTAGCAGACACATGCTCCCATAGAGATCAATGGGAGACAGCGAGGTGCATAAAAAATGGCAAAAAAAAAACCGGGCGCGTCTCGACCTAGCCCGCTCGGTATGTCGCAGAAGGCCACGTGACGCAACTTTTTTGCCGAGTTTGGGGCTCCTCGGACCCCCGGGGGCTGCGCGGGAGCCACTGACACGTGCAACTTATCCCATTCATTTTCACAGGTGTTTGGTGGACGGTGTGACAGAAAGGTCCGATCGGCCCGAAAATGACGTATGCGTCCCGTCACGGGCCCCTGGGACGGGTTCTAGAGTTCCGTGTCCCTCGGACCTTTTTTCGCGCTAATTGGCCACCAACAGCCCTATGGAATAAGTTGCACGTGGGACGACACATAAACAGGGGCCAAAAGGGGTCGAAAGGTCGCAGCGACCCCAAATTCGACACGGTGCTAGTCCAGGGGCCCCCGGTTCTAGATCATGCGTCGCGTGGTTCTAGATCGGTTCTAAGTATGTCTTCAGTTTGACCTTTCAAGTGGGCATGTCAGTCTATGAGCTGTCTATGAGTGCAAGTGGCCTGTGAGAGAAACTTGAACAAGGGTTGCATAAAATTTAGCCCTGAGTTCTAGAGACTCGTCCTCCTGATATGTTGTTCGGGGGCCCGAGGACTACCGGCACGCAGTGTTTGGGGCCCGTGGGACCTCCGGGGGCCGAACAGTGGCCACTGACACTTGCAACTTATCCCATTCATTTTCACAGGTGTTTGGTGGACGGTGTGACAGAAAGGTCCGATCGGCCCGAAAATGACACACGCGTCCCGTCACGGGCCCCTGGGACGGGTTCTAGAGTTCCGTGTCCCTCGGACCTTTTTTCGCGCTAATTGGCCACCAACAGCCCAATGGAATAAGTTGCACGTGGGACGACACATAAACAGGGGCCAAAAGGGGTCGAAAGGTCGCAGCGACCCCAAATTCGACACAGTGGTTGTCCAGGGGCCCCCGGTTCTAGATCGTGGGTCGCGGGGTTCTAGATCGGTTCTAAGTGTGTGTTTCGGCACAACGGTTTGAAGGAAACGCCCGATCGTCCCGAAACTGACATATGCGTCTCGTCACGGGCCCCGGGGACGGGTTCTAGAGTTCCGTGTCCCCGTCCGCTCGTTTGGCCGAAAAAAGACCCCTTTGACCAGGAAGCGCCTGTGAAGTTTGAACTGAATAAGTTGCACGTGGGAGGGCGGAAACACAGGGGTCAAAGGTCGCAGCGCCTCCAAATTCGCCGCCCTGGTAGTCGAGGGGCCCCCGGTTCTAGATCCCGGATCGCAGGGTTCTAGATCGGTTCCAAGTGTGTCTTTTTGCAGTGCGAAATTCTCCTCCCTTTGGTTCACTCGGACCATATGTCTGTCTGTGTTAGCAAGAGGGACTCCATTAATTGGACCATGTGCTTCGTGAAAGGTGGACAGAAAGGTCCGATCGGCCCGAAATCGACGTATGCGTCCCGTCACGGGCCCCTGGGACGGGTTCTAGAGTTCCGTGTCCCTCGGACCTTTTTTCGCGCTAATTAGCCACCAACAGCCCTATGGAATAAGTTGCACGTGGGACGACACATAAACAGGGGCCAAAAGGGGTCGAAAGGTCGCAGCGACCCCAAATTCGACACGGTGCTAGTCCAGGGGCCCCCGGTTCTAGATCATGCGTCGCGTGGTTCTAGATCGGTTCTAAGTATGTCTTCAGTTTGACCTTTCAAGTGGGCATGTCAGTCTATGAGCTGTCTATGAGTGCAAGTGGCCTGTGAGAGAAACTTGAACAAGGGTTGCATAAAATTTAGCCCTGAGTTCTAGAGACTCGTCCTCCTGATATGTTGTTCGGGGGCCCGAGGACTACCGGCACGCAGTGTTTGGGGCCCGTGGGACCTCCGGGGGCCGAACAGTGGCCACTGACACTTGCAACTTATCCCATTCATTTTCACAGGTGTTTGGTGGACGGTGTGACAGAAAGGTCCGATCGGCCCGAAAATGACACACGCGTCCCGTCACGGGCCCCTGGGACGGGTTCTAGAGTTCCGTGTCCCTCGGACCTTTTTTCGCGCTAATTGGCCACCAACAGCCCAATGGAATAAGTTGCACGTGGGACGACACATAAACAGGGGCCAAAAGGGGTCGAAAGGTCGCAGCGACCCCAAATTCGACACAGTGGTTGTCCAGGGGCCCCCGGTTCTAGATCGTGGGTCGCGGGGTTCTAGATCGGTTCTAAGTGTGTGTTTCGGCACAACGGTTTGAAGGAAACGCCCGATCGTCCCGAAACTGACATATGCGTCTCGTCACGGGCCCCGGGGACGGGTTCTAGAGTTCCGTGTCCCCGTCCGCTCGTTTGGCCGAAAAAAGACCCCTTTGACCAGGAAGCGCCTGTGAAGTTTGAACTGAATAAGTTGCACGTGGGAGGGCGGAAACACAGGGGTCAAAGGTCGCAGCGCCTCCAAATTCGCCGCCCTGGTAGTCGAGGGGCCCCCGGTTCTAGATCCCGGATCGCAGGGTTCTAGATCGGTTCCAAGTGTGTCTTTTTGCAGTGCGAAATTCTCCTCCCTTTGGTTCACTCGGACCATATGTCTGTCTGTGTTAGCAAGAGGGACTCCATTAATTGGACCATGTGCTTCGTGAAAGGTGGACAGAAAGGTCCGATCGGCCCGAAATCGACGTATGCGTCCCGTCACGGGCCCCTGGGACGGGTTCTAGAGTTCCGTGTCCCTCGGACCTTTTTTCGCGCTAATTGGCCACCAACAGCCCTGTGGAATAAGTTGCACGTGGGACGTCACATAAACAGGGGCCAAAAGGGGTCGAAAGGTCGCAGCGACCCCAAATTCGACACGGTGCTAGTCCAGGGGCCCCCGGTACTAGATCCTGGATTTGGTGGTTCTAGATCGGTTCTAAGTGTGTGTTTCGGCAAAACGGTTTGAAAGGAACGCCCGATCGGCCCGAAATCGAGGCATGCGTCTCGTCACGGGCCCCGGGAACGGGTTCTAGAGTTCCGTGTCCCTCTGACCTTTTTTCACGCTAATTGGCCACCAACAGCCCAATGGAATAAGTTGCACGTGGGACGTCAAATAAACAGTCGCCCATAGGGGTCAAAAGGTCGCAGGACCTCGAAATTCGTCACGGACGACCGCCACGGGCCCCCGAGTCGGGCCCCCGAGTCGGGCCCCAGAGTTTCGTGGCTCTAGGTGCTTCCTGAGCCTAGAGGGCCCTCTAATCCTAACTGCTGAATTAACCCTAGCAGACACATGCTCCCATAGAGATCAATGGGAGACAGAGAGGTGCATAAAAAATAGCAAAAAATAAACCGGGCGCGTCTCGACCTAGCCCGCTCGGTATGTCGCAGAGGGCCACGTGACGCAACTTTTTTGCCGAGTTTGGGGCCCCTCGGGAGCCACTGACACGTGCCGCTTATCCCATTCATTTTCATAGGCGTTTGGTGAACATCCCACCTGTAACTTATTCAACGGGGTTCCTTTAAGCTGCCCGTGGACCTGTCATTTTAAGGCTAACTATGCATAATTATGAACTGTAAAGAGCCCCAACATGTTCGATTGTCTTCCCTGTGCACTGTATTGCATGTTTTAAGTAATAAAAAATTTATAATCATGAATTATGACCTGTTAATGCATTGACCACGGACAGCCTAAAGAGGTCCCGTCGAATAAGTTACAGGTGGGCAATTCCTATGATTTTACAGGAAGTGCCCACCTGTAACTTATTCGACAGGGTTCCTGTAAGCTGTCCGTGGACATGTCATTTTAAGGCTAATTATGCATAATTATGAACTGTAAAGATCCCCAACATGTTAGATTGTCTTCCCTGTGCACTGTATTGCATGTTTTAAGTAATAAAAAATTAATAATCATGAATTATGACCTGTTAATGCATTGACCACGGACAGCCTAAAGAGGTCCCGTCGAATAAGTTACAGGTGGGCAATTCCTATGATTTTACAGGAAGTGCCCACCTGTAACTTATTCAACGGGGTTCCTTTAAGCTGCCCGTGGACCTGTCATTTTAAGGCTAATTATGCATAATTATGAACTGTAAAGAGCCCCAACATGTTAGATTGTCTTCCCTGTGCACTGTATTGCATGTTTTAAGTAATAAAAAATTAATAATCATGAATTATGACCTGTTAATGCATTGACCACGGACAGCCTAAAGAGGTCCCGTCGAATAAGTTACAGGTGGGCAATTCCTATGATTTTACAGGAAGTGCCCACCTGTAACTTATTCGACAGGGTTCCTGTAAGCTGTCCGTGGACATGTCATTTTAAGGCTAATTATGCATAATTATGGACTGTAAAGTACACCAACATGTTGGATTTTCTTCCCTGTGCACTGTACTCTATGATTTAAGCAATAACCCATATCTTTCCAAAAACTCACCCGTATCTTTCCAAAAACTCACCCGTCCATATCTCGGCACCTGTTGGCTATGATTTATGCAATAAATCTTTTAGAATTATGACATATGACCTTTTAATGCATCGACCACAGACAGCCTAAAGAGGTCCCATCAAATAAGTTACAGGTGGGCCCTTACTGTGCCCACCTGCAACTTATTCGACAGGGTCCTTGTAAGCTGTCCATGGACATGTCGTGTCCACAGACAGCTTGCAGGGACCCTGTCATATAAGTTACAGTTGGGCACAGGAAGGGCCCACTTGCAACTTATATGACAGGGTCACTGTAAGCTGTCTGTGGACATGACATGTCCACGGACAGCTTACAGTGACCCTGTCAAATAAGTTACAGTTGGGCACAGGAAGGGCCCACTTGCAACTTATATGACAGGGTCACTGTAAGCTGTCTGTGGACATGACATGACATGTCCACGGACAGCTTACAGGGACCCTGTCGAATAAGTTACAGTTGGGCACAGGAGGGACATACCAACTATAGCTTATCTGACATGATCCAGATAGGCTTTCCGTGGACAATGCATTTGTATGCATATTCATCATTTTTATGCATTGTCTTCCCTGTGCACTGTACTCTATGATTTAAGCAATAACCCATATCTTTCCAAAAACTCACCTGTATCTTTCCGAAAACTCACCCGTCCATATCTCGGCGCCTGGTGGCTATGATTTATGCAATAAATTAAATATGACCTTTTAATGCATTGACCATGGACAGCCTAAAGAGGTCCCATCAAATAAGTTGCAGGTGGCACACATAGGCCATTCCTGGTCAAATAGACGGTCAGTGGGACGAATAGGCTGTTTGTGGTCAGTGGGCAGGGCCACGGGCTGTCACTTAGATTGGCCATGGACGAACAGGCGGTCAGGGGGACGAATAGGCTGTCCGTGGTCAGTGGGCGAGGCCAAGGGCTGTCACTTAGATTGGCCGTGGACGAATAGGCCGTTCGTGGTCACATAGGCGGTCAGGGGGACGAATAGGCTGTCCGTGGTCAGTGGGCGAGGCCAAGGGCTGTCACTTAGATTGGCCGTGGACGAACGGGCCGTTCGCGGTCGGATAGGCGGTCAGTGGGACGGATAGGCTGTCCGTGGTCACACAGGCGGTCAGGGGGACGAACGGGCACTTCGTGGTCACATAGGCGGTCGGTGGGACGAATAGGCTGTTCGTGGTCACACAGGCGGTCAGGGGGACGAACGGGCACTTCGTGGTCACACAGGCGGTCAGGGGGACGAATAGGCTGTTCGTGTCAGTGGGCGTGGTCAGGGGGCGGTCACGGGCGGTCGGGCGCTTCCTGGTCAAAGGGGCGGTTAGGGGGACGAATAGGCTGTTCGTGTCAGTGGGCGTGGTCGGGGGGCGGTCACGGGCGCTCTGTGGGACGAACGGGCGCTTCGTGGTCGGCGGGTGTGGTCAGGGAATTTGCCGAAAAGGCGGTCAGGGGGAGGCACGTGCGCTCCGTGGGCGCCCGCCTGCAACCTATTCGGCGCGCGTCGAAACGATTGCAGGTGGGCGGGTGTCGCCCCCTTGTGGCCGATGCCCAGATTGCGGGCGAAACGGCCGAATTTCGTCGAGCTCCCGCGGGGCCGCCGAGGACTGGAGTCCATGGGTTCATGGCAGGAAGTTGCTTCACCGCGAAGCGGTGCTTGACTCAGCCTGAAGGGGTTGTTATTCGCTATAACGACCGCCTCTCTATACATTATCCCGCTTATTACATGGCTACCTACAAAATAAATCAATAGACACGAATGATTGATTTAAAATGGAGTTAATTGATTTAAAAACGATTGTATTGCTTCCATCAAAGAAAATAGTCCGTTCCGCGTCCATAGCAACGCTCTGTTTTTCATGGCAACGGTCTGTTATACTTCGCAGTGGTCTGTTATCAAGAAATAACACACCGTATTCTACATTGGAATTCAGCCAAGCCATGTAATAAATTGCAATAATGACCTACTGAATGTACACAGCCGTTCAAAAATCTGTTGATTAGTCAGAATTTTTTTTCAGTAAGGATGCATTAAAGTTATCAAAAGTGACATTAAAACATGTGCAATGTTACAAATATTTCATTTTTAAATAAATGCTGTTCTTTAGATTTTTTTATTCAAAGAATCATGAAAAAAATGCATCATAGTTTCCAAAATATTAAGCAACAAACTTTTCATATTTCTGAAGGATCATGTGACACTGAAGTAATGATTAAAAAAAAATAAAAAATTATATATATATATATATATATATATAGATAGCTTTGGTGAGCATGAGCTCTTTATAAAACATTTTTTGTTCCTTTGTGCACTGGCTAAGGAGCCTGAGTCAAACTGAAAAAATAAAACCAAAGTTTTTCTGTGGTAATGTGTTATGTAATCTTGTTAAAATGGATTTCATAAAATTGGTATCGAAAAAAGTATCGTTAGGAACCGGTATCGAAACTGAGGTATCGAAACTGGCACCGGATCGAAAGATTTTGAACATTACCCAGCCCTACCAGCAACAGACTAAGGCCCCGTCCACACTACTGCGTTTTCGTTTAGAAACGGAGAATTAAAACGAATACGATCTCCGTCCACACCAGTGTTTTAGCTGCGTATTAGAATTGATCTCCGTCCACATTAAAACGACTGAAAACGCGGATCACGTGACCATTCACCAACACTGGGCATGCGCGTGCCGGCGTAAACACAACTTCATTGATAAAATTATCCCACCATGCGCTGGTTCTTCCCGGGTTAACCCAAAACCGACGCTCCATGTACGGTCGATGCTGCCGCTGCACACAGGAATTGTCACAGATCGCTCGAATAATAGCTTGCCTCCAGCGCATGTAGGCAGTTACAGCATTGTAAAATGCAGAATTTACTTGCACAACAGCTGCTAGCAAAGATATACGCCATGACTGATGACACCCAATCATAGATCCGAGCGTGAGCCTCTACTACGTCATCGTTTCTAAAGTCCTCCGTTTTGACCCGTCCAGACTAAAACGCCCTCCGGAGATTCAAAACGAAAAACGGGTCGGCAGCGTTTCTAAACTTCTCCGTTTTGGGTCTCCGTTTTTGCCGTTTTAGTGTGGACGGGAGGTGCAAACGTAGCAAAAGGTCTCCGTTTTTAAACGAAAACGCAGTAGTGTGGACGGGGCCTAAAGGAAGAAACAGTAAAACACAGTCATTACCCTCAGCTCCCGTTTGACTCGCCCGTTCAGCGCCAGCAAGATCCACCAAGTTCTACAGAAACGGGAAACAACAACACACTGACTAACCGTAATAAATGTTGCTCATCCGAATGCCGTCAGTGAATGAAGTCACACTGAAGGGTGGTGTTGGTGTTGAACTCACCAGATATGACACAATGACGGCTCCATCAGCGTTTTCCCCAGACGCCGGATCGCTTCGGTCACGGCTCTCCAGGATCTGACAGAGAACACAAACCAGAGGAACTTAAAGAGTCCAAATAAACCAGACTCCAAACACACTGCAGATCACATCGCCTCTTACCATCCGGAAAATGGTGTGAGAGCGGCTGCCGCGCTGGTTCATGTTAGTTTTCCTATAATGCCGGTTTTCTGTGTGAATCAAGTGAGGATCAGATAAGCACCGCAGTACAGCAGAATAAAGAACGAGTGAGCGAGTCAATGAGAGCAGCTTTACTTTCTCCTTTGGTGATCCAGGACAGGGCTTGCTCCGGAGACGTCACCGTCTCTTTGGTCAGATTAGCAACGTACACGCTTTTCTGTGGACAGTCAGAGGGATCGTTCACTCAAAAATTATTAAAAATTAGTTATTAAAAATGTCCTGGTTGGAGCTTTAGAAGCTTTTGAAGTCCATACAAATGCATCTGTCCATGATAAAAGTGCATTCATATGGATAGATGCAATTTTATGATGGATAGATGCACTTTTATGGACTTCAAAACAGAAACAGCCATTCACTGCCATTATGGGTTAGGGTTAGGACATTTTTTAATATAACTCTGATTGTGTTCGTCTGAAAGAAGAATGTCATATACACCTAGAATGACCTGAGGGCGAGTAAATCATGGGCTAATTTTCATTTTTGTTTGAATTACTCCTTTAAGATCTGAAACTACAATCGCATCTGCTGTACGAGTCCAACCAAACACTCACATGGTTCCCTTCCCGGATCTCCAGAGGCCGTCTTTTCCAGCTGTCGCAGAGCAGATCCATGACCGTCTCGTTGTAGATCTCCATATAACTCATGCGCAGGAGAAACTCCTTATTCGGAAACTGGAAGAAGACGCAAAGAAATAAAGCTGTTAAATGCTCACTGCCAGAAAAGGCCTTGGTCAATAAACCATTAACACAGACGTACTGAAATTAACTACTCTTCAACTACGATTCGCCCCAAAAAGACAATGCCGTCATTTATGAGGAAAAGCCTGAAGCGTGAGCACTGTAAACAGGCTCAGATCTCAAAACTCGGGGTAAAACTGGACTTTTAAAGCACTACCTTTGGGTTTCAAGAACTACAATCAGAGATCTCACTTATCAAACAATATCTTTATTATATTTATATATTTATTTATTATATATATATATAAAAAAAAAGGTAAATAGACAAATGAAAATAAATGAATAAAACAAAAATTGTACAAATAAAGTGCAGCACATGCAATGACTGTGGAAACTTTCACCTTTGAAAGGATACCATGACAAAGATAGTTTCCTCATTCAAACTGATAATTTTTCTCATGAATATATGATTGACATGAAGAATGAAAGCTGTATCATATACTTGGATATTTATATGAGCAATATCACGCTCGTAGTCGTGCGAAGTGTCTCTATATCTATATCAGAAGGGCTGCAGAGTTCATTTTGAGTGAAAAGATTGTTTCATCAATAAAATTAAACAATTTCACATCTATTGCTATTTTCACCTTTTCATAAATATGGCTGTTTTCATGGGTTTTCCAGGACTTTCAAAAAGTCAAATTCAAGTACGCCAAGCACTTCGTACGAACGCTGGCGAAAGGAAGATTCGCCGACACTTACATTTTCAATAGTTTTGAAGACGTCGGCCATGGCGATTCCTGGCCATAACCCAGGAATCACTCCAGGGTTATGCTTGCAAAGGGACCAGTTGACCACGTCTCTATAATGTTCTCATGGGATAAACTGCGACGTCTTTTGAGGACGTGCCCACGACGTTTCTGGAACGTTAGCCAAGATTATAAGAAAATGGAACTTTACCACGACGTCCTCACAACGTTGTCATAAAGTAATGACTGAATAAAACAATGCAACTACACAAACAGGCTTTAAAAAAGTTTTATTAAAATAGGAATAACAGAACAAAGATGTTTACAGCATTAAAAAATAAATAACTGTGCAAATAGTTTTAAAAGCAGGACCAATAAAAGAGAGAGAGAGAGAGAGAGAGAGAGAGAGAGAGAGAGAGAGAGAGAGAGAGAGAGAGAGAGAGAGAGAGAGAGAGAGAGAGAGAGAGAGAGAGGGGAGGGGGGAATAAACTATTTTGGAGTAAAACACTCTTGCGTGTCATTCATCTTTCACCAATCTGTGTCTTTCTTGTAATGCTGACACTTGGTCCTTCCAAATCAGCCAAATGAGGACATCTTTAAACGAACACCTGTAAAATAATGATCGGAAATTAAATTAATAATGACAATAATAATCATCATGCGCAAAATACATGCGCTTCTCCAGTCCGAAGATATCGACTAAAGTTTTTTTTTCTAAGGTAAGTTTCACTTCACGGCCCTTCCACATTGAATAGCATCTCATCCTTACATGACTGTTAAAGTTAACTTACATTTTCGTTAACCTTAAATCTGTGCTCTGAAAACCTTCATTATATGACTGTGTCATGCAAGATCATTGTAAAATCAAGAGAAATGTTCGAGGTGGTCAGGGGGGTAGGCTACAGTTGAGACAGTGTATCAAATGTACACGCAACTAGAGTGCGGCACATGCCGTTTAGTTGCAAGATCACAAGTTAAAGGGATACTCCACTTTTTTTGGAAATAGGCTCATTTTACAACTCCCCCAGAGTTAAACAGTTGAGTTTTTACCATTTTCGAATCCATTCAGCCGAACTCCGTGTCTGACGGTACCACTTTTAGCATAGCTTAGCATAGTTCATTGATTCTTATGAGTCCAGTAGCATTTCTTTCAAAATGACCAACGAGTTTCAATATTTTTCCTATTTAAAACTTGACTCTTCTGTAGTTAAACCGTGTACTAAGATCGACGGAAAATGAAAAGTTGCGATTTTCCAAGCCTATATGGCTAGGAACTACTCTCATTCCAGCGTAATAATCAAGGAACTGTGCGGCCGTACCATGGGTGCAGCAGGCGTAGTGATATGACGAAGCACTTGCCGTCAACAAACCAACGTGACAACCTGCTTGCACA
>CM040820.1:50211408-50271408 GCA_022828995.1 Vimba vimba | reverse complement strand
CAATTCAACATTGAAATGTTTAGTTTCTCTTCCAGTATTTGTCTACTCGCATAGAAATGATTTGAATAAACAATTATCTGACTGTTCTATGATTGCATTTCATATGACGTATTGTCAAAAGAATGGTGAAAAAATGTATAATATTTTCATTATGGATTATATATGGCAGACACTCACATCATAGATTAAACTTTTCCTTGGACTGGACACAGCCATGCCACTGGACGAAGATGCGGTGTACTATAAAATATAGAGATTTTAAATATTTTAGGAGTTTATTCATAACACAGTACAAAAAACTAAAACATGGGGAAAAGTTTCATTTTCCTACCTGTTGTGTCCATGTGGGTGCCAGGGCAGCAAATGGCTTTGTGCACTTCACTGTCTGTGCTGGACTAGTCGCCTGCAACAGTAATGGAATTTTGAACTCCGCTGCATGTTCTTTTGAAGGTCTGGATTTCTGAGGGGTTGACTGTGGTACACCAGCAAAAAAGCTGAACAAATGCTCATGTTCAGGTAGATCCTGCTGTACATCAAGCTCATCCTGATTGATAAGTAAAAGAAAAAAAGCTTATTCCAGGGAGTCAATGGCAATATCTTTGAGATGCAAGCTAAAAAAATCCATCACACCTTTCTTTCAACAGCACAGGTAATATGATATTACATACAATTAATTTTTTTTAAAAAGGCTGCTTGCAAGGCTGATTCTGAAACCAGGGTTTCACACGCACCCACACACCCACACACGCACACACTATACACACACACACACACACACACACACACACCACACTTGGATATGTGGTTTATAGGGACTCTCCATAGGCGTAATGGTTTTACAAATGTACAAATTGTATAAGAAAACGTTTGGCCTTTTTTGAAGTTCATAAAACACCATTTAGTATGTTTTTTAAGCCATTTGGTTTATGAGGACACAGATGTAAACCATGTTTACGTTGTAATACCCAAGTCATTATGCACATTTGTGTCCTCATAAACCATATACACACACACACACACACACACAATAACAGCAAGGCCTGACAGGAGGAGGAAAAAGTAAAGGTACACAGGACCTAAAATGTCCACACTTTTATTAGCCCCGGGTCCAGTGGACACGAACAGCCTGTGTGTAATATAAATGTGTAACTATAAATATATAAATATGTAAATAATATGTATAATATGTAAATATAAACTCTACAACAAAACTACTAACGTTATACTGTACAAGACGAATGATCGAGGAAACCTAGCACACACTGATGCATTTCACAGGAAGATAACAACGGCAGTGCTTTTACAAAAAGTAAAATTGTTATACTTACAGCCATGGGTGATGATGATACGCTTGGACCTGTCTGTACATTGAAGATCGTTGGGATGGCTGTATCCTTTAGACGCTGTACCGTACTGTCCGTTTTTTCTTTATAGTCATCTGGTCCAAAGTGCTTTGAGCAAACACGCCATTTTTTGATCGATTCTATCTGTGTTTTTAGATCAATGTTCAGAGCAGTCAACCATTGATTTTTTATTTTCTTTTTGTTCGTTGGTATTCGGTGTAACATTACGGTAGAATATACCTTCGACTTACTATCACAACCCTTTACTACGCACAGAACCATGGCTAGCTAATCGTTTGCCGCCTAAAAACTACACGAACTAAGTCCCGGTCATGTTGGAAGTTACCGAGCTGGGGACTATTTTCAGGTGCTTCGTCATATCACTACGCCTGCTGCACCCATGGTACGGCCGCACAGTTCCTTGATTCTTACGCCGGAATGAGAGTAGTTCCTAGCCATATAGGCTTGGAAAATCGCAACTTTTCATTTTCCGTCGATCTTAGTACACGGTTTAACTACAGAAGTGTCAAGTTTTAAATAGGAAAAATATTGAAACTCGTTGGTCATTTTGAAAGAAATGCTACTGGACTCATAAGAATCAATGAACTATGCTAAGCTATGCTAAAAGTGGTACCGTCAGACCCGGAGTTCGGCTGAATGGATTCAAAAACGGTAAAAACTCAACTGTTTAACTCTGGGGGAGTTGTAAAATGAGCTTATTTCCAAAAAAAGTGGAGTATCCCTTTAAGTCACATTTATTAGGTTAAAAAAGGTTATTGTGTTTATGAGCTAATTGTGTCAAATATGACCTACTTATGGATAATTATAATATTCTAGTGGAAAAAGTAAATAAAATGTAAGTAAAAAAAAACAAACTTATTTGCTATTTCTAATTGTAGCTCTCTTCATTTTAATCGCTGAGTTTCGGGATGATCTTAAGCTCCAGTTCAGGTGCCGGCTTGATTATATAGCCTAGGCTATATTTAGCCTACTTTTTATTTAGGCTATTAAATCCAGGAAATTGGTTAATGGAAAATGTATTAAAATTAAGATACAATTAATACAAAACAAAATTCGATTTAAAGAAAGGCTTTGTGCTTTCTGTTTGAGGTCTCTGTGAAAGTTTTCAAGTCTTTTAGTACCGCTTCTGTAATGGAGAGCTGTCACGTAGCCTAACATTGTTTTTTTTCCTCATAAATGCGAAACCGAAAAATAAAAGAAAGACTTTTTTAAAAAGACAAACCATCAATTTTTGGAAAACATTTATGGATTTATAGCGTTTTGGAAAAACAAATTTTGGGGAAACAAATGGATGGATTTATAGCGTTTTGAAATGGAAAAAACAAACAAAAAAACTTTAAATTCATCATCAACAATATTGTTGTTTGATTTAATGATCAGTGTTCAACATGTTCAGACTGAGCCAAAAAAAAAACAAAAAAAAACAACCAAACATTTTAACCCTCTGAGGTCGACAAACGCACCCGCGCGTTTTGCTGGATTTTTTTCAGTTCAGTTCAAAATAAATTAATTTTGCTCTGTTGACTTTGATATTACAAGCAAGTTTCATACATCAATCGATTCTGTTAAATGTGTATTATTTTTGTGTATACTCACAATAAAAACAAACTGTTGTGCTTTTTGCCAAATAAAGAAAAATAAACGTGATGCGAGTTCTGCCTTCTCTCTGTCAGTGAAGACCATTCTGAAACGCGTCCGAAAATGAACAATAACTCAGCGAATACTGAGTCAAACAGGCATACAGACATACAGGCATGAAGCTTGAATTCTCTTCTTTAAAATGAGGTAATTTATATAAAAAACAAATATTCTCATCTTGTGAAATTTGTATTAAAAGAGAGCGATTCCAGTCGAGCTAATTAGAGCTCATTCAAATGTAATGTGAACCCGCCCACGGAGAGCGCGTGCTATTCAAACGCAAATTACTGAGGCAAACCTGTGATATATCCCCCCATATCAGCTCGAGAAAACACAAGTTTAATCTAAGTCTAAGACAGAAGGACATTGTAACCTACGTGTTTACACCATCTGGCAGCGCTGTGAGGAATAATAATAACGGAAAATCTACCTCAGAGTGCGGGTATTGCAGGAGAGGGGATCCGAATATGTAGTAAGTTTTTTTTTCCTTCTCAAGTTAATCGCGTTTTTGTGAATGAATGAACGGCAGCCGCAGAGATGCGCGCTGTTTACCACAGCTCGCAAAAAGACAGTTTAAATTTAAATTGTGTCTCTGTGTGAATGAATGATGATGTTTTAGCAAACTGTATTGCTATACTGAGATGAGTAAAAATCAACAGAAATATGTTGAAATAAAATGTAGGCTATTTGTATAAGCAACGTATTAAACTGAAAATTAACATTTATATGCCCTAATATTTCATAAAAACAACGTTACAGTCAGGCGTTTCTGTTTGTGAATGAATGTTTCGGTTTTAGCAAACTGTATTGCTATACTGAGTAAAAATCGACTGAAATATGTTGAAATAAAATGTATTTGTATAAGCAACGTATTAAACTGCAAATTAACATTTATATTTCTTATAATAAAAATGAAAGACCTATGTTACAGACATATGAAAGACAACATTTCGTTGATTAGTTTTGGATAGATTATACATTTTTACTGTAAAATATCTGCCACCTCAAATAAGCTTTTGTTTGCCAATTTTTGCTCATATGTTAAATATAGTATGTTTTGTCAAAAATAAAGTAATCAAATAATCAATCAAATCCTTAACTTTGAAATATGTATGATAAAATGTATACTTTAGTTTTTACAAAGAAAGATTACACTTGAATTGTTGTTGTAATTGTAAACTTTTTAATAAAAAAAATATATTTACAAGGTAGATGTAAACAAACTATTAAAAGGTAAATATAAGCCTTTTCTTTAAATAATTTTTATTGTGTTTTATTAGTGACAAATTTGGGGAGAGGATAAATATCCCAAAACTGAAAATACAGTATGAGAATTAACTGCACAATTACTAGACATGTTTTGCAAATTGCAAGCACAATATGTGGAAAAATAAAAAAGAATTGAGATACTTCCAACTGTTGCTCTTGCATTCTTGTGACTCAGTGACTCACCTGAATGAATGGCTAGTATGCAGGCCCCATTGTCTCCTCAGGTGTGAATATTCACAAAATGTGTGGGTCTAGGTAAAAAATATTTTTTTCCTGAAAACTATTGAAATGGATTTATCGCGTTTTGGAAAAGAGTTCCTCATCATTATTGTAAGATATGAATGAATTAGGAAAATTCATTTCGCTTACCCAACCCTAACCCTAACTTTATAAAATTATTTCGGTATATATCAATGTCTGACAATCTTAACACAATCTCATAAAATGTATACACACGAGATATGTATATAATATATATGGGTTAGGGTTAGGGTTAGGGTTAGGTTAGGGTTAGGGTTAGGGTTAGCAACCCATATTATATATACACACGAGTCGTCAATGCTGAAATAGCTACTGTCACAATTTACATTCTTACTCGCGTGCCAAGCACGCGCAACCTGCCAGCTGGCATAATATAAGGTGGGTTCTGTGACTACCGCGCGCAGAGACGGTTTTCTAGACTAGACAACTGGACATCCGGACATCCCATACTGCTAGTTTTTCAGAGGTAAAGTATTTTTATTTATTTTTTAAAGTAAATTACTTTTAAAACGTATGAACCCATTAGGTAAATGGTATTTAACATTGAAGAAAGTAAAATAAGATATAGGCTAATACAGCCAACTAACGTTATACTCAGTAAGTTAACCAGATGAATGAGAGTCAAAGTCCCTACACTCTAAGAAATAAATCCGTAAAATAACAGAAAAAGTAGGAAGGACAAAAGGACAGGACAGAAGGACAGAAGGACAGAAGGACAAAAGGGCAAAAGGACAGAAGGACAAAAGAACAAAAGGACAGAAGGACAAAAGAACAAAAGGACAGAGGGACAAAAGGACAAAAGGACAGAAGAACAGAAGGACAGAAGGACAAAAGGACAGAAGGACAGAAGAACAGAAGGACAAAAGGACAGAAGGACAAAAGGGCAAAAGGACAAAAGGACAAAAGGACAGAAGGACAGGACAAAAGGACAGAAGGACAGAAGGACAAAAGGACAGATGGACAGAAGGACAAAAGGACAGAAGGACAAAAGGACAGAAGGACAAAAGGACAGAAGGACAGAAGAACTTAAGGACAGAAGGACAGAAGGACAGAAGGACAAAAGGACAGAAGGATTGAAGGACAGAAGGACAGAAGGACAGAAGGACAGGACAAAAGGACAAAAGGACAGAAGGACAGAAGGACAGAAGGACAAAAGGACAGAAGGACAAAAGGACAGAAGGACAAAAGGACAGAAGGACATATGGACAGAAGAACAAAAGGACAGAAGAACTTAAGGACAGAAGGACAGAAGGACAAAAGGACAGAAGGACAGGACAAAAGGACAGAAGAACAGAAGGACAGAGGGACAAAAGGACAAAAGGACAGAAGAACAGAAGGACAGAAGGACAAAAGGACAGAAGGGCAAAAGGGCAAAAGGGCAAAAGGACAGAAGGACAGGACAAAAGGACAGAAGGACAGGACAAAAGGACAGAAGGACAGAAGGACAAAAGGACAGATGGACAGAAGGACAAAAGGACAGAAGGACAAAAGGACAGAAGGACAAAAGGACAGAAGGACAGAAGAACTTAAGGACAGAAGGACAGAAGGACAGAAGGACAAAAGGACAGAAGGATTGAAGGACAGAAGGACAGAAGGACAGAAGGACAGGACAAAAGGACAAAAGGACAGAAGGACAGAAGGACAGAAGGACAAAAGGACAGAAGGACAAAAGGACAGAAGGACAAAAGGACAGAAGGACATATGGACAGAAGAACAAAAGGACAGAAGAACTTAAGGACAGAAGGACAGAAGGACAAAAGGACAGAAGGACAGGACAAAAGGACAGAAGAACAGAAGGACAGAGGGACAAAAGGACAAAAGGACAGAAGAACAGAAGGACAGAAGGACAAAAGGACAGAAGGGCAAAAGGGCAAAAGGGCAAAAGGACAGAAGGACAGGACAAAAGGACAGAAGGACAGAAGGACAGAAGGACAGAAGGACAAAAGAACAAAAGGACAGAAGGACAAAAGGACAGAAGGACAAAAGGACAGAAGGACAGAAGGAGAGAAGAACAGAAGGAGAGACGGACAAAAGGACAAAAGGACAGAAGAACAGAAGGACAAAAGGACAGAGGGACAAAAGGACAAAAAGACAAAAGGACAGAAGGACAGAAGGACAAAAGGACAGAAGAACAGAGGGACAAAAGGACAAAAGGACAAAAGGACAGAAGGAGAAAAGGACAGGACAAAAGGACAGAAGGACAAAAGGACAGAAGAACAGAAGGACAAAAGGACAGAAGGACAGGACAAAAGGACAGAAGGACAGAAGGACAAAAGGACAGAAGGACAAAAGGACAGAAGGACAGAAGGACAAAAGGACAGAGGTACAGAAGGACAGGACAAAAGGACAGAAGGACAGAAGGACAAAAGGACAGAAGGACAGAAGGACAAAAGGATAGAAGGACAGAAGGCCAAAAGGACAGAAGGACAGAAGGACAGAAGGACAAAAGGACAAAAGGACAAAAGGACAGAAGGCCAAAAGGACAGAAGGACAGAAGGACAGAAGGACAGAAGGACAAAAGGACAAAACGACAAAAGGACAGAAGGACAGAAGAACAGAAGGAGAGAGGAACAAAAGGACAGAAGAACAGAACGACAAAAGGACAGAGGGACAAAAAGACAAAAGGACAGAAGAACAGAAGGACAGAAGGACAAAAGGACAGAAGGACAGAGGGACAAAAGGACAAAAGGACAGAAGGAGAAAAGGACAGAAGGACAGAGGGACAAAAGGACAGAAGGACAAAAGGACAGAAGGACAGAAGGACAAAAGGACAGAGGGACAAAAGGACAGAAGGACAGAAGAACAGAAGGAGAGAGGGACAAAAGGACAAAAGGACAGAAGAACAGAAGAACAAAAGGACAGGACAGAAGGACAGAAGGACAAAAGGACAAAGGGACAAAGGGACAAAAGGACAGAAGAACAGAAGAACAGAAGAACAAAAGGACAGAAGGACAGGACAGAAGGACAGAAGGACAGAAGGACAAAAGGACAGAAGAACAAAAAGACAAAAGGACAAAAGGACAAAACGACAGAAGGACAGAAGGACAAATGGACAGAAGGACAAATGGACAAAACGACAGAAGGACAGAAGGACAGAAGACCAGAAGGAGAGAGGGACAAAAGGACAGAGGGACAGAAGGACAGAGGGACAGAAGGACAAAAGGACAGAGGGACAGAAGGACAGAAGGACAAAAGGACAGAAGAACAGAAGGACAGGACAAAAGGAGAGAAGGACAGAAGGACAAAAGGGCAAAAGGACAGAAGGACAAAGGGACAAAAGGACAGAACGACAGGACAAAAGGAGAGAAGGACAAAAGGGCAAAAGGACAGAAGGACAAAGGGACAAAAGGACAGAAGGACAGAAGGACAGAAGGACAGAAGGTCAGAAGAACAGAAGGACAGAAGGACAAAAGGACAAAAGGACAAAAGGACAGAAGGACAGGACAAAAGGAGAGAAGGACAAAAGGGCAAAAGGACAGGAGGACAAAGGGACAAAAGGACAGAAGGACAGAAGGACAGGACAGAAGGACAGAAGGTCAGAAGAACAGAAGGACAAAAGGACAGAGGGACAGAAGGACAGAGGGACAGAAGGACAAAAGGACAGAGGGACAGAAGGACAGAAGGACAAAAGGACAGAAGAACAGAAGGACAGGACAAAAGGAGAGAAGGACAGAAGGACAAAAGGGCAAAAGGACAGAAGGACAAAGGGACAAAAGGACAGAAGGACAGGACAAAAGGAGAGAAGGACAAAAGGGCAAAAGGACAGAAGGACAGAAGGACAAAGGGACAAAAGGACAGAAGGACAGAAGGACAGAAGGTCAGAAGAACAGAAGGACAAAAGGACAAAAGGACAAAAGGACAGAAGGACAGAAGGACAGGACAAAAGGAGAGAAGGACAAAAGGGCAAAAGGACAGGAGGACAAAGGGACAAAGGGACAAAAGGACAGAAGTACAAAAGGACAGAAGGACAGGACAGAAGGACAGAAGGTCAGAAGAACAGAAGGACAAAAGGACAAAAGGACAGAAGGACAGAAGGAGAGAAGAACAGAAGGAGAGACGGACAAAAGGACAAAAGGACAGAAGAACAGAAGGACAAAAGGACAGAGGGACAAAAGGACAGAAGAACAGAAGGACAGAAGGACAGGACAAAAGGACAGAAGGACAGAAGGACAGAAGGACAAAAGGACAGAAGGACAAAAGGACAGAAGGACAGAAGGACAAAAGGACAGAGGTACAGAAGGACAGGACAAAAGGACAGAAGGACAGAAGGACAAAAGGACAGAAGGACAGAAGGCCAAAAGGATAGAAGGACAGAAGGCCAAAAGGACAGAAGGACAGAAGGACAGAAGGACAGAAGGACAGAAGGACAAAAGGACAAAAGGACAGAAGGCCAAAAGGACAGAAGGACAGAAGGACAGAAGGACAAATGGACAGAAGGACAAATTGACAGAAGGACAGAAGGACAGAAGGACAAAAGGACAAAAGGACAAAAGGACAATTGGACAGAAGGACAAAAGGACAAAGGGACAGAAGGACAGAAGGACAGGACAAAAGGACAGAAGGACAAAAGGACAGAAGAACAGAAGGACAGAAGGACAGAAGAACAGAAGGACAGAGGGACAGAGGGACAAAAGGACAAAGGGACAGAAGGACAGAAGGACAGAAGGACAGAAGGACAAAGGGACAAAAGGACAGAAGGACAAAAGGACAAAAGGACAGAAGGACAGAAGGACAAAAGGACAGAAGGACCAAAGGACAGAAGGACAGGACAGAAGAACAGGACAGAAGAACAGAAGGACAGAAGGTCAGAAGGACAGAAGGACAAAACGACAAAACGACAGAAGAACAGAAGGACAAAAGGACAGAAGGACAGAAGGAGAGAGGGACAAAAGGACAAAAGGACAAAGGGACAAAGGGACAAAGGGAGAAAAGGACAAAAGGACAAAAGGACAAAGGGACAAAGGGACAACAGGACAAAAGGACAGAAGAACAGAAGAACAAAAGGACAGGACAGAAGAACAAAAGGACAGGACAGAAGGACAGAAGGACAGAAGGACAAAAGGACAGAAGGACAAAAGGACAGAAGGACAGAAGGACAGAAGGACAGAAGAACAGAAGGACAGAGGGACAAAAGGACAAAGGGACAGAAGGACAGAAGGACAAAGGGACAAAAGGACAGAAGGACAGAAGGACAAAAGGACAAAAGGACAGAAGGACAAAAGGACAGAAGGACAGGACAGAAGAACAGGACAGAAGGACAGAAGGAAAGAAGGTCAGAAGAACAGAAGGACAGAAGGACAAAACGACAAAACGACAGAAGAACAGAAGGACAAAAGGACAGAAGGACAGAAGAACAGAAGGAGAGAAGGACAAAAGGACAAAAGAACAGAAGAACAGAAGAACAAAAGGACAGGACAGAAGGACAGAAGGACAGAAGGACAAAAGGACAGGACAGAAGGACAGAAGGACAGAAGGACAAAAGGACAGAAGAACAGAAGGACAGAAGGACAAAGGGACAAAGGGACAAAAGGACAGAAGAACAGAAGAACAAAAGGACAGAAGGACAGAAGGACAAAAGGACAGAAGGACAAAAAGACAAAAAGACAAAAGGACAAAAGGACAAAGGGACAGAAGGACAGAAGGACAAATGGACAAATGGACAGAAGGACAAATGGACAAAACGACAGAAGGACAGAAGGACAGAAGACCAGAAGGAGAGAGGGACAAAAGGACAGAGGGACAGAAGGACAGAGGGACAGAAGGACAAAAGGACAGAGGGAGAGAAGGACAGAAGGACAAAAGGACAGAAGAACAGAAGGACAGGACAAAAGGAGACAAGGACAGAAGGACAAAAGGGCAAAAGGACAGAAGGACAAAGGGACAAAAGGACAGAAGGACAAAAGGACAGAAGGACAGAAGGACAGGACAGAAGGACAGAAGGACAGAAGGTCAGAAGAACAGAAGGACAGAAGGACAAAAGGACAAAACGACAAAAGGACAGAAGGACAGAAGAACAGAAGGAGAGAGGAACAAAAGGACAGAAGAACAGAAGGACAAAAGGACAGAGGGACAAAAGGACAAAAAGACAAAAGGACAGAAGGACAAAAGGACAGAAGGACAGAGGAACAAAGGGACAAAAGGACAGAAGGAGAAAAGGACAGAAGGACAGAGGGACAAAAGGACAGAAGGACAAAAGGACAGAAGGACAGAATGTCAAAAGGACAGAAGGACAGGACAAAAGGACAGAAGGACAGAAGGACAAAAGGACAGAAGGACAAAAGGACAGAAGGACAAAAGGACAGAAGGACAGAAGGACAGAAGGACAAAAGGACAGAGGTACAGAAGGACAGGACAAAAGGACAGAAGGACAGAAGGACAAAAGGACAGAAGGACAAAAGGACAGAAGGACAGAGGGACAAAAGGACAAAAGGACAGAAGGACAAAAGGACAGAAGAACAGAAGGACAAAAGGACAGAAGGACAGAAGGACAGGACAAAAGGACAGAAGGACAGAAGGACAAAAGGACAGAAGGACAAAAGGACAGAAGGACAGAAGGACAAAAGGACAGAGGTACAGAAGGACAGGACAAAAGGACAGAAGGACAGAAGGACAAAAGGACAGAAGGACAGAAGGACAGAAGGCCAAAAGGACAGAAGGACAGAAGGACAAAAGGACAAAAGGACAAAAGGACAGAAGGCCAAAAGGACAGAAGGACAGAAGAACAGAAGGACAGAAGGACAAATGGACAGAAGGACAAATTGACAGAAGGACAGAAGGACAAAAGGACAGAAGGACAGAAGGACAAAAGGACAGAAGGACAGAAGGACAGAGGGAAAGAAGGAGAAAAGGACAGGACAAAAGGACAGAAGGACAAAAGGACAGAAGAACAGAAGGACAAAAGGACAGAAGGACAGAAGGACAGAAGGACAGGACAAAAGGACAGAAGGACAGAAGGACAAAAGGACAGAAGGACAAAAGGACAGAGGTACAGAAGGACAGGACAAAAGGACAGAAGAACAGAAGGACAAAAGGACAAAAGGACAGAAGGACAGAAGGCCAAAAGGACAGAAGGCCAAAAGGACAGAAGGACAGAAGGACAAAAGGACAAAAGGACAAAAGGACAGAAGGCCAAAAGGACAGAAGGCCAGAAGGACAGAAGAACAGAAGGACAGAAGGACAAATGGACAGAAGGACAAATTGACAGAAGGACAGAAGGACAAAAGGACAAAAGGACAGAAGGCCAAAAGGACAGAAGGACAGAAGAACAGAAGGACAGAAGGACAAATGGACAGAAGGACAAATTGACAGAAGGACAGAAGGACAAAAGGACAATTGGACAGAAGGACAAAAGGACAAAAGGACAAAGGGACAGAAGGACAGGACAAAAGGACAGAAGGACAAAAGGACAGAAGAACAGAAGGACAGAAGGACAGAGGGACAGAGGGACAAAAGGACAAAGGGACAGAAGGACAAAGTGACAAAAGGACAGAAGGACAAAAGGACAAAAGGACAGAAGGACAAAAGGACAGAAGGACAGGACAGAAGGACAGAAGGACAGAAGGACAGAAGGTCAGAAGAACAGAAGGACAGAAGGACAAAACGACAAAATGACAGAAGAACAGAAGGACAAAAGGACAGAAGGACAGAAGAACAGAAGGAGAGAGGGACAAAAGAACAAAAGGACAGAAGGACAAAAGGACAAAAGGACAAAAGGAAAGAAGGAAAGAAGGACAGAAGGACAAATGGACAGAAGGACAAAAGGACAGAAGGACAGAAGGACAGAAGAACTTAAGGACAGAAGGACAGAAGGACAGAAGGACAAAAAGACAGAAGGAAAGAAGGACAGGACAAAAGGACAAAAGGACAGAAAGACAAAAGGACAGAAGGACAGAAGGACAGAAGGACAAAAGGACAGAGGTACAGAAGGACAGGACAAAAGGACAGAAGGACAGAAAGACAAAAGGACAAAAGGACAGAAGGACAGAAGGCCAAAAGGACAGAAGGACAAAAGGACAGAAGGACAGAGGAACAAAAGGACAGAAGAACAGAAGAACAGAAGAACAGAAGGACAGAAGGACAAAAGGACAGAAGGACATATGGACAGAAGGACAAAAGGACAGAAGAACTTAAGGACAGAAGGACAGAAGGACAAAAAGACAGAAGGAAAGAAGGACAGGACAAAAGGACAAAAGGACAGAAGGACAAAAGGACAGAAGGACAGAAGGACAAAAGGACAGAGGTACAGAAGGACAGGACAAAAGGACAGAAGGACAGAAAGACAAAAGGACAAAAGGACAGAAGGACAGAAGGCCAAAAGGACAGAAGGACAAAAGGACAGAAGGACAGAGGAACAAAAGGACAGAAGAACAGAAGAACAGAAGAACAGAAGAACAGAAGGACAGAAGGACAAAAGGACAGAAGGACAAAAGGGCAAAAGGACAAAAGGAAAGAAGGACAGAAGGAAAGAAGGACAGAAGGAAAGAAGGACAGAAGGACAGAAGGACAGAAGGACAGAGGGACAAAAGGACAGAAGAACAGAAGAACAGAAGGACAGAAGGACAAAAGGACAGAAGGACAGAGGGACAAAAGAACAAAAGGACAGAAGGACAGAAGGACAGAAGGACAAAAGGGCAAAAGGACAAAAGGACAGAAGGACAGAAGGACAAAAGGACAGAAGGACAAAAGGACAGAAGGGCAGAAGGACAAAAGGACAAAAGGACAGAAGGACAGAGGAACAAAAGGACAAAAGAACAGAAGGACAAAAGGGCAAAAGGACAAAAGGACAGAAGGACAGAAGGACAGAAGGACAGAAGGACAAAAGGTCAAAAGGACAGAAGGACAGGACAAAAGGACAGAAGGACAAAAGGACAAAAGGACAGAAGGACAGAAGGACAAAAGGACAGAAGGACAGAAGAACAGAAGAACAGAAGAACAGAAGAACAGAAGAACAGAAGGACAGAAGGACAAAAGGACAGAAGGACAAAAGGACAGAAGAACAGAAGAACAGAAGAACAGAAGGACAGAAGGACAAAAGGACAGAAGGACATATGGACAGAAGGACAAAAGGACAGAAGAACTTAAGGACAGAAGGACAGAAGGACAAAAAGACAGAAGGAAAGAAGGACAGGACAAAAGGACAAAAGGACAAAAGGACAGAAGGACAAAAGGACAGAAGGACAGAAGGACAAAAGGACAGAGGTACAGAAGGACAGGACAAAAGGACAGAAGGACAGAAAAACAAAAGGACAAAAGGACAGAAGGACAGAAGGCCAAAAGGACAGAAGGACAAAAGGACAGAAGGACAGAGGAACAAAAGGACAGAAGAACAGAAGAACAGAAGAACAGAAGGACAGAAGGACAAAAGGACAGAAGGACAAAAGGGCAAAAGGACAAAAGGAAAGAAGGACAGAAGGAAAGAAGGACAGAAGGAAAGAAGGACAGAAGGACAGAAGGACAGAAGGACAGAGGGACAAAAGGACAGAAGAACAGAAGAACAGAAGGACAGAAGGACAAAAGGACAGAAGGACAGAGGGACAAAAGAACAAAAGGACAGAAGGACAGAAGGACAAAAGGGCAAAAGGACAAAAGGACAGAAGGACAGAAGGACAAAAGGACAGAAGGACAGAAGGACAGAAGGGCAGAAGGACAAAAGGACAAAAGGACAGAAGGACAGAGGAACAAAAGGACAAAAGAACAGAAGGACAAAAGGGCAAAAGGACAAAAGGACAGAAGGACAGAAGGACAGAAGGACAAAAGGTCAAAAGGACAGAAGGACAGGACAAAAGGACAGAAGGACAAAAGGACAAAAGGACAGAAGGACAGAAGGACAGAAGGACAAAGGGACAATAGGACAGAAGGACAAAAGGACAAAAGGACAGAAGGACAGAAGGACAAAAGGACAGAAGGACAGGACAGAAGAACAGGACAGAAGAACAGAAGGACAGAAGGTTAGAAGGACAGAAGGACAAAACGACAAAACGACAGAAGAACAGAAGGACAAAAGGACAGAAGGACAGAAGGAGAGAGGGACAAAAGGACAAAGGGACAAAGGGACAAAGGGAGAAAAGGACAAAAGGACAAAAGGAGAGAGGGACAAAAGGACAAAGGGAAAAAGGGACAAAGGGACAAAGGGACAAAGGGAGAAAAGGACAAAAGGACAGAAGAACAGAAGAACAAAAGGACAGGACAGAAGAACAAAAGGACAGGACAGAAGGACAGAAGGACAGAAGGACAGAAGGACAAAAGGACAGAAGGACAAAAGGACAGAAGGACAGAAGGACAGAAGGACAGAAGGACAGAAGAACAGAAGGACAGAGGGACAAAAGGACAAAGGGACAGAAGGACAGAAGGACAGAAGGACAAAGGGACAAAAGGACAGAAGGACAGAAGGACAAAAGAACAGAAGGACAAAAGGACAGAAGGACAGGACAGAAGAACAGGACAGAAGGACAGAAGGAAAGAAGGTCAGAAGAACAGAAGGACAGAAGGACAAAACGACAAAACGACAGAAGAACAGAAGGACAAAAGGACAGAAGGACAGAAGAACAGAAGGAGAGAGGGACAAAAGGACAAAAGGACAGAAGAACAGAAGAACAGAAGAACAAAAGGACAGGACAGAAGGACAGAAGGACAGAAGGACAAAAGGACAGAAGAACAGAAGGACAGAAGGACAAAGGGCCAAAGGGACAAAAGGACAGAAGAACAGAAGAACAAAAGGACAGAAGGACAGGACAGAAGGACAGAAGGACAAAAGGACAGAAGGACAAAAAGACAAAAAGACAAAAGGACAAAAGGACAAAGAGACAGAAGGACAGAAGGACAAATGGACAAATGGACAGAAGGACAAATGGACAAAACGACAGAAGGACAGAAGGACAGAAGACCAGAAGGAGAGAGGGACAAAAGGACAGAGGGACAGAAGGACAGAGGGACAGAAGGACAAAAGGACAGAGGGACAGAAGGACAGAAGGACAAAAGGACAGAAGAACAGAAGGACAGGACAAAAGGAGACAAGGACAGAAGGACAAAAGGGCAAAAGGACAGAAGGACAAAGGGACAAAAGGACAGAAGGACAGAAGGACAAAAGGACAGAAGGACAGAAGGACAGGACAGAAGGACAGAAGGTCAGAAGAACAGAAGGACAGAAGGACAGAAAGACAAAAGGACAAAAGGACAGAAGGACAGAAGGCCAAAAGGACAGAAGGACAAAAGGACAGAAGGACAGAGGAACAAAAGGACAGAAGAACAGAAGAACAGAAGAACAGAAGGACAGAAGGACAAAAGGACAGAAGGACATATGGACAGAAGGACAAAAGGACAGAAGAACTTAAGGACAGAAGGACAGAAGGACAAAAGGACAGAAGGACAGAAGGACAGGACAGAAGGACAGAAGGACAGGACAAAAGGACAGAAGGACAGAAAGACAAAAGGACAAAAGGACAGAAGGACAGAAGGCCAAAAGGACAGAAGGACAAAAGGACAGAAGGACAGAGGAACAAAAGGACAGAAGAACAGAAGAACAGAAGAACAGAAGGACAGAAGGACAAAAGGACAGAAGGACATATGGACAGAAGGACAAAAGGACAGAAGAACTTAAGGACAGAAGGACAGAAGGACAAAAAGACAGAAGGAAAGAAGGACAGGACAAAAGGACAAAAGGACAGAAGGACAAAAGGACAGAAGGACAGAAGGACAAAAGGACAGAGGTACAGAAGGACAGGACAAAAGGACAGAAGGACAGAAAGACAAAAGGACAAAAGGACAGAAGGACAGAAGGCCAAAAGGACAGAAGGACAAAAGGACAGAAGGACAGAGGAACAAAAGGACAGAAGAACAGAAGAACAGAAGAACAGAAGAACAGAAGGACAGAAGGACAAAAGGACAGAAGGACAAAAGGGCAAAAGGGCAAAAGGACAAAAGGAAAGAAGGACAGAAGGAAAGAAGGACAGAAGGAAAGAAGGACAGAAGGACAGAAGGACAGAAGGACAGAGGGACAAAAGGACAGAAGAACAGAAGAACAGAAGGACAGAAGGACAAAAGGACAGAAGGACAGAGGGACAAAAGAACAAAAGGACAGAAGGACAGAAGGACAGAAGGACAAAAGGGCAAAAGGACAAAAGGACAGAAGGACAAAAGGACAGAAGGGCAGAAGGACAAAAGGACAAAAGGACAGAAGGACAGAGGAACAAAAGGACAAAAGAACAGAAGGACAAAAGGGCAAAAGGACAAAAGGACAGAAGGACAGAAGGACAGAAGGACAGAAGGACAAAAGGTCAAAAGGACAGAAGGACAGGACAAAAGGACAGAAGGACAAAAGGACAAAAGGACAGAAGAACAGAAGAACAGAAGGACAGAAGGACAAAAGGACAGAAGGACAGAGGGACAAAAGAACAAAAGGACAGAAGGACAGAAGGACAGAAGGACAAAAGGGCAAAAGGACAAAAGGACAGAAGGACAAAAGGACAGAAGGGCAGAAGGACAAAAGGACAAAAGGACAGAAGGACAGAGGAACAAAAGGACAAAAGAACAGAAGGACAAAAGGGCAAAAGGACAAAAGGACAGAAGGACAGAAGGACAGAAGGACAGAAGGACAAAAGGTCAAAAGGACAGAAGGACAGGACAAAAGGACAGAAGGACAAAAGGACAAAAGGACAGAAGGACAAAAGGACAGAAGGACAGAAGAACAGAAGAACAGAAGAACAGAAGAACAGAAGGACAGAAGGACAAAAGGACAGAAGGACAAAAGGACAGAAGAACAGAAGAACAGAAGAACAGAAGGACAGAAGGACAAAAGGACAGAAGGACATATGGACAGAAGGACAAAAGGACAGAAGAACTTAAGGACAGAAGGACAGAAGGACAAAAAGACAGAAGGAAAGAAGGACAGGACAAAAGGACAAAAGGACAAAAGGACAGAAGGACAAAAGGACAGAAGGACAGAAGGACAAAAGGACAGAGGTACAGAAGGACAGGACAAAAGGACAGAAGGACAGAAAAACAAAAGGACAAAAGGACAGAAGGACAGAAGGCCAAAAGGACAGAAGGACAAAAGGACAGAAGGACAGAGGAACAAAAGGACAGAAGAACAGAAGAACAGAAGAACAGAAGAACAGAAGGACAGAAGGACAAAAGGACAGAAGGACAAAAGGGCAAAAGGACAAAAGGAAAGAAGGACAGAAGGAAAGAAGGACAGAAGGACAGAAGGACAGAAGGACAGAGGGACAAAAGGACAGAAGAACAGAAGAACAGAAGGACAGAAGGACAAAAGGACAGAAGGACAGAGGGACAAAAGAACAAAAGGACAGAAGGACAGAAGGACAGAAGGACAAAAGGGCAAAAGGACAAAAGGACAGAAGGACAGAAGGACAAAAGGACAGAAGGACAGAAGGACAGAAGGGCAGAAGGACAAAAGGACAAAAGGACAGAAGGACAGAGGAACAAAAGGACAAAAGAACAGAAGGACAAAAGGGCAAAAGGACAAAAGGACAGAAGGACAGAAGGACAGAAGGACAAAAGGTCAAAAGGACAGAAGGACAGGACAAAAAGGACAGAAGGACAAAAGGACAAAAGGACAGAAGGACAAAAGGACAGAAGGACAGAAGGACAGAAGGACAAAGGGACAAAAGGACAGAAGGACAAAAGGACAAAAGGACAGAAGGACAGAAGGACAAAAGGACAGAAGGACAGGACAGAAGAACAGGACAGAAGAACAGAAGGACAGAAGGTTAGAAGGACAGAAGGACAAAACGACAAAACGACAGAAGAACAGAAGGACAAAAGGACAGAAGGACAGAAGGAGAGAGGGACAAAAGGACAAAGGGACAAAGGGACAAAGGGAGAAAAGGACAAAAGGACAAAAGGAGAGAGGGACAAAAGGACAAAGGGACAAAGGGACAAAGGGACAAAGGGACAAAGGGAGAAAAGGACAAAAGGACAGAAGAACAGAAGAACAAAAGGACAGGACAGAAGAACAAACGGACAGGACAGAAGGACAGAAGGACAGAAGGACAAAAGGACAGAAGGACAAAAGGACAGAAGGACAGAAGGACAGAAGGACAGAAGGACAGAAGAACAGAAGGACAGAGGGACAAAAGGACAAAGGGACAGAAGGACAGAAGGACAGAAGGACAAAGGGACAAAAGGACAGAAGGACAGAAGGACAAAAGAACAGAAGGACAAAAGGACAGAAGGACAGGACAGAAGAACAGGACAGAAGGACAGAAGGAAAGAAGGTCAGAAGAACAGAAGGACAGAAGGACAGAAGGACAAAACGACAAAACGACAGAAGAACAGAAGGACAAAAGGACAGAAGGACAGAAGAACAGAAGGAGAGAGGGACAAAAGGACAAAAGGACAGAAGAACAGAAGAACAGAAGAACAAAAGGACAGGACAGAAGGACAGAAGGACAGAAGGACAAAAGGACAGAAGAACAGAAGGACAGAAGGACAAAGGGCCAAAGGGACAAAAGGACAGAAGAACAGAAGAACAAAAGGACAGAAGGACAGGACAGAAGGACAGAAGGACAAAAGGACAGAAGGACAAAAAGACAAAAAGACAAAAGGACAAAAGGACAAAGAGACAGAAGGACAGAAGGACAAATGGACAAATGGACAGAAGGACAAATGGACAAAACGACAGAAGGACAGAAGGACAGAAGACCAGAAGGAGAGAGGGACAAAAGGACAGAGGGACAGAAGGACAGAGGGACAGAAGGACAAAAGGACAGAGGGACAGAAGGACAGAAGGACAAAAGGACAGAAGAACAGAAGGACAGGACAAAAGGAGACAAGGACAGAAGGACAAAAGGGCAAAAGGACAGAAGGACAAAGGGACAAAAGGACAGAAGGACAGAAGGACAAAAGGACAGAAGGACAGAAGGACAGGACAGAAGGACAGAAGGTCAGAAGAACAGAAGGACAGAAGGACAAAAGGACAAAACGACAAAAGGACAGAAGGACAGAAGAACAGAAGGAGAGAGGAACAAAATGACAAAAGGACAGAAGAACAGAAGGACAAAAGGACAGAGGGACAAAAGGACAAAAAGACAAAAGGACAGAAGGACAAAAGGACAGAAGGACAGAGGGACAAAGGGACAAAAGGACAGAAGGAGAAAAGGACAGAAGGACAGAGGGACAAAAGGACAGAAGGACAAAATGACAGAAGGATAGAAGGTCAAAAGGACAGAAGGACAGGACAAAAGGACAGAAGGACAGAAGGACAAAAGGACAGAAGGACAAAAGGACAGAAGGACAGAAGGACAGAAGGACAGAAGGACAGAGGTACAGAAGGACAGGACAAAGGGACAGAAGGACAGAAGGACAAAAGGACAGAAGGACAAAAGGACAGAAGGACAGAGGGACAAAAGGACAGAAGGACAAAAGGACAAAAGGACAGAAGGACAAAAGGACAGAAGGACAGGACAGAAGGACAGAAGGACAGAAGGACAGAAGGACAGAAGGTCAGAAGAACAGAAGGACAGAAGGACAAAACGACAAAACGACAGAAGAACAGAAGGACAAAAGGACAGAAGGACAGAAGAACAGAAGGAGAGAGGGACAAAAGAACAAAAGGACAGAAGGACAAAAGGACAAAAGGACAAAAGGAAAGAAGGAAAGAAGGACAAAAGGACAAAAGGAAAGAAGGAAAGAAGGACAGAAGGACAAATGGACAGAAGGACAAAAGGACAGAAGGACATATGGACAGAAGGACAAAAGGACAGAAGAACTTAAGGACAGAAGGACAGAAGGACAAAAAGACAGAAGGAAAGAAGGACAGGACAAAAGGACAAAAGGACAGAAGGACAAAAGGACAGAAGGACAGAAGGACAAAAGGACAGAGGTACAGAAGGACAGAAAGACAAAAGGACAGAAGGACAGAAAGACAAAAGGACAAAAGGACAGAAGGACAGAAGGCCAAAAGGACAGAAGGACAAAAGGACAGAAGGACAGAGGAACAAAAGGACAGAAGGACAAAAGGACAGAAGGACAAAAGGGCAAAAGGACAAAAGGAAAGAAGGACAGAAGGAAAGAAGGACAGAAGGACAGAGGGACAAAAGGACAAAAGGACAGAAGGACAGAAGGACAGAAGGACAAAAGGACAGAAGGACAGGACAAAAGGACAGAAGAACAGAAGGACAAAAGGACAAAAGGATAGAAGGACAAAAGGACAGAAGGACAGAGGGACAGAGGGACAAAAGGACAGAAGGACAGGACAAAAGGACAGAAGGACAGAAGGACAAAAGGACAGAAGGACAGAGGGACAAAAGGACAGAAGAACAGAAGGACAGAAGGACAGAAGGACAGAAGGACAGAAGGACAGAAGGACAGAAGAACAGAAGGACAGAGGGACAGAGGGACAGATGGACAAAAGGACAAAGGGAAAGAAGGACAGAAAGACAAAGGGACAAAAGGACAGAAGGACAGAAGGACAAAAGGACAAAAGGACAGAAGGACAAAAGGACAGAAGGACAGGACAGAAGAACAAGACAGAAGGACAGAAGGACAGAAGGTCAGAAGAACAGAAGGACAGAAGGACAAAACGACAAAACGACAGAAGAACAGAAGGACAAAAGGACAGAAGGACAGAAGAACAGAAGGAGAGAGGGACAAAAGGACAGAATAACAGAAGAACAAAAGGACAGGACAGAAGGACAGAAGGACAAAAGGACCGAAGAACAGAAGGACAGAAGGACAAAGGGACAAAGGGACAAAAGGACAGAAGAACAGAAGAACAGAAGAACAAAAGGACAGAAGGACAGGACAGAAGGACAGAAGGACAAAAGGACAGAAGGACAAAAAGACAAAAGGACAAAGGGACAGAAGGACAGAAGGACAAATGGACAAATGGACAGAAGGACAAATGGACAAAACGACAGAAGGACAGAAGGACAGAAGACCAGAAGGAGAGAGGGACAAAAGGACAGAGGGACAGAAGGAAAGAGGGACAGAAGGACAAAAGGACAGAGGGACAGAAGGACAGAAGGACAAAAGGACAGAAGAACAGAAGGACAGGACAAAAGGAGAGAAGGACAGAAGGACAAAAGGGCAAAAGGACAGAAGGACAAAGGGACAAAAGGACAGAAGGACAGAAGGACAGAAGGACAGGACAGAAGGACAGGACAGAAGGACAGAAGGTCAGAAGAACAGAAGGACAGAAGGACAGAAGGACAAAAGGACAAAAGGACAAAACGACAAAAGGACAGAAGGACAGAAGAACAGAAGGAGAGAGGAACAAAAGGACAGAAGAACAGAAGGACAAAAGGACAGAGGGACAAAAGGACAAAAAGACAAAAGGACAGAAGGACAAAAGGACAGAAGGACAGAGGGACAAAAGGACAGAAGGAGAAAAGGACAGAAGGACAGAGGGACAAAAGGACAGAGGGACAAAAGGACAGAAGGACAGAAGAACAGAAGGAGAGAGGGACAAAAGGACAAAAGGACAGAAGAACAGAAGAACAAAAGGACAGGACAGAAGGACAGAAGGACAGAAGGACAAAAGGACAGAAGAAAAGAAGGACAGAAGGACAGAAGGACAAAGGGACAATGGGACAAAAGGACAGAAGAACAGAAGAACAGAAGAACAGAAGAACAAAAGGACAGAAGGACAGGACAGAAGGACAGAAGGACAAAAGGACAGAAGGACAAAAAGACAAAAGGACAAAAGGACAAAACGACAGAAGGACAGAAGGACAAATGGACAGAAGGACAAATGGACAAAACGACAGAAGGACAGAAGGACAGAAGACCAGAAGGAGAGAGGGACAAAAGGACAGAGGGACAGAAGTACAGAGGGACAGAAGGACAAAAGGACAGAGGGACAGAAAGACAGAAGGACAAAAGGACAGAAGAACAGAAGGACAGGACAAAAGGAGAGAAGGACAGAAGGACAAAAGGGCAAAAGGACAGAAGGACAAAGGGACAAAGGGACAAAAGGACAGAAGGACAGAAGGACAAAGGGACAAAGGGACAAAAGGACAGAAGGACAGAAGGACAAAAGGACAGAAGGATAGAAGGACAGGACAGAAGGACAGAAGGTCAGAAGAACAGAAGGACAGAAGGACAGAAGGACAGAAGGACAAAAGGACAAAACGACAAAAGGACAGAAGGACAGAAGAACAGAAGGAGAGAGGAACAAAAGGACAAAAGGACAGAAGAACAGAAGGACAAAAGGACAGAGGGACAAAAGGACAAAAAGACAAAAGGACAGAAGGACAAAAGGACAGAAGGACAGAGGGACAAAAGGACAAAAGGACAGAAGGACAGGACAAAAGGACAGAAGAAAAGAAGGACAAAAGGATAGAAGGACAAAAGGACAGAAGGACAGAGGGACAAAAGGACAGAAGGACAGGACAAAAGGACAGAAGGACAGAAGGACAGAAGGACAAAAGGACAGAAGGACAAAGGGACAAAAGGACAGAAGAACAGAAGGACAAAAGGACAGAAGGACAAAAGGGCAAAAGGGCAAAAGGACAAAAGGAAAGAAGGACAGAGGAAAGAAGGACAGAGGGACAAAAGGACAGAAGAACAGAAGAACAGAAGGACAAAAGGACAGAAGGACAAAAGGGCAAAAGGACAAAAGGACAGAAGGACAGAGGGACAAAAGGACAAAAGGACAGTAGGACAAAAGGACAGAAGGACAGAAGGACAAAAGGACAAAAGGACAGAAGGACAAAACGGCAAAAGGACAAAAGGACAGAAGGACAGAAGGACAAAAGGACAAAAGGACAAAAGGACAAAAGGACAGAAGGACAGGACAAAAGGACAGAAGGACAGAGGGACAAAAGGACAGAGGGACAAAAGGACAAAAGGACAAAAGGACAGAAGAACAGAAGGACAAAAGGACAGAAGGACAAAAGGGCAAAAGGACAAAAGGAAAGAAGGACAGAAGGAAAGAAGGACAGAAGGACAGAAGGACAAAAGGACAAAAGGACAGAAGGACAGAAGGACAGGACAAAAGGACAGAAGGACAAAATGACAGAAGGACAAAAGGACAGAAGGACATATGGACAGAAGGACAAAAGGACAGAAGAACTTAAGGACAGAAGGACAGAAGGACAAAAGGACAGAAGGATTGAAGGACAGAAGGACAGGACAAAAGGACAGAAGGACAGAAGGACAGAAGGACAAAAGGACAAAAGGACAGAAGGACAGAAGGACAAAAGGACAGAAGGACATATGGACAGAAGAACAAAAGGACAGAAGAACTTAAGGACAGAAGGACAGAAGGACAAAAGGACAGAAGGACAAAAGGACAGAAGGACATATGGACAGAAGGACAAAAGGACATAAGAACTTAAGGACAGAACGACAGAAGGACAAAAGGACAGAAGGATTGAAGGACAGAAGGACAGGACAAAAGGACAGAAGGACAGAAGGACAAAAGGACAGAAGGACATATGGACAGATGGACAGATGGACAAAAGGACAAAAGGACAGAAGAACTTAAGGACAGAAGGACAAAAGGACAGAAGGATTGAAGGACAGAAGGACAGGACAAAAGGACAGAAGGACAGAAGGACAAAAGGACAGAAGGACAGAAGGACAGAAGGACAAAAGGACAGAAGGACATATGGACAGAAGAACAAAAGGACAGAAGATCTTAAGGACAGAAGGACAGAAGGACAAAAGGACAAAAGGACAGAAGGACAGAAGGACAGGACAAAAGGACAGAAGGACAGAAGGACAGAAGGACAGAGGGACAAAAGGACAGAAGAACAGAAGGACAGAAGGACAGGACAAAAGGGCAAAAGGGCAAAAGGACAGAAGGACAGAAGGACAAAAGCACAGAAGGACAGAAGGAAAGGACAAAAGGACAAAAGGACAGAAGGACAGAGGGACAAAAGGACAAAAGGACAGAAGAACAGAAGGACAAAAGGACAGAAGGGCAAAAGGGCAAAAGGACAGAAGGACAGAAGGACAGGACAAAAGGACTGAATGACAGAAGGACAAAAGGACAGAAGGACAGAGGTACAAAAGGACAAAAGGACAGAAGAACAGAAGGACAGAAGGACAGAAGGACAAAAGGGCAAAAGGACAAAAGGGCAAAAGGACAAAAGGACAGAAGGACAGAAGGACAGAGGGACAAAAGGACAAAAGGACAAAAGGACAAAAGGACAAAAGGACAGAAGAACAGAAGGACAGAAGGACAGGACAAAAGGGCAAAAGGGCAAAAGGACAGAAGGACAGAAGGACAAAAGCACAGAAGGACAGAGGGACAAAAGGACAAAAGGACAGAAGAACAGAAGGACAAAAGGACAGAAGGTTAAAAGGGCAAAAGGATAGAAGGACAGAAGGACAGAAGGACAGGACAAAAGGACAGAAGGACAGAAGGACAAAAGGACAGAAGGACAGAGGTACAAAAGGACAAAAGGACAGAAGAACAGAAGGACAGAAGGACAGAAGGACAGAAGGACAAAAGGGCAAAAGGACAAAAGGACAAAAGGGCAAAAGGACAAAAGGACAGAAGGACAGAAGGACAGAAGGACAAAAGGACAAAAGGACAGGACAAAAGGACAGAAGGACAGAAGGACAAAAGGACAAAAGGACAGAAGGACAGAAGAACAGAAGGACAAAAGGACAGAAGGATATATGGACAGAAGGACAAAAGGACAGAAGAGATTAAGGACAGAAGGACAGAAGGACAAAGGGACAGAAGGATTGAAGGACAGAAGGACAGGGCAAAGGACAGGAGGACAAAAGGACAGAAGGACAGAAGAACAAAAGGACAGAAGGACATATGGACAGAAGGACAAAAGGACAGAAGAACTTAAGGACGGAAGGACAGAAGGACAAAAGGACAGAAGAACAGAAGGACAGGACAGAAGGACAAAAGGACAGAAGGACAGGACAAAAGGACAGAAGGACAGAAGGACAAAAGAACAGAAGGACATATGGACAGAAGGACAAAAGGACAGAAGGACAGAAGGACAGAAGGACAGAAGGACAGAAGGACAAAAGGACAGAAGGATTGAAGGACAGAAGGACAGGACAAAAGGACAGAAGGACAGAAGGACAAAAGGACAGAAGGACAAAAGGACAGAAGGACAGGACAAAAGGACAGAAGGACAGGACAGAAGGACAGAAGGACAGAAGGTCAGAAGAACAGAAGGACAGAAGGACAAAACGACAAAACGACAGTAGAAGAGAAGGACAAAAGGACAGAAGGACAGAAGAACAGAAGGAGAGAGCGACAAAAGGACAAAAGGACAAAAGGAAAGAAGGACAGAAGGAAAAATGGACAGAAGGACAAAAGGACAGAAGGACATATGGACAGAAGGACAAAAGGACAGAAGAACTTAAGGACAGAAGGACAAAAGGACAGAAGGACAGAAGAACAGGACAAAAGGACAAAAGGACAAAAGGACAGAAGGACAAAAGGACAGAAGAACAGAAGAACAGGACAAAAGGACAAAAGGACATATGGACAGAAGGACAAAAGGACAGAAGAACTTAAGGACAGAAGGACAGAAGGACAAAAGGACAGAAGGACAGAAGGACAGAAGGACAAAAGGACAAAAGGACAAAAGGACAGAAGGACAGAAGGACAAAAGGACAGAGGTACAGAAGGACAGGACAAAAGGACAGAAGGACAAAAGGACAGAAGGACAGAAGAACAGGACAAAAGGACAAAAGGACATATGGACAGAAGGACAAAAGGACAGAAGAACTTAAGGACAGAAGGACAGAAGGACAAAAGGACAGAAGGACAGAAGAACAGGACAAAAGGACAAAAGGACAGAAGGACAGAAGGACAAAAGGACAGAGGTACAGAAGAACAGGACAAAAGGACAGAAGGACAGAAGGACAAAACGACAAAAGGACAGAAGGACAGAAGGACAGAAGAACAGGACAAAAGGACAAAAGGACATATGGACAGAAGGACAAAAGGACAGAAGAACTTAAGGACAGAAGGACAAAAGGACAGAAGGACAGAAGAACAGGACAAAAGGACAAAAGGACAAAAGGACAAAAGGACAGAAGGACAGAAGGACAAAAGGACAGAGGTACAGAAGGACAGGACAAAAGGACAGAAGGACAGAAGGACAAAAGGACAAAAGGACAGAAGGACAGAAGGCCAAAAGGACAGAAGGACAGAAGGCCAAAAGGACAGAAGGAAAGAAGGACAAAAGGACAAAAGGACAAAAGGACAGAAGGACAGAAGGACAGAAGGCCAAAAGGACAGAAGGACAGAAGGACAAATGGACAGAAGAACACATTGACAGTAGGACAGAAGGACAGAAGGACAAAAGGACAAAAGGACAATTGGACAGAAGGACAGAAGGACAGAAGGACAAAAGGACAATTGGACAGAAGGACAAAAGGACAAAAGGAAAGAAGGACAGAAGGACAGAAGGCCAAAAGGACAGAAGGACAGAAGGCCAAAAGGACAGAAGGACAGAAGGACAAAAGGACAAAAGGCCAAAAGGACAGAAGGACAGAAGGACAGAAGGCCAAAAGGACAGAAGGACAGAAGGACAGAAGAACAGAAGGACAGAAGGACAAATGGACAGAAGAACACATTGACAGTAGGACAGAAGGACAGAAGGACAAAAGGACAAAAGGACAATTGGACAGAAGGACAGAAGGACAGAAGGACAAAAGGACAATTGGACAGAAGGACAAAAGGACAAAAGGAAAGAAGGACAGAAGGACAGAAAGACAGAAGGAAAAATGGACAGAAGGACAAAAGGACAGAAGGACATATGGACAGAAGGACAAAAGGACAGAAGAACTTAAGGACAGAAGGACAGAAGGACAAAAGGACAGAAGGACAGAAGGACAGAAGAACAGGACAAAAGGACAGAAGGACAGAAGGACAAAAGGACAGAGGTACAGAAGGACAGGACAAAAGGACAGAAGGACAGAAGGACAAAAGGACAGAAGGACAGAAGGCCAAAAGGACAGAAGGACAGAAGGCCAAAAGACCAGAAGGACAGAAGGCCAAAAGGACAGAAGGACAAAAGGACAAAAGGACAGAAGGACAGAGGGACAAAAGGACAGAAGGACAGAAGGACAGAAGGACAAAAGGGCAAAAGGACAAAAGGACAGAAGGACAGAAGGACAAAAGGACAGAAGGACAGGACAGAAGGACAGAAGGACAAAAGGACAGAAGGACAAAAGGACAGAAGGACAGAGGAACAAAAGGACAAAAGAACAGAAGGAAAAAAGGGCAAAAGGACAAAAGGACAGAAAGACAAAAGGACAAAAGGTCAAAAGGACAGAAGGACAGGACAAAAGGACAGAAGGACAGAAGGACAGAAGGACAAAAGGACAAAAGGACAGAAGGACAAAAGGACAGAAGAACAGAGGAACAAAAGGACAGAAGGACAGGACAAAAGGACAGAAGGACAAAAGGACAGAAGGACAGAGGGACAAAAGGACAGAAGAACAGAAGGACAGAAGGACAAAAGGACAGAAGGACAAAGGGGCAAAAGGACAAAAGGAAAGAAGGACAGAAGGACAGGACAAAAGGACAGAAGGACAGAAGGACAGAAGGACAGAAGGACAAAAGGACAAAAGGACAGAAGGACAGAAGAACAGGACAAAAGGACAAAAGGACATATGGACAGAAGGACAAAAGGACAGAAGAACTTAAGGACAGAAGGACAAAAGGACAGAAGGACAGAAGAACAGGACAAAAGGACAAAAGGACAGAAGGACAGAAGGACAAAAGGACAGAGGTACAGAAGGACAGGACAAAAGGACAGAAGGACAGAAGGACAAAAGGACAAAAGGACAGAAGGACAGAAGAACAGGACAAAAGGACAAAAGGACAAAAGGACAAAAGGAAAGAAGGACAGAAGGACAGAAGGACAGAAGGACAGAAGGACAAAAGGACAGAGGTACAGAAGGACAGGACAAAATGACAGAAGGACAGAAGGACAGAAGGACAAAAGGACAAAAGGACAAAAGGACAGAAGGACAGAAGGCCAAAAGGACAGAAGGACAGAAGGACAAAAGGACAGAAGGACAGAAGGACAAAAGGACAAAAGGACAAAAGGACAGAAGGACAGAAGGCCAAAAGGACAGAAGGACAGAAGAACAGAAGGACAGAAGGACAAATGGACAGAAGAACACATTGACAGTAGGACAGAAGGACAGAAGGACAAAAGGACAAAAGGACAATTGGACAGAAGGACAGAAGGACAAAAGGACAATTGGACAGAAGGACAAAAGGACAAAAGGAAAGAAGGACAGAAGGACAGAAAGACAGAAGGAAAAAAGGACAGAAGGACAAAAGGACAGAAGGACATATGGACAGAAGGACAAAAGGACAGAAGAACTTAAGGACAGAAGGACAGAAGGACAGAAGGACAAAAGGACAGAAGGACAGAAGGACAGAAGGACAGAAGAACAGGACAAAAGGACAGAAGGACAAAAGGACAGAAGGACAGAAGGACAGAAGGACAAAAGGACAGGGGTACAGAAGGACAGGACAAAAGGACAGAAGGACAGAAGGACAAAAGGACAGAAGGAGAGAAGGCCAAAAGGACAGAAGGACAGAAGGCCAAAAGGACAGAAGGACAGAAGGCCAAAAGGACAGAAGTACAGAAGGACAAAAGGACAAAAGGACAGAAGGACACAGGGACAAAAGGACAGAAGGACAGAAGGACAGAAGGACAAAAGGGCAAAAGGACAAAAGAACAGAAGGACAGAAGGACAAAAGGACAGAAGGACAGGACAGAAGGGCAGAAGGACAAAAGGGCAGAAGGACAAAAGGACAGAAGGACAAAAGGACAGAAGGACAGAGGAACAAAAGGACAAAAGAACAGAAGGACAAAAGGGCAAAAGGACAAAAGGACAGAAAGACAGAAGGACAAAAGGTCAAAAGGACAGAAGGACAGGACAAAAGGACAGAAGGACAGAGGGACAGAAGGACAGAAGGACTAAAGGACAAAAGGACAGAAGGACAAAAGGACAGAAGGACAAAAGGACATAAGGACAAAAGGACAGAAGGACAGAGGGACAAAAGGACAGAAGAACAAAAGGACAGAAGGACAAATGGACAAAACGACAGAAGAACAGAAGGACAAAAGGACAGAAGGACAAAAGGACAGAAGGAGAAAAGAACAAAAGGACAAAACGACAGAAGGACAGAAGGACAGAAGGACAAAAGGACAGAGGGACAAAAGGACAGAGGGACAAAAGGACAAAAAGACAAAAGAACAGAAGGACAGAGGGACAAAAGGACAGAGGAACAGAAGGACAGAAGGAGAGAAGGACAAAAGGACAGCGGGACAGAAGGACAGAAGGACAAAAGGACAGAAGGACAAAAGGACAGAAGGACAGAAGAACAGGACAAAAGGACAAAAGGACATATGGACAGAAGGACAAAAGGACAGAAGAACTTAAGGACAGAAGGACAGAAGGACAAAAGGACAGAAGGACAGAAGAACAGGACAAAAGGACAAAAGGACAGAAGGACAGAAGGACAAAAGGACAGAGGTACAGAGGAACAGGACAAAAGGACAGAAGGACAGAAGGACAAAAGGACAAAAGGACAGAAGGACAGAAGGACAGAAGAACAGGACAAAAGGACAAAAGGACAAAAGGACATATGGACAGAAGGACAAAAGGACAGAAGAACTTAAGGACAGAAGGACAAAAGGACAGAAGGACAGAAGAACAGGACAAAAGGACAAAAGGACAGAAGGACAGAAGGACAGAAGGACAAAAGGACAGAGGTACAGAAGGACAGGACAAAAGGACAGAAGGACAGAAGGACAAAAGGACAAAAGGACAGAAGGACAGAAGGCCAAAAGGACAGAAGGAAAGAAGGACAAAAGGACAGAAGGAAAGAAGGACAAAAGGACAAAAGGACAAAAGGACAGAAGGACAGAAGGACAGAAGGCCAAAAGGACAGAAGGACAGAAGGACAGAAGAACAGAAGGACAGAAGGACAAATGGACAGAAGAACACATTGACAGTAGGACAGAAGGACAGAAGGACAAAAGGACAAAAGGACAATTGGACAGAAGGACAGAAGGACAGAAGGACAAAAGGACAATTGGACAGAAGGACAAAAGGACAAAAGGAAAGAAGGACAGAAGGACAGAAAGACAGAAGGAAAAATGGACAGAAGGACAAAAGGACAGAAGGACATATGGACAGAAGGACAAAAGGACAGAAGAACTTAAGGACAGAAGGACAGAAGGACAAAAGGACAGAAGGACAGAAGGACAGAAGGACAGAAGAACAGGACAAAAGGACAGAAGGACAGAAGGACAAAAGGACAGAGGTACAGAAGGACAGGACAAAAGGACAGAAGGACAGAAGGCCAAAAGGACAGAAGGACAGAAGGCCAAAAGGCCAGAAGGACAGAAGGCCAAAAGGACAGAAGGACAAAAGGACAAAAGGACAGAAGGACAGAGGGACAAAAGGACAGAAGGACAGAAGGACAGAAGGACAAAAGGGCAAAAGGACAAAAGGACAGAAGGACAGAAGGACAAACGGACAGAAGGACAGGACAGAAGGGCAGAAGGACAAAAGGACAGAAGGACAAAAGGACAGAAGGACAGAGGAACAAAAGGACAAAAGAACAGAAGGACAAAAGGGCAAAAGGACAAAAGGACAGAAAGACAAAAGGACAAAAGGTCAAAAGGACAAAAGGACAGGACAAAAGGACAGAAGGACAGAGGGACAGAAGGACAAAAGGACAAAAGGACAAAAGGACAGAAGGACAGAAGGACAGAGGAACAAAAGGACAGAAGGACAGGACAAAAGGACAGAAGGACAAAAGGACAGAAGGACAGAGGGACAAAAGGACAGAAGAACAGAAGGACAGAAGGACAAAAGGACAGAAGGACAAAGGGGCAAAAGGACAAAAGGAAAGAAGGACAGAAGGACAGGACAAAAGGACAGAAGGACAGAAGGACAGAAGGACAGAAGGACAAAAGGACAAAAGGACAGAAGGACAAAGGGGCAAAAGGACAAAAGGAAAGAAGGACAGAAGGACAGGACAAAAGGACAGAAGGACAGAAGGACAGAAGGACAAAAGGACAAAAGGACAGAAGGACAGAAGAACAGGACAAAAGGACATATGGACAGAAGGACAAAAGGACAGAAGAACTTAAGGACAGAAGGACAGAAGGACAAAAGGACAGAAGGACAGAAGAACAGGACAAAAGGACAAAAGGACAAAAGGACAAAAGGACAGAAGGACAGAAGGACAAAAGGACAGAGGTACAGAAGGACAGGACAAAAGGACAGAAGGACAGAAGGACAAAAGGACAAGAGGACAGAAGGACAGAAGGACAGGACAAAAGGACAAAAGGACAAAAGGACAAAAGGAAAGAAGGACAGAAGGACAGAAGGACAGAAGGACAGAAGGACAAAAGGACAGAGGTACAGAAGGACAGGACAAAATGACAGAAGGACAGAAGGACAGAAGGACAGAAGGACAAAAGGACAAAAGGACAAAAGGACAGAAGGACAGAAGGCCAAAAGGACAGAAGGACAGAAGGCCAAAAGGACAGAAGGACAGAAGGACAAAAGGACAAAAGGACAAAAGGACAGAAGGACAGAAGGCCAAAAGGACAGAAGGACAGAAGAACAGAAGGACAGAAGGACAAATGGACAGAAGAACACATTGACAGTAGGACAGAAGGACAGAAGGACAAAAGGACAAAAGGACAATTGGACAGAAGGACAGAAGGACAGAAGGACAAAAGGACAATTGGACAGAAGGACAAAAGGACAAAAGGAAAGAAGGACAGAAGGACAGAAAGACAGAAGGAAAAATGGACAGAAGGACAAAAGGACAGAAGGACATATGGACAGAAGGACAAAAGGACAGAAGAACTTAAGGACAGAAGGACAAAAGGACAGAAGGACAGAAAGATAGAAGAACAGGACAAAAGGACAGAAGGACAAAAGGACAGAAGGACAGAAGGACAAAAGGACAGGGGTACAGAAGGACAGGACAAAAGGACAGAAGGACAGAAGGACAAAAGGACAGAAGGACAGAAGGCCAAAAGGACAGAAGGACAGAAGGCCAAAAGGACAGAAGGACAGAAGGCCAAAAGGACAGAAGTACAGAAGGACAAAAGGACAAAAGGACAAAAGGACAGAAGGACAGAGGGACAAAAGGACAGAAGGACAGAAGGACAGAAGGACAAAAGGGCAAAAGGACAAAAGAACAGAAGGACAGAAGGACAAAAGGACAGAAGGACAGGACAGAAGGGCAGAAGGACAAAAGGACAGAAGGACAGAGGAACAAAAGGACAAAAGAACAGAAGGACAAAAGGGCAAAAGGACAAAAGGACAAAAGGACAGAAAGACAAAAGGACAAAAGGTCAAAAGGACAGAAGGACAGGACAAAAGGACATAAGGACAAAAGGACAGAAGGACAGAAGGACAAAAGGACAAAAGGACAGAAGGACAAAAGGACAGAAAAACAGAGGAACAAAAGGACAGAAGGACAAAAGGACAGAAGGACAAAAGGACATAAGGACAAAAGGACAGAAGGACAGAGGGACAAAAGGACAGAAGAACAAAAGGACAGAAGGACAAATGGACAAAACGACAGAAGAACAGAAGGACAAAAGGACAGAAGACAAAAGGACAGAAGGACAGAAGGACAAAAGGACAGAAGGACAGAAGGACAGAAGGACAAAAGGACAGAAGGACATATGGACAGAAGAACAAAAGGACAGAAGATCTTAAGGACAGAAGGACAGAAGGACAAAAGGACAAAAGGACAGAAGGACAGAAGGACAGGACAAAAGGACAGAAGGACAGAAGGACAGAAGGACAGAGGGACAAAAGGACAGAAGAACAGAAGGACAGAAGGACAGGACAAAAGGGCAAAAGGGCAAAAGGACAGAAGGACAGAAGGACAAAAGCACAGAAGGACAGAAGGAAAGGACAAAAGGACAAAAGGACAGAAGGACAGAGGGACAAAAGGACAAAAGGACAGAAGAACAGAAGGACAAAAGGACAGAAGGGCAAAAGAGCAAAAGGACAGAAGGACAGAAGGACAGGACAAAAGGACTGAATGACAGAAGGACAAAAGGACAGAAGGACAGAGGTACAAAAGGACAAAAGGACAGAAGAACAGAAGGACAGAAGGACAGAAGGACAAAAGGGCAAAAGGACAAAAGGGCAAAAGGACAAAAGGACAGATGGACAGAAAGACAGAGGGACAAAAGGACAAAAGGACAAAAGGACAAAAGGACAAAAGGACAGAAGAACAGAAGGACAGAAGGACAGGACAAAAGGGCAAAAGGGCAAAAGGGCAAAAGGACAGAAGGACAGAAGGACAAAAGCACAGAAGGACAGAGGGACAAAAGGACAAAAGGACAGAAGAACAGAAGGACAAAAGGACAGAAGGTTAAAAGGGCAAAAGGATAGAAGGACAGAAGGACAGAAGGACAGGACAAAAGGACAGAAGGACAGAAGGACAAAAGGACAGAAGGACAGAGGTACAAAAGGACAAAAGGACAGAAGAACAGAAGGACAGAAGGACAGAAGGACAGAAGGACAAAAGGGCAAAAGGACAAAAGGACAAAAAGGCAAAAGGAAAAAAGGACAGAAGGACAGAAGGACAGAAGGACAAAAGGACAGAAGGACAGGACAAAAGGACAGAAGGACAGAAGGACAAAAGGACAAAAGGACAGAAGGACAGAAGAACAGAAGGACAAAAGGACAGAAGGATATATGGACAGAAGGACAAAAGGACAGAAGAGATTAAGGACAGAAGGACAGAAGGACAAAGGGACAGAAGGATTGAAGGACAGAAGGACAGGGCAAAGGACAGGAGGACAAAAGGACAGAAGGACAGAAGAACAAAAGGACAGAAGGACATATGGACAGAAGGACAAAAGGACAGAAGAACTTAAGGAAGGAAGGACAGAAGGACAAAAGGACAGAAGAACAGAAGGACAGGACAGAAGGACAAAAGGACAGAAGGACAGGACAAAAGGACAGAAGGACAGAAGGACAAAAGAACAGAAGGACATATGGACAGAAGGACAAAAGGACAGAAGGACAGAAGGACAGAAGGACAGAAGGACAGAAGGACAAAAGGACAGAAGGATTGAAGGACAGAAGGACAGGACAAAAGGACAGAAGGACAGAAGGACAAAAGGACAGAAGGACAAAAGGACAGAAGGACAAAAGGACAGAAGGACAGGACAAAAGGACAGAAGGACAGGACAGAAGGACAGAAGGACAGAAGGTCAGAAGAACAGAAGGACAGAAGGACAAAACGACAAAACGACAGTAGAAGAGAAGGACAAAAGGACAGAAGGACAGAAGAACAGAAGGAGAGAGCGACAAAAGGACAAAAGGACAAAAGGAAAGAAGGAAAGAAGGACAGAAGGAAAAATGGACAGAAGGACAAAAGGACAGAAGGACATATGGACAGAAGGACAAAAGGACAGAAGAACTTAAGGACAGAAGGACAAAAGGACAGAAGGACAGAAGAACAGGACAAAAGGACAAAAGGACAAAAGGACAGAAGGACAAAAGGACAGAAGAACAGAAGAACAGGACAAAAGGACATATGGACAGAAGGACAAAAGGACAGAAGAACTTAAGGACAGAAGGACAGAAGGACAAAAGGACAGAAGGACAGAAGGACAGAAGGACAAAAGGACAAAAGGACAGAAGGACAGAAGGACAGAAGTACAAAAGGACAGAGGTACAGAAGGACAGGACAAAAGGACAGAAGGACAAAAGGACAGAAGGACAGAAGAACAGAAGAACAGGACAAAAGGACAAAAGGACATATGGACAGAAGGACAAAAGGACAGAAGAACTTAAGGACAGAAGAACAGAAGGACAAAAGGACAGAAGGACAGAAGAACAGGACAAAAGGACAAAAGGACAGAAGGACAGAAGGACAAAAGGACAGAGGTACAGAAGAACAGGACAAAAGGACAGAAGGACAGAAGGACAAAAGGACAAAAGGACAGAAGGACAGAAGAACAGGACAAAAGGACAAAAGGACAAAAGGACATATGGACAGAAGGACAAAAGGACAGAAGAACTTAAGGACAGAAGGACAAAAGGACAGAAGGACAGAAGAACAGGACAAAAGAACAAAAGGACAAAAGGACAAAAGGACAGAAGGACAGAAGGACAAAAGGACAGAGGTACAGAAGGACAGGACAAAAGGACAGAAGGACAGAAGGACAAAAGGACAAAAGGACAGAAGGACAGAAGGCCAAAAGGACAGAAGGACAGAAGGCCAAAAGGACAGAAGGAAAGAAGGACAAAAGGACAAAAGGACAAAAGGACAGAAGGACAGAAGGACAGAAGGCCAAAAGGACAGAAGGACAGAAGGACAGAAGAACAGAAGGACAGAAGGACAAATGGACAGAAGAACACATTGACAGTAGGACAGAAGGACAGAAGGACAAAAGGACAAAAGGACAATTGGACAGAAGGACAGAAGGACAGAAGGACAAAAGGACAATTGGACAGAAGGACAAAAGGACAAAAGGAAAGAAGGACAGAAGGACAGAAAGACAGAAGGAAAAATGGACAGAAGGACAAAAGGACAGAAGGACATATGGACAGAAGGACAAAAGGACAGAAGAACTTAAGGACAGAAGGACAGAAGGACAAAAGGACAGAAGGACAGAAGGACAGAAGAACAGGACAAAAGGACAGAAGGACAGAAGGACAAAAGGACAGAGGTACAGAAGGACAGGACAAAAGGACAGAAGGACAGAAGGACAAAAGGACAGAAGGACAGAAGGCCAAAAGGACAGAAGGACAGAAGGCCAAAAGGCCAGAAGGACAGAAGGCCAAAAGGACAGAAGGACAAAAGGACAAAAGGACAGAAGGACAGAGGGACAAAAGGACAGAAGGACAGAAGGACAGAAGGACAAAAGGGCAAAAGGACAAAAGGACAGAAGGACAGAAGGACAAACGGACAGAAGGACAGGACAGAAGGGCAGAAGGACAAAAGGACAGAAGGACAAAAGGACAGAAGGACAGAGGAACAAAAGGACAAAAGAACAGAAGGACAAAAGGGCAAAAGGACAAAAGGACAGAAAGACAAAAGGACAAAAGGTCAAAAGGACAGAAGGACAGGACAAAAAGACAGAAGGACAGAAGGACAGAAGGACAAAAGGACAAAAGGACAGAAGGACAAAAGGACAGAAGAACAGAGGAACAAAAGGACAGAAGGACAGGACAAAAGGACAGAAGGACAAAAGGACAGAAGGACAGAGGGACAAAAGGACAGAAGAACAGAAGGACAGAAGGACAAAAGGACAGAAGGACAAAGGGGCAAAAGGACAAAAGGAAAGAAGGACAGAAGGACAGGACAAAAGGACAGAAGGACAGAAGGACAGAAGGACAGAAGGACAAAAGGACAAAAGGACAGAAGGACAGAAGAACAGGACAAAAGGACAAAAGGACATATGGACAGAAGGACAAAAGGACAGAAGAACTTAAGGACAGAAGGACAGAAGGACAAAAGGACAGAAGGACAGAAGAACAGGACAAAAGGACAAAAGGACAGAAGGACAGAAGGACAAAAGGACAGAGGTACAGAAGGACAGGACAAAAGGACAGAAGGACAGAAGAACAGGACAAAAGGACAAAAGGACAAAAGGACAAAAGGAAAGAAGGACAGAAGGACAGAAGGACAGAAGGACAAAAGGACAGAGGTACAGAAGGACAGGACAAAATGACAGAAGGACAGAAGGACAGAAGGACAAAAGGACAAAAGGACAAAAGGACAAAAGGACAAAAGGACAGAAGGACAGAAGGCCAAAAGGACAGAAGGACAGAAGGCCAAAAGGACAGAAGGACAGAAGGACAAAAGGACAAAAGGACAAAAGGACAGAAGGACAGAAGGCCAAAAGGACAGAAGGACAGAAGAACAGAAGGACAGAAGGACAAATGGACAGAAGAACACATTGACAGTAGGACAGAAGGACAGAAGGACAAAAGGACAAAAGGACAATTGGACAGAAGGACAGAAGGACAAAAGGACAATTGGACAGAAGGACAAAAGGACAAAAGGAAAGAAGGACAGAAGGACAGAAAGACAGAAGGAAAAAAGGACAGAAGGACAAAAGGACAGAAGGACATATGGACAGAAGGACAAAAGGACAGAAGAACTTAAGGACAGAAGGACAGAAGGACAAAAGGACAGAAGGACAGAAGGACAGAAGGACAGAAGAACAGGACAAAAGGACAGAAGGACAAAAGGACAGAAGGACAGAAGGACAGAAGGACAGAAGGACAAAAGGACAGGGGTACAGAAGGACAGGACAAAAGGACAGAAGGACAGAAGGACAAAAGGACAGAAGGAGAGAAGGCCAAAAGGACAGAAGGACAGAAGGCCAAAAGGACAGAAGGACAGAAGGCCAAAAGGACAGAAGTACAGAAGGACAAAAGGACAAAAGGACAGAAGGACACAGGGACAAAAGGACAAAAGGACAGAAGAACAAAAGGACAGAAGGACAAATGGACAAAACGACAGAAGAACAGAAGGACAAAAGGACAGAAGGACAAAAGGACAGAAGGAGAAAAGAACAAAAGGACAAAACGACAGAAGGACAGAAGGACAGAAGGACAAAAGGACAGAGGGACAAAAGGACAGAGGGACAAAAGGACAAAAAGACAAAAGAACAGAAGGACAGAGGGACAAAAGGACAGAGGAACAGAAGGACAGAAGGAGAGAAGGACAAAAGGACAGCGGGACAGAAGGACAGAAGGACAAAAGGACAGAAGGACAAAAGGACAGAAGGACAGAAGAACAGGACAAAAGGACAAAAGGACATATGGACAGAAGGACAAAAGGACAGAAGAACTTAAGGACAGAAGGACAGAAGGACAAAAGGACAGAAGGACAGAAGAACAGGACAAAAGGACAGAAGGACAGAAGGACAGAAGGACAAAAGGACAGAGGTACAGAGGAACAGGACAAAAGGACAGAAGGACAGAAGGACAAAAGGACAAAAGGACAGAAGGACAGAAGAACAGGACAAAAGGACAAAAGGACAAAAGGACATATGGACAGAAGGACAAAAGGACAGAAGAACTTAAGGACAGAAGGACAAAAGGACAGAAGGACAGAAGAACAGGACAAAAGGACAAAAGGACAAAAGGACAGAAGGACAGAAGGACAAAAGGACAGAGGTACAGAAGGACAGGACAAAAGGACAGAAGGACAGAAGGACAAAAGGACAAAAGGACAGAAGGACAGAAGGCCAAAAGGACAGAAGGAAAGAAGGACAAAAGGACAGAAGGAAAGAAGGACAAAAGGACAAAAGGACAAAAGGACAGAAGGACAGAAGGACAGAAGGCCAAAAGGACAGAAGGACAGAAGGACAGAAGAACAGAAGGACAGAAGGACAAATGGACAGAAGAACACATTGACAGTAGGACAGAAGGACAGAAGGACAGAAGGACAAAAGGACAAAAGGACAATTGGACAGAAGGACAGAAGGACAGAAGGACAGAAGGACAAAAGGACAATTGGACAGAAGGACAAAAGGACAAAAGGAAAGAAGGACAGAAGGACAGAAAGACAGAAGGAAAAATGGACAGAAGGACAAAAGGACAGAAGGACATATGGACAGAAGGACAAAAGGACAGAAGAACTTAAGGACAGAAGGACAGAAGGACAAAAGGACAGAAGGACAGAAGGACAGAAGGACAGAAGGACAGAAGAACAGGACAAAAGGACAGAAGGACAGAAGGACAAAAGGACAGAGGTACAGAAGGACAGGACAAAAGGACAGAAGGACAGAAGGCCAAAAGGACAGAAGGACAGAAGGCCAAAAGGCCAGAAGGACAGAAGGCCAAAAGGACAGAAGGACAAAAGGACAGAAGGACAAAAGGACAAAAGGACAGAAGGACAGAGGGACAAAAGGACAGAAGGACAGAAGGACAGAAGGACAAAAGGGCAAAAGGACAAAAGGACAGAAGGACAGAAGGACAAACGGACAGAAGGACAGGACAGAAGGGCAGAAGGACAAAAGGACAGAAGGACAAAAGGACAGAAGGACAGAGGAACAAAAGGACAAAAGAACAGAAGGACAAAAGGGCAAAAGGACAAAAGGACAGAGGAACAAAAGGACAAAAGAACAGAAGGACAAAAGGGCAAAAGGACAAAAGGACAGAAAGACAAAAGGACAAAAGGTCAAAAGGACAAAAGGACAGGACAAAAGGACAGAAGGACAGAGGGACAGAAGGACAAAAGGACAAAAGGACAGAAGGACAAAAGGACAGAAGGACAGAAGGACAGAGGAACAAAAGGACAGAAGGACAGGACAAAAGGACAGAAGGACAAAAGGACAGAAGGACAGAGGGACAAAAGGACAGAAGAACAGAAGGACAGAAGGACAAAAGGACAGAAGGACAAAGGGGCAAAAGGACAAAAGGAAAGAAGGACAGAAGGACAGGACAAAAGGACAGAAGGACAGAAGGACAGAAGGACAGAAGGACAGAAGGACAAAAGGACAAAAGGACAGAAGGACAAAGGGGCAAAAGGACAAAAGGAAAGAAGGACAGAAGGACAGGACAAAAGGACAGAAGGACAGAAGGACAGAAGGACAGAAGGACAAAAGGACAAAAGGACAGAAGGACAGAAGAACAGGACAAAAGGACATATGGACAGAAGGACAAAAGGACAGAAGAACTTAAGGACAGAAGGACAGAAGGACAAAAGGACAGAAGGACAGAAGAACAGGACAAAAGGACAAAAGGACAAAAGGACAAAAGGACAGAAGGACAGAAGGACAAAAGGACAGAGGTACAGAAGGACAGGACAAAAGGACAGAAGGACAGAAGGACAAAAGGACAAGAGGACAGAAGGACAGAAGGACAGGACAAAAGGACAAAAGGACAAAAGGACAAAAGGACAAAAGGAAAGAAGGACAGAAGGACAGAAGGACAGAAGGACAAAAGGACAGAGGTACAGAAGGACAGGACAAAATGACAGAAGGACAGAAGGACAGAAGGACAGAAGGACAAAAGGACAAAAGGACAAAAGGACAGAAGGACAGAAGGCCAAAATGACAGAAGGACAGAAGGCCAAAAGGACAGAAGGACAGAAGGACAAAAGGACAAAAGGACAAAAGGACAGAAGGACAGAAGGCCAAAAGGACAGAAGGACAGAAGAACAGAAGGACAGAAGGACAAATGGACAGAAGAACACATTGACAGTAGGACAGAAGGACAGAAGGACAAAAGGACAAAAGGACAATTGGACAGAAGGACAGAAGGACAGAAGGACAAAAGGACAATTGGACAGAAGGACAAAAGGACAAAAGGAAAGAAGGACAGAAGGACAGAAAGACAGAAGGAAAAATGGACAGAAGGACAAAAGGACAGAAGGACATATGGACAGAAGGACAAAAGGACAGAAGAACTTAAGGACAGAAGGACAGAAGGACAAAAGGACAGAAGGACAGAAAGATAGAAGAACAGGACAAAAGGACAGAAGGACAGAAGGACAAAAGGACAGGGGTACAGAAGGACAGGACAAAAGGACAGAAGGACAGAAGGACAAAAGGACAGAAGGACAGAAGGCCAAAAGGACAGAAGGACAGAAGGCCAAAAGGACAGAAGGACAGAAGGCCAAAAGGACAGAAGTACAGAAGGACAAAAGGACAAAAGGACAAAAGGACAGAAGGACAGAGGGACAAAAGGACAGAAGGACAGAAGGACAGAAGGACAAAAGGGCAAAAGGACAAAAGAACAGAAGGACAGAAGGACAAAAGGACAGAAGGACAGGACAGAAGGGCAGAAGGACAAAAGGACAGAAGGACAGAGGAACAAAAGGACAAAAGAACAGAAGGACAAAAGGGCAAAAGGACAAAAGGACAAAAGGACAGAAAGACAAAAGGACAAAAGGTCAAAAGGACAGAAGGACAGGACAAAAGGACAGAAGGACAAAAGGACAGAAGGACAGAAGGACAAAAGGACAAAAGGACAGAAGGACAAAAGGACAGAAAAACAGAGGAACAAAAGGACAGAAGGACAAAAGGACAGAAGGACAAAAGGACATAAGGACAAAAGGACAGAAGGACAGAGGGACAAAAGGACAGAAGAACAAAAGGACAGAAGGACAAATGGACAAAACGACAGAAGAACAGAAGGACAAAAGGACAGAAGGACAAAAGGACAGAAGGACAGAAGGACAAAAGGACAGAAGGACAGAAGGACAGAAGGACAAAAGGACAGAAGGACATATGGACAGAAGAACAAAAGGACAGAAGATCTTAAGGACAGAAGGACAGAAGGACAAAAGGACAAAAGGACAGAAGGACAGAAGGACAGAAGGACAGGACAAAAGGACAGAAGGACAGAAGGACAGAAGGACAGAGGGACAAAAGGACAGAAGAACAGAAGGACAGAAGGACAGGACAAAAGGGCAAAAGGGCAAAAGGACAGAAGGACAGAAGGACAAAAGCACAGAAGGACAGAAGGAAAGGACAAAAGGACAAAAGGACAGAAGGACAGAGGGACAAAAGGACAAAAGGACAGAAGAACAGAAGGACAAAAGGACAGAAGGGCAAAAGAGCAAAAGGACAGAAGGACAGAAGGACAGGACAAAAGGACTGAATGACAGAAGGACAAAAGGACAGAAGGACAGAGGTACAAAAGGACAAAAGGACAGAAGAACAGAAGGACAGAAGGACAGAAGGACAAAAGGGCAAAAGGACAAAAGGGCAAAAGGACAAAAGGACAGAAGGACAGAAGGACAGAGGGACAAAAGGACAAAAGGACAAAAGGACAAAAGGACAAAAGGACAGAAGAACAGAAGGACAGAAGGACAGGACAAAAGGGCAAAAGGGCAAAAGGGCAAAAGGACAGAAGGACAGAAGGACAAAAGCACAGAAGGACAGAGGGACAAAAGGACAAAAGGACAGAAGAACAGAAGGACAAAAGGACAGAAGGTTAAAAGGGCAAAAGGATAGAAGGACAGAAGGACAGAAGGACAGGACAAAAGGACAGAAGGACAGAAGGACAAAAGGACAGAAGGACAGAGGTACAAAAGGACAAAAGGACAGAAGAACAGAAGGACAGAAGGACAGAAGGACAGAAGGACAAAAGGGCAAAAGGACAAAAGGACAAAAGGGCAAAAGGACAAAAGGACAGAAGGACAGAAGGACAGAAGGACAAAAGGACAGAAGGACAGGACAAAAGGACAGAAGGACAGAAGGACAAAAGGACAAAAGGACAGAAGGACAGAAGAACAGAAGGACAAAAGGACAGAAGGATATATGGACAGAAGGACAAAAGGACAGAAGAGATTAAGGACAGAAGGACAGAAGGACAAAGGGACAGAAGGATTGAAGGACAGAAGGACAGGGCAAAGGACAGGAGGACAAAAGGACAGAAGGACAGAAGAACAAAAGGACAGAAGGACATATGGACAGAAGGACAAAAGGACAGAAGAACTTAAGGAAGGAAGGACAGAAGGACAAAAGGACAGAAGAACAGAAGGACAGGACAGAAGGACAAAAGGACAGAAGGACAGGACAAAAGGACAGAAGGACAGAAGGACAAAAGAACAGAAGGACATATGGACAGAAGGACAAAAGGACAGAAGGACAGAAGGACAGAAGGACAGAAGGACAAAAGGACAGAAGGATTGAAGGACAGAAGGACAGGACAAAAGGACAGAAGGACAGAAGGACAAAAGGACAGAAGGACAAAAGGACAGAAGGACAGGACAAAAGGACAGAAGGACAGGACAGAAGGACAGAAGGACAGAAGGTCAGAAGAACAGAAGGACAGAAGGACAAAACGACAAAACGACAGTAGAAGAGAAGGACAAAAGGACAGAAGGACAGAAGAACAGAAGGAGAGAGCGACAAAAGGACAAAAGGACAAAAGGAAAGAAGGAAAGAAGGACAGAAGGAAAAATGGACAGAAGGACAAAAGGACAGAAGGACATATGGACAGAAGGACAAAAGGACAGAAGAACTTAAGGACAGAAGGACAAAAGGACAGAAGGACAGAAGAACAGGACAAAAGGACAAAAGGACAAAAGGACAGAAGGACAAAAGGACAGAAGGACAGAAGAACAGGACAAAAGGACAAAAGGACATATGGACAGAAGGACAAAAGGACAGAAGAACTTAAGGACAGAAGGACAGAAGGACAAAAGGACAGAAGGACAGAAGGACAGAAGGACAAAAGGACAAAAGGACAGAAGGACAAAAGGACAAAAGGACAGAAGGACAGAAGGACAGAAGGACAAAAGGACAGAGGTACAGAAGGACAGGACAAAAGGACAGAAGGACAAAAGGACAGAAGGACAGAAGAACAGGACAAAAGGACAAAAGGACATATGGACAGAAGGACAAAAGGACAGAAGAACTTAAGGACAGAAGGACAGAAGGACAAAAGGACAGAAGGACAGAAGAACAGGACAAAAGGACAAAAGGACAGAAGGACAGAAGGACAAAAGGACAGAGGTACAGAAGAACAGGACAAAAGGACAGAAGGACAGAAGGACAAAAGGACAAAAGGACAGAAGGACAGAAGAACAGGACAAAAGGACAAAAGGACAAAAGGACATATGGACAGAAGGACAAAAGGACAGAAGAACTTAAGGACAGAAGGACAAAAGGACAGAAGGACAGAAGAACAGGACAAAAGGACAAAAGGACAAAAGGACAAAAGGACAGAAGGACAGAAGGACAAAAGGACAGAGGTACAGAAGGACAGGACAAAAGGACAGAAGGACAGAAGGACAAAAGGACAAAAGGACAAAAGGACAGAAGGACAGAAGGCCAAAAGGACAGAAGGACAGAAGGCCAAAAGGACAGAAGGAAAGAAGGACAAAAGGACAAAAGGACAAAAGGACAGAAGGACAGAAGGACAGAAGGCCAAAAGGACAGAAGGACAGAAGGACAGAAGAACAGAAGGACAGAAGGACAAATGGACAGAAGAACACATTGACAGTAGGACAGAAGGACAGAAGGACAAAAGGACAAAAGGACAATTGGACAGAAGGACAGAAGGACAGAAGGACAAAAGGACAATTGGACAGAAGGACAAAAGGACAAAAGGAAAGAAGGACAGAAGGACAGAAAGACAGAAGGAAAAATGGACAGAAGGACAAAAGGACAGAAGGACATATGGACAGAAGGACAAAAGGACAGAAGAACTTAAGGACAGAAGGACAGAAGGACAAAAGGACAGAAGGACAGAAGGACAGAAGAACAGGACAAAAGGACAGAAGGACAGAAGGACAAAAGGACAGAGGTACAGAAGGACAGGACAAAAGGAAAGAAGGACAGAAGGACAAAAGGACAGAAGGACAGAAGGCCAAAAGGACAGAAGGACAGAAGGCCAAAAGGCCAGAAGGACAGAAGGCCAAAAGGACAGAAGGACAAAAGGACAAAAGGACAGAAGGACAGAGGGACAAAAGGACAGAAGGACAGAAGGACATATGGACAAAAGGGCAAAAGGACAAAAGGACAGAAGGACAGAAGGACAAACGGACAGAAGGACAGGACAGAAGGGCAGAAGGACAAAAGGACAGAAGGACAAAAGGACAGAAGGACAGAGGAACAAAAGGACAAAAGAACAGAAGGACAAAAGGGCAAAAGGACAAAAGGACAGAAAGACAAAAGGACAAAAGGTCAAAAGGACAGAAGGACAGGACAAAAAGACAGAAGGACAGAAGGACAGAAGGACAAAAGGACAAAAGGACAGAAGGACAAAAGGACAGAAGAACAGAGGAACAAAAGGACAGAAGGACAGGACAAAAGGACAGAAGGACAAAAGGACAGAAGGACAGAGGGACAAAAGGACAGAAGAACAGAAGGACAGAAGGACAAAAGGACAGAAGGACAAAGGGGCAAAAGGACAAAAGGAAAGAAGGACAGAAGGACAGAAGGACAGGACAAAAGGACAGAAGGACAGAAGGACAGAAGGACAAAAGGACAAAAGGACAGAAGGACAGAAGAACAGGACAAAAGGACAAAAGGACATATGGACAGAAGGACAAAAGGACAAAAGGACAGAAGAACTTAAGGACAGAAGGACAGAAGGACAAAAGGACAGAAGGACAGAAGAACAGGACAAAAGGACAAAAGGACAGAAGGACAGAAGGACAAAAGGACAGAGGTACAGAAGGACAGGACAAAAGGACAGAAGGACAGAAGGACAAAAGGACAAAAGGACAGAAGGACAGAAGAACAGGACAAAAGGACAAAAGGACAAAAGGACAAAAGGAAAGAAGGACAGAAGGACAGAAGGACAGAAGGACAAAAGGACAAAAGGACAGAAGGACAAAAGGACAGAAGAACAGAGGAACAAAAGGACAGAAGGACAGGACAAAAGGACAGAAGGACAAAAGGACAGAAGGCCAAAAGGACAGAAGGACAGAAGGACAAAAGGACAAAAGGACAAAAGGACAGAAGGACAGAAGGCCAAAAGGACAGAAGGACAGAAGAACAGAAGGACAGAAGGACAAATGGACAGAAGAACACATTGACAGTAGGACAGAAGGACAGAAGGACAAAAGGACAAAAGGACAATTGGACAGAAGGACAGAAGGACAAAAGGACAATTGGACAGAAGGACAAAAGGACAAAAGGAAAGAAGGACAGAAGGACAGAAAGACAGAAGGAAAAAAGGACAGAAGGACAAAAGGACAGAAGGACATATGGACAGAAGGACAAAAGGACAGAAGAACTTAAGGACAGAAGGACAGAAGGACAAAAGGACAGAAGGACAGAAGGACAGAAGGACAGAAGAACAGGACAAAAGGACAGAAGGACAAAAGGACAGAAGGACAGAAGGACAGAAGGACAAAAGGACAGGGGTACAGAAGGACAGGACAAAAGGACAGAAGGACAGAAGGACAAAAGGACAGAAGGAGAGAAGGCCAAAAGGACAGAAGGACAGAAGGCCAAAAGGACAGAAGGACAGAAGGCCAAAAGGACAGAAGTACAGAAGGACAAAAGGACAAAAGGACAGAAGGACACAGGGACAAAAGGACAGAAGGACAGAAGGACAGAAGGACAAAAGGGTAAAAGGACAAAAGAACAGAAGGACAGAAGGACAAAAGGACAGAAGGACAGGACAGAAGGGCAGAAGGACAAAAGGGCAAAAGGACAAAAGGACAGAAGGACAAAAGGACAGAAGGACAGAGGAACAAAAGGACAAAAGAACAGAAGGACAAAAGGGCAAAAGGACAAAAGGACAGAAAGACAGAAGGACAAAAGGTCAAAAGGACAGAAGGACAGAGGGACAGAAGGACAGAAGGACAAAAGGACAAAAGGACAGAAGGACAAAAGGACAGAAGGACAAAAGGACATAAGGACAAAAGGACAGAAGGACAGAGGGACAAAAGGACAGAAGAACAAAAGGACAGAAGGACAAATGGACAAAACGACAGAAGAACAGAAGGACAAAAGGACAGAAGGACAAAAGGACAGAAGGAGAAAAGAACAAAAGGACAAAACGACAGAAGGACAGAAGGACAGAAGGACAAAAGGACAGAGGGACAAAAGGACAAAAAGACAAAAGAACAGAAGGACAGAGGGACAAAAGGACAGAGGAACAGAAGGACAGAAGGAGAGAAGGACAAAAGGACAGCGGGACAGAAGGACAGAAGGACAAAAGGACAGAAGGACAAAAGGACAGAAGGACAGAAGAACAGGACAAAAGGACAAAAGGACATATGGACAGAAGGACAAAAGGACAGAAGAACTTAAGGACAGAAGGACAGAAGGACAAAAGGACAGAAGGACAGAAGAACAGGACAAAAGGACAAAAGGACAGAAGGACAGAAGGACAAAAGGACAGAGGTACAGAAGAACAGGACAAAAGGACAGAAGGACAGAAGGACAAAAGGACAAAAGGACAGAAGGACAGAAGAACAGGACAAAAGGACAAAAGGACAAAAGGACAAAAGGACAAAAGGACATATGGACAGAAGGACAAAAGGACAGAAGAACTTAAGGACAGAAGGACAAAAGGACAGAAGGACAGAAGAACAGGACAAAAGGACAAAAGGACAAAAGGACAGAAGGACAGAAGGACAAAAGGACAGAGGTACAGAAGGACAAGACAAAAGGACAGAAGGACAGAAGGACAAAAGGACAAAAGGACAGAAGGACAAAAGGCCAAAAGGACAGAAGGAAAGAAGGCCAAAAGGACAGAAGGAAATAAGGACAAAAGGACAAAAGGACAAAAGGACAAAAGGACAGAAGGACAGAAGGACAGAAGGCCAAAAGGACAGAAGGACAGAAGTACAGAAGAACAGAAGGACAGAAGGACAAATGGACAGAAGAACACATTGACAGTAGGACAGAAGGACAGAAGGACAAAAGGACAAAAGGACAATTGGACAGAAGGACAGAAGGACAGAAGGACAGAAGGACAAAAGGACAATTGGACAGAAGGACAAAAGGACAAAAGGACAAAAGGAAAGAAGGACAGAAGGACAGAAAGACAGAAGGAAAAATGGACAGAAGGACAAAAGGACAGAAGGACATATGGACAGAAGGACAAAAGGACAGAAGAACTTAAGGACAGAAGGACAGAAGGACAAAAGGACAGAAGGACAGAAGGACAGAAGAACAGGACAAAAGGACAGAAGGACAGAAGGACAAAAGGACAGAGGTACAGAAGGACAGGACAAAAGGACAGAAGGACAGAAGGCCAAAAGGACAGAAGGACAGAAGGCCAAAAGGCCAGAAGGACAGAAGGCCAAAAGGACAGAAGGACAAAAGGACAAAAGGACAGAAGGACAGAGAGACAAAAGGACAGAAGGACAGAAGGACAGAAGGACAGAAGGACAAAAGGGCAAAAGGACAAAAGGACAGAAGGACAGAAGGACAAACGGACAGAAGGACAGGACAGAAGGGCAGAAGGACAAAAGGACAGAAGGACAAAAGGACAGAAGGACAGAGGAACAAAAGGACAAAAGAACAGAAGGACAAAAGGGCAAAAGGACAAAAGGACAGAAAGACAAAAGGACAAAAGGACAAAAGGACAGGACAAAAGGACAGAAGGACAGAGGGACAGAAGGACAAAAGGACAAAAGGACAGAAGGACAAAAGGACAGAAGGACAGAAGGACAGAGGAACAGAAGGACAAAGGGGCAAAAGGACAGAAGGACAAAAGGACAGAAGGACAGAGGGACAAAAGGACAGAAGAACAGAAGGACAGAAGGACAAAAGGACAGAAGGACAAAGGGGCAAAAGGACAAAAGGAAAGAAGGACAGAAGGACAGGACAAAAGGACAGAAGGACAGAAGGACAGAAGGACAGAAGGACAAAAGGACAAAAGGACAGAAGGACAGAAGAACAGGACAAAAGGACATATGGACAGAAGGACAAAAGGACAGAAGAACTTAAGGACAGAAGGACAGAAGGACAAAAGGACAGAAGGACAGAAGAACAGGACAAAAGGACAAAAGGACAAAAGGACAGAAGGACAGAAGGACAAAAGGACAGAGGTACAGAAGGACAGGACAAAAGGACAGAAGGACAGAAGGACAAAAGGACAAAAGGACAGAAGGACAGAAGAACAGGACAAAAGGACAAAAGGACAAAAGGACAAAAGGAAAGAAGGACAGAAGGACAGAAGGACAGAAGGACAGAAGGACAGAAGGACAGAAGGACAAAAGGACAGAGGTACAGAAGGACAGGACAAAATGACAGAAGGACAGAAGGACAGAAGGACAGAAGGACAAAAGGACAAAAGGACAAAAGGACAGAAGGACAGAAGGCCAAAAGGACAGAAGGACAGAAGGACAAAAGGACAAAAGGACAAAAGGACAGAAGGACAGAAGGCCAAAAGGACAGAAGGACAGAAGAACAGAAGGACAGAAGGACAAATGGACAGAAGAACACATTGACAGTAGGACAGAAGGACAGAAGGACAGAAGGACAAAAGGACAAAAGGACAATTGGACAGAAGGACAGAAGGACAAAAGGACAATTGGACAGAAGGACAAAAGGACAAAAGGAAAGAAGGACAGAAGGACAGAAAGACAGAAGGAAAAATGGACAGAAGGACAAAAGGACAGAAGGACATATGGACAGAAGGACAAAAGGACAGAAGAACTTAAGGACAGAAGGACAGAAGGACAAAAGGACAGAAGGACAGAAAGACAGAAGAACAGGACAAAAGGACAGAAGGACAAAAGGACAGAAGGACAGAAGGACAAAAGGACAGGGGTACAGAAGGACAGGACAAAAGGACAGAAGGACAGAAGGACAAAAGGACAGAAGGACAGAAGGCCAAAAGGACAGAAGGACAGAAGGCCAAAAGGACAGAAGGACAGAAGGCCAAAAGGACAGAAGTACAGAAGGACAAAAGGACAAAAGGACAAAAGGACAGAAGGACAGAGGGACAAAAGGACAGAAGGACAGAAGGACAGAAGGACAAAAGGGCAAAAGGACAAAAGAACAGAAGGACAGAAGGACAAAAGGACAGAAGGACAGGACAGAAGGGCAGAAGGACAAAAGGACAGAAGGACAAAAGGACAGAAGGACAGAGGAACAAAAGGACAAAAGAACAGAAGGACAAAAGGGCAAAAGGACAAAAGGACAAAAGGACAGAAAGACAAAAGGACAAAAGGTCAAAAGGACAGAAGGACAGGACAAAAGGACAGAAGGACAAAAGGACAGAAGGACAGAAGGACAAAAGGACAGAAGGACAAAAGGACAGAAAAACAGAGGAACAAAAGGACAGAAGGACAAAAGGACAGAAGGACAAAAGGACATAAGGACAAAAGGACAGAAGGACAGAGGGACAAAAGGACAGAAGAACAAAAGGACAGAAGGACAAATGGACAAAACGACAGAAGAACAGAAGGACAAAAGGACAGAAGGACAAAAGGACAGAAGGACAAAAGAACAAAAGGACAAAACGACAGAAGGACAGAAGGACAGAAGGACAAAAGGACAGAAGGACAGAGGGACAAAAGGACAGAGGAACAGAAGGACAGAAGGAGAGAAGGACAAAAGGACAGCGGGACAGAAGGACAGAAGGACAGAAGGACAAAAGGACAAAAGGACAGAAGGAAAAATGGACAGATAGACAGAAGGATAAAAGGACAGAAGGACAGAAGGACAGAAGGACAGAGGGACAGATGGACAGAGGGACAGAAGGACAGAAGGATAAAAGGACAGAGGGACAGAAGGACAAAAGGACAAAAGGACAGAGGGACAAAAGGACAGAGGGACAAAAGGACAAAGGGACAGAAGGACAGAAGGAATGAAGGACAAAAGGACAGAGGGACAAAAGGACAGAAGGACAGAAGAACAGAAGGACAGGACAGAAGGACAGAAGGACAGAAGGACAAAAGGACAAAAGGACAAAAGGACAGAAGGACAGAAGGACAGAAGGTTCTATCTATCTATCTATCTATCTATCTATCTATCTATCTATCTATCTATCTATCTATCGTTCTAACGTTCTATCTATCTATCTATCTATCTATCTATCTATCTATCTATCTATCTATCTATCTATCTATCTATCTATCTATCTATCTATCTATCGTTCTATCTATCTATCTATCTATCTATCTATCTATCGTTCTATCTATCTATCTATCTATCTATCGTTCTATCTATCTATCTATCTATCTATCTATCGTTCTATCTATCTATCTATCTATCTATCTATCTATCTATCTATCTATCTATCTATCTATCGTTCGTTCTATCTATCGTTCGTTCTATCTATCGTTCGTTCTATCTATCGTTCGTTCTATCTATCGTTCTATCATTCTATCTATCGTTCTATCTATCTATCGTTCTATCGTTCTATCTATAGTTCTATCTATCTATCTATCTATCTATCTATCGTTCTATCTATCTATCGTTCTATCTATCTATCGTTCTAACTATCTATCTATCTATCTATCTATCTATCTATCTATCTATCTATCTATCTATCTATCTATCTATCTATCTATCTATCTATCTATCTATCTATCTATCTATCGTTTTATCGTTCTATCTATCTATCGTTCTATCGTTCTATCTATCTGTCTATTGTTCTATCTATCTATCTATCGACCTATCTATCTATCTATCGTTCTATCTATCTATCTATCTATCTATCTATCTATCTATCTATCTATCTATCTATCGTTCTATCTATCTATCTATCTATCTATCTATCTATCTATCTATCTATCTATCTATCTATCTATCGTTCTATCTATCTATCTATCTATCTATCTATCTATCTATCTATCTATCTATCTATCTATCTATCTATCGTTCTATCTATCTATCTATCTATCTATCTATCTATCTATCTATCTATCTATCATTCTATCTATCTATCATTCTATCTATCTATCTATCGTTCTATCTATCTATCTATCTATCTATCTATCTATCTATCTATCTATCTATCTATCTATCTATCGTTCTATCTATCGTTCTATCTATCGTTCTATCTATCTATCTATCTATCTATCTATCTATCTATCTATCTATCGTTCTATCTATCTATCTATCTATCTATCTATCTATCTATCTATCTATCTATCTATCTATCTATCTATCTATCGTTCAATCTATCTATCTATCTATCGTTCTATCTATCTATCTATCTATCGTTTTATCTATCTATCTATCTATCGTTCTATCGTTCTATCTATCTATCTATCTATCTATCGGTCTATCTATCTAGCTATCTATCTATCTATCGTTCTATCTATCTATCTATCTATCTATCTATCTATCTATCTATCTATCTATCTATCTATCTATCTATCTATCTATCGTTCTATCTATCTATCTATCTATCTATCTATCTATCTATCTATCTATCTATCTATCTATCTATCTATCTATCTATCTATCTATCTATCTATCGTTCTATCGTTCTATCGTTCTATCTATCTATCTATCTATCTATCTATCTATCTATCTATCTATCTATCTATCTATCGTTTTATCGTTCTATCTATCTATCTATCTGTCTATCGTTCTATCTATCTGTCTATCGTTCTATCTATCTGTCTATCTATCTATCTATCTATCTATCTATCTATCTATCTATCTATCGTTCTATCTATCTATCTATCGTTTTATCTATCTATCGTTCTATCTATCTATCGTTCTATCTATTGTTTTATCGTTCTATCTATCTGTCTATCTGTCTATCGTTCTATCTATCTATCTATCTATCTATCTATCTATCTATCTATCTATCTATCTATCTATCTATCTATCGTTCTATCTATCGTTCTATCTATCGTTCTATCTATCTATCTATCTATCTATCTATCTATCTATCTATCTATCTATCTATCTATCTATCTATCTATCTATCTATCGTTCTATCTATCTATCTATCTATCTATCTATCTATCTATCTATCTATCTATCTATCTATCTATCTATCGTTCTATCTATCTATCGTTCTATCTATCTGTTGTTCTATCTATCCATCTATCGTTCTATCGTTCTATCTATCGTTCTATCTAACTATCTATCTATCTATCTATCTATCTATCGTTCTATCTATCTATCTATCTATCTATCGTTCTATCTATCTATCTATCTATCTATCTATCTATCTATCTATCTATCTATCTATCTATCTATCTATCTATCTATCTATCTATCGTTCTATCTATCGTTCTATCATTCTATCGTTCTATCATTCTATCGTTCGTTCTATCTATCTATCGTTCTATCGTTCTATCTATCGTTCTATCGTTCTATCTATCGTTCTATCGTTCTATCTATCTATCTATCTATCTATCTATCTATCTATCTATCTATCTATCTATCTATCTATCTATCTATCTATCTATCTATCTATCGGTCTATCTATCTATCTATCTATCGTTCGTTCTATCTATCGTTCGTTCTATCTATCTATCTATCTATCTATCTATCTATCTATCTATCTATCTATCTATCTATCTATCTATCGTTCTATCTATCTATCTATCTATCTATCTATCTATCTATCGTTCTATCGTTCGTTCTATCATTCTATCTATCTATCTATCTATCTATCTATCTATCTATCTATCTATCTATCTATCTATCTATCTATCTATCGTTCTATCATTCTATCGTTCTATCATTCTATCGTTCGTTCTATCTATCTATCGTTCTATCGTTCTATCTATCGTTCTATCGTTCTATCTATCGTTCGTTCTATCGTTCGTTCTATCGTTCGTTCTATCTATCTATCGTTCTATCTATCTATCTATCTATCTATCTATCTATCTATCTATCTATCTATCTATCTATCTATCTATCTATCTATCGTTCTATCATTCTATCGTTCTATCATTCTATCGTTCGTTCTATCTATCTATCGTTCTATCGTTCTATCTATCGTTCTATCGTTCTATCTATCGTTCTATCGTTCTATCTATCTATCTATCTATCTATCTATCTATCTATCTATCTATCGTTCTATCGTTCTATCGTTCTATCTATCTATCTATCTATCTATCTATCTATCTATCTATCTATCTATCTATCTATCTATCTATCTATCTATCTATCGTTCTATCGTTCTATCGTTCTATCTATCTATCTATCTATCTATCGTTCTATCTATCTATCTATCTATCTATCTATCTATCTATCTATCTATCTATCTATCTATCTATCTATCTATCTATCGTTCTATCGTTCTATCTATCTATCGTTCTATCTATCTATCTATCTATCGTTCTATCTATCTATCGTTCTATCGTTCTATCTATCTATCTATCTATCTATCTATCTATCTATCTATCTATCTATCTATCTATCTATCTATCTATCTATCTATCTATCTATCGTTCTATCTATCGTTCTATCTATCGTTCTATCTATCTATCTATCTATCTATCTATCTATCTATCTATCTATCATTTTATCGTTCTATCTATCTATCTGTCTATCGTTCTATCTATCTGTCTATCGTTCTATCTATCTGTCTATCGTTCTATCTATCTGTCTATCTATCTATCTATCTATCGTTCTATCTATCTATCTATCGTTCTATCTATCTATCGTTCTATCTATCTATCGTTCTATCTATTGTTTTATCGTTCTATCTATCTATCTGTCTATCGTTCTATCTATCTATCTATCTATCTATCTATCTATCTATCTATCTATCTATCTATCTATCTATCTATCTATCTATCGTTCTATCTATCTATCGTTCGTTCTATCTATCTATCTATCTATCTATCTATCTATCTATCGTTCGTTCTATCGTTCGTTCTATCGTTCGTTCTATCTATCTATCGTTCTATCTATCTATCTATCTATCTATCTATCTATCTATCTATCTATCTATCTATCTATCTATCTATCTATCTATCTATCTATCGTTCGTTCTATCGTTCGTTCTATCGTTCGTTCTATCTATCTATCGTTCTATCTATCTATCTATCGTTCTATCTATCTATCTATCTATCTATCTATCTATCTATCTATCTATCTATCTATCTATCTATCTATCGTTCTATCGTTCTATCTATCGTTCTATCGTTCTATCTATCTATCTATCTATCTATCTATCTATCTATCTATCTATCTATCTATCTATCTATCGTTCTATCGTTCTATCTATCTATCTATCTATCTATCTATCTATCTATCTATCTATCTATCTATCTATCTATCTATCTATCGTTCTATCTATCTATCTATCTATCGTTCTATCTATCTATCTATCGTTCTATCGTTCTATCTATCTATCTATCTATCTATCTATCTATCTATCTATCTATCTATCTATCTATCTATCTATCTATCTATCTATCTATCTATCGTTCTATCGTTCTATCTATCTATCTATCTATCTATCTATCTATCTATCTATCTATCTATCTATCTATCTATCTATCGGTCTATCTATCTATCTATCTATCTATCTATCTATCTATCTATCTATCTATCTATCTATCTATCTATCTATCTATCGTTCGTTCTATCTATCGTTCTATCATTCTATCTATCGTTCTATCTATCTATCGTTCTATCGTTCTATCTATAGTTCTATCTATCTATCTATCTATCGTTCTATCTATCTATCGTTCTATCTATCTATCGTTCTATCTATCTATCTATCTATCGTTCTAACTATCTATCTATCTATCTATCTATCTATCTATCTATCTATCTATCTATCTATCTATCTATCTATCTATCTATCTATCGTTTTATCGTTTTATCGTTCTATCTATCTATCGTTCTATCGTTCTATCTATCTGTCTATTGTTCTATCTATCTATCTATCGTTCTAACTATCTATCTATCTATCTATCTATCTATCTATCTATCTATCTATCTATCTATCTATCTATCTATCTATCTATCTATCGTTCTATCTATCTATCGTTCTATCGTTCTATCTATCTATCTATCTATCTATCTATCTATCTATCTATCTATCTATCTATCTATCTATCGTTCTATCTATCTATCTATCTATCTATCTATCTATCTATCTATCTATCTATCTATCTATCTATCTATCGTTCTATCATTCTATCGTTCTATCATTCTATCGTTCGTTCTATCTATCTATCGTTCTATCGTTCTATCTATCGTTCTATCGTTCTATCTATCGTTCTATCGTTCTATCTATCTATCTATCTATCTATCTATCTATCTATCTATCTATCTATCTATCGTTCTATCGTTCTATCGTTCTATCTATCTATCTATCTATCTATCTATCTATCTATCTATCTATCTATCTATCTATCTATCTATCTATCGTTCTATCGTTCTATCGTTCTATCTATCTATCTATCTATCTATCTATCGTTCTATCTATCTATCTATCTATCTATCTATCTATCTATCTATCTATCTATCTATCTATCTATCTATCGTTCTATCGTTCTATCTATCTATCGTTCTATCTATCTATCTATCTATCGTTCTATCTATCTATCTATCGTTCTATCGTTCTATCTATCTATCTATCTATCTATCTATCTATCTATCTATCTATCTATCTATCTATCTATCTATCTATCTATCTATCGTTCTATCTATCGTTCTATCTATCGTTCTATCTATCTATCTATCTATCTATCTATCTATCTATCTATCTATCTATCTATCTATCTATCTATCTATCTATCTATCTATCTATCGTTTTATCGTTCTATCTATCTATCTATCTGTCTATCGTTCTATCTATCTGTCTATCGTTCTATCTATCTGTCTATCGTTCTATCTATCTGTCTATCTATCTATCTATCTATCGTTCTATCTATCTATCTATCGTTCTATCTATCTATCGTTCTATCTATCTATCGTTCTATCTATTGTTTTATCGTTCTATCTATCTATCTGTCTATCGTTCTATCTATCTATCTATCTATCTATCTATCTATCTATCTATCTATCTATCTATCTATCTATCTATCTATCTATCTATCTATCTATCTATCTATCTATCTATCTATCGTTCTATCTATCTATCTATCTATCTATCTATCTATCTATCTATCTATCGTTCTATCGTTCGTTCTATCGTTCGTTCTATCTATCTATCGTTCGTTCTATCTATCTATCTATCTATCTATCTATCTATCTATCTATCTATCTATCTATCTATCTATCTATCTATCTATCTATCTATCTATCGTTCGTTCTATCGTTCGTTCTATCGTTCGTTCTATCTATCTATCGTTCTATCTATCTATCTATCGTTCTATCTATCTATCTATCTATCTATCTATCTATCTATCTATCTATCTATCGTTCTATCGTTCTATCTATCGTTCTATCGTTCTATCTATCTATCTATCTATCTATCTATCTATCTATCTATCTATCTATCTATCTATCTATCTATCTATCTATCGTTCTATCGTTCTATCGTTCTATCTATCTATCTATCTATCTATCTATCTATCTATCTATCTATCTATCTATCTATCTATCTATCTATCTATCGTTCTATCTATCTATCTATCTATCGTTCTATCTATCTATCTATCTATCTATCGTTCTATCGTTCTATCTATCTATCTATCTATCTATCTATCTATCTATCTATCTATCTATCTATCTATCTATCGTTCTATCGTTCTATCTATCTATCTATCTATCTATCTATCTATCTATCTATCTATCTATCTATCTATCTATCGGTCTATCTATCTATCTATCTATCTATCTATCTATCTATCTATCTATCTATCTATCTATCTATCGTTCGTTCTATCTATCGTTCTATCATTCTATCTATCGTTCTATCTATCTATCGTTCTATCGTTCTATCTATAGTTCTATCTATCTATCTATCTATCGTTCTATCTATCTATCGTTCTATCTATCTATCGTTCTATCTATCTATCTATCTATCGTTCTAACTATCTATCTATCTATCTATCTATCTATCTATCTATCTATCTATCTATCTATCTATCTATCTATCTATCTATCTATCTATCGTTTTATCGTTTTATCGTTCTATCTATCTATCGTTCTATCGTTCTATCTATCTGTCTATTGTTCTATCTATCTATCTATCGTTCTAACTATCTATCTATCTATCTATCTATCTATCTATCTATCTATCTATCTATCTATCTATCTATCTATCTATCGTTCTATCTATCTATCGTTCTATCGTTCTATCTATCTATCTATCTATCTATCTATCTATCTATCTATCTATCTATCTATCTATCTATCGTTCTATCTATCGTTCTATCTATCTATCTATCTATCTATCTATCTATCTATCTATCTATCTATCGTTCTATCTATCGTTTTATCGTTTTATCGTTCTATCTATCTATCGTTCTATCGTTCTATCTATCTGTCTATTGTTCTATCTATCTATCTATCGTTCTAACTATCTATCTATCTATCTATCTATCTATCTATCTATCTATCTATCTATCTATCTATCTATCTATCGTTCTATCGTTCTATCTATCTATCTATCTATCTATCTATCTATCTATCTATCTATCTATCTATCTATCGTTCTATCTATCGTTCTATCTATCTATCTATCTATCTATCTATCTATCTATCTATCTATCTATCTATCTATCTATCTATCTATCTATCTATCTATCTATCTATCGTTCTATCTATCTATCTATCTATCTATCTATCTATCTATCTATCTATCTATCTATCTATCTATCGTTCTATCTATCGTTCTATCTATCTATCTATCTATCTATCTATCTATCTATCTATCTATCTATCTATCTATCTATCTATCTATCTATCTATCGTTCTATCTATCGTTCTATCTATCTATCTATCTATCTATCTATCTATCGTTCTATCTATCTATCGTTCTATCTATCTATCTATCTATCTATCTATCTATCTATCTATCTATCTATCTATCTATCTATCTATCTATCTATCTATCGTTCTATCTATCGTTCTATCTATCTATCTATCTATCTATCTATCTATCTATCTATCTATCTATCTATCTATCTATCTATCTATCTATCTATCGTTCTATCTATCGTTCTATCTATCTATCTATCTATCTATCTATCTATCTATCTATCTATCTATCTATCGTTTTATCGTTTTATCGTTCTATCTATCTATCGTTCTATCGTTCTATCTATCTGTCTATTGTTCTATCTATCTATCTATCGTTCTAACTATCTATCTATCTATCTATCTATCTATCTATCTATCTATCTATCTATCTATCTATCTATCTATCTATCTATCTATCTATCGTTCTATCTATCTATCGTTCTATCGTTCTATCTATCTATCTATCTATCTATCTATCTATCTATCTATCTATCTATCTATCTATCTATCTATCGTTCTATCTATCGTTCTATCTATCTATCTATCTATCTATCTATCTATCTATCTATCTATCTATCTATCTATCTATCTATCTATCTATCTATCTATCTATCTATCTATCTATCGTTCTATCTATCTATCTATCTATCTATCTATCTATCTATCTATCTATCTATCTATCGTTCTATCTATCGTTCTATCTATCTATCTATCTATCTATCTATCTATCTATCTATCTATCTATCTATCTATCTATCTATCTATCTATCTATCTATCGTTTTATCGTTCTATCTATCTATCTGTCTATCGTTCTATCTATCTGTCTATCGTTCTATCTATCTGTCTATCGTTCTATCTATCTGTCTATCTATCTATCTATCTATCTATCTATCGTTCTATCTATCTATCTATCGTTTTATCTATCTATCGTTCTATCTATCTATCGTTCTATCTATTGTTTTATCGTTCTATCTATCTATCTGTCTATCGTTCTATCTATCTATCTATCTATCTATCTATCTATCTATCTATCTATCTATCTATCTATCTATCTATCTATCTATCTATCTATCTATCTATCTATCTATCTATCTATCGTTCTATCTATCTATCTATCTATCTATCTATCTATCTATCTATCGTTCGTTCTATCGTTCGTTCTATCGTTCGTTCTATCTATCTATCGTTCTATCTATCTATCTATCTATCTATCTATCTATCTATCTATCTATCTATCTATCTATCTATCTATCTATCTATCGTTCTATCT
>CM040820.1:50051408-50203908 GCA_022828995.1 Vimba vimba | reverse complement strand
CTGATTGATCTTGGAAAAAATCTCTTCCAAAACAGCTAGATCCTTCCATTGAAACATGAATTTCGTCGTATAATTGTAGGTGTTCTTCCTCAGAAACTGACCATGAACATTCTGGTAAGTTCTTTCCAAAATCACTGCACAGGATATAGACGTAATCTTCGGGGTGTTTATTAATTTGATCCGCGAGGATTCGATACCTTGTCCCCATAGTTATTGCAGACCACTCTGCAATAAAAAGTGGCATATCCATCCCGTCTTTCAAATCTGGCCAGATGTTCGAATAAAATAAAATCCAATCTTTTTCCACGAATGTCAAATCAGGGTCGTCCGTTGAATTCGTGGTGAATCTCTCATTATTATCCACATTAATCAATCTAACCTCCTTGTTGATTTTGTCATAAACATACGTACACGCACGTCCTCCAGACAAGTGGAAAGTATATTTCACAGAATCTGACGGCTTGTGAAGAAATCGCGTTAAGCATGGCCCATGTGTTTCTCTTTTTTTTCGTGGAGCAAATCCTCCATAGCTTCATCAATGTTTCTTTCAGGTCAAGTCAAGTCAAGTCATCTTCATTTATATAGCTCTTTTAACAATGTAGATTGTTTCAAAGCAGCTTTACAGAGATAGGCGTATAATTTAAGGTAACAGAGATTGTTTTGGCTTTATAGCGGTTCTTTAATAAAGTTATTTTCCAGCTAAAGTTAGTTTTGATTGATTTGCTTCCGTCGCAACGATCATTTGTTATTAAATTAGGGGTCGCTAAGACGACACCATTCTCTCTACACAGACTTTAAACGCGAACCTGTGAGAAACGCTGATGACGTTCACATGCGCATTTAGAATTGGTTCTATAGTTATGTGCGTTTGAATATATGTGCGCAGGTTTGGAATTCCCTACAAGCCAAGCCTAAACAAAGTACTTGTCTTTCCTTATAAATTTTGATAAAGAATTTTATTTTATTTTGTCACTTCAGGGTAGGAACGCGAAACGAATTTTCCCGACAACGCCTTATCTGTAGAGTGGTAATGGGATCCTCCATAGGGAGAGACTAGTTAGCACTTTAGCACTGCGTTGTCATCGGGTCCAGGAGAAGGTCCTTCGTCAGGTCTGGATACGGCCTGGATCCGGCAGGCTGATGTAACAAGTACATCAGGATTTATGGGAAGTGTTCCCGGTTCCGGCTGACCTAATCTATGCAGCCTAACATTGAATTATAGAAGTCTATAATGTATTAAGTGTATGCTAGGTCAAAGAGATGTGTCTTTAATCTGGCTTTGAACTGACAGAGTGTGTCTGCTTCCCGGACAATGTTAGGAAGACTGTTTCAAAGTTTTGGTGCTAAATAGGAAAAGGATCTACCGCCAGCAGTCGATTTTGATATTCTAGGTATTATCAACTGGCCAGAGTTTTGAGATCGCAATAGATGTGAAGGACTATAATGCGTTAAGAGTTCGCTCAAATACTGTGGAGGTAAACCATTTAGTGCTTTGTAAGTAATCAGCAATATTTTAAAATTGATGCGATGTTTAATAGGGAGCCAATGCAGTGTTGACAGAACCGGTCTAATATGGTCATACTTCCTGGTTCTGGTAAGAACTCGAGCTGCTGCGTTTTGAACTAGCTGTAGTTTGTTTATTAAGCATGCAGGGCAACCACCCAGTAGAGCATTACAATAATCTAGCCTTGAGGTCATGAACGCATGAACTAATTGTTCCGCATTTGTCAATGAGAGCATATAGCGTAATTTAGATATATTTTTAAGATGTAAAAATGCAGTTTTACAGATACTCGACACGTGACTTTCAAATGAAAGATTGGTATCAAAGACCACACCCAGGGTTCTAACCGACGACGAAGACTTAACAGAGCAGCCATCAAGTGTTAGACAGTATTTTTGAAGTTAGGAAGTTTTTTGTCCAATAATTAGAAACTCTGTTTTTTCAGAATTTAGAAGCAGGAAATTACGAGTCATCCAATTTTTTATATCAGCTATGCATTCCGTTAATTTTGTAAATTGATAAGTTTCGTTAGGTTTTGAAGAAATATACAGTTGAGTATCGTCAGCATAACAGTGGAAGCTAATTCCATGTTTCCTAATGATATCTCCTAATGGTAGCATGTATCTACCAACAGCGGTGGTCCTAGCAGCGGTAACAGCAGCGGTCCTAGTACTGAGCCTTGAGGTACACCATACTGAACTTGTGATCGATGAGACATCTCTTCATTTACTGCTACAAACTGATAACGGTCAGATAAGTATGATTTAAACCATGCTAGTGCAATTCCACTAATGCCAACATAATGTTCGAGTCTATTTAAAAGAACGTTGTGGTCAATGGTGTCAAATGCAGCACTAAGATCGAGTAACACTAATAGAGAGACACAACCACGATCGGATGATAAGAGCAAATAATTTGTGACTCTAACGAGAGCCGTCTCGGTACTATGGTACGGTCTAAATCCGGACTGGAAATCCTCGCAGATGTCATTTCTTTCAAGAAAGGAACACAGTTGTGAGGATACTGCCTTTTCTAATATCTTTGACAGAAAAGGTAGATTCGAGATAAAAGAATTGACTAATTCTGTAGGATCAAGTTGCGTTTTTTTAACAAGCGGTTTAATCATAGCCAGCTTAAAGTTTTTTGGTACGTATCCTAGAGACAAAGACGAATTAATGATATTAAGAAGAGGATCTATGACCTCTGGAAGCATCTCTTTCAGTAGCTTAGTCGGTATAGGGTCTAACATACATGTTGTAGATTTAGATGATTTTATGAGTTTAGTAAATTCTTCCTCTTCTATAGCAACGAATGAATCAAATTTTTCCTCAGGGAGACTACAATGCACTGCCTGATGCAATACTGTAGTAGACGGTTGCATAGTTATAATTTTGTCCCTGATATTACCAATCTTATAAGTGAAGAAGTTCATAAAATCATTACTGCTGTGCTGCTTGGAAACTTCGGTGCTTGAAGCTTTATTTTTCTTTAGTTTAGCCACTGTTACAAATAAATACCTAGGATTATGTTTATTTTCTTCTAATAGGGTTGAAAAATAAGCAGATCTAGCAGCTTTTAAAGCCTCTCTGTAAGTAATAGAGCTCTCTTTCCATGAAATGCGAAATACCTCTAGTTTTGTTTTCTTCCAGTTGCGTTCCATTTTTCTGGCTGCTCTCTTAAGGGCCTGAGCGTGCTTGTTGTACCACGGCGTTGGACTATTTTCTTTAATCTTCTTTAAGCGCAACGGAGCAACTGTGTCTAAAGTGCTGGAAAAGAGAGAGTTAAAAGTTTCTGTTGCAATATCAAGTTCTTCTAAGCTATCCGGGATGCTGAGATGATGAAACTGATCAGGAAGATTATTAATAAAGCAATCTTCAGTGGCAGAAGTGATAGTTCTAACATATTTGTAATTTACACGAGACTAGGTAATGATCTGAGATGTCATCGCTCTGCTGCAGAATTTCAACGGCATCAACATCTATTCCGTGTGATAATATTAGATCTAGAGTATGATTACGACGATGAGTAGGTCCTGACACGTGTTGTCTAACTCCAATTGAGTTTATAATGTCTTTAAAAGCCAATCCCAATGCATCTTTTTCATTATCGATGTGTATATTAACCCTCTGAGGTCGGCAAACGCGCCGGCGCGTTTTGCTGGATTTTCTCCACATTGTAGAACTATAAACTTAAATTACTCTGTCATTTATGGTCATACAGAAAAAAGAAATATAAAAAAAGAATCTGTGATATTTCTACTTTTGTATGTGTCCACTTACAATCAAATCAAAACATTGTGCTTTTGTAAAATAAAGAAAATAAACAGGGTGTGCGTTCTGCCTCTCCGTCGCGGTGAACTTTTTTTTCTTGAGCACGTCTATAAACTGAAACAAAACTCAGGGAATACTTGTCACACATTTATGAGCCATATACCTTTAAAAACATTTAAGTGTGTACTTTTAAATGATCGGATTCAAAACGAAAACAAATATTCTCTGTTTAAGTAATTTGTATAAAACCAACAAGATGTCCAGCTTCTCAAAAGCTTGCTCATTAGATTTAATTTGGCCACGCCCACTCGCGCAAAAGAAATTCACATGCAAATCTCCACATGGAACGCGATCACGCTCATTACCTCAACAACAAAACACCAAAACACTTCACTTCACTTTTCGTCGAGTTTGAAAGACGCGCCTGAGCTTACATTGGATTTACATCAGAAGAAGAAGAACGCGATTTGAAGACAAGAAAGATGTAAGGTAAGAAATTCGTACATATTAGTTTGCTATTGTTGCATAAATTTCACATTGCAGTTGAACTGTTGCTAGATATATGGTGAATATTATAATATTTAGACCCGTGCTTACTGTTACTGTGTTTGTGGATATCTGCTCAAACGTAGATATGTATATGGTAACCATAATGTTTTATATTTGAGCGCGATCGCGTTTGAATGTATCATATTTTGGATCGCGATCGCGTTTGAAAAGCAAATGGCTTCATGTTTTTAATATTATCTCATTTCATATCATCATAACGAATGGAAACATTTGAAGTAACATGATAATCAATATATTTTTCTCTAGCTTAGTTGTTGCCTGCGCATAGCTTATGCCTACAAGGCACAACAAACCTGGTGTTCATTATATTATATATTGTTGGAAACATTTGTGTGTGTGTGTGTGTGTGTGTGTGTGTGTGTGTGTGTGTGTGTGTGTGTGTGTGTATTCTGTGAATTTTAAAAAGCAATTTTAACCAGAAAAATCTAAAATTTATTCCCAAAATCGTGCAGGCCTTTCTCTTGATATCAGTATGTTCACTTTTTTTTTTCAGGGCACAGATGCCACTGAGTTCAACATTCACATGAGTCTCTGTACATGAACATGGTAAAGTGAAAATCAAACACCTTGGAAATGAAAGGTATGTACAATGTTTTTAGGAATGGCACAAAGGTCTCTGTCTTTGGATCATTGTTTTCAATAAGTGCTTTTTTGGCATGTGTTGTGTATCTTTGGACTATGTTGTGTTGTAAATAAATCCAAACAATTTAAAAGCCATTCTTTTTTAAATCTCCTCATTTACAGTATTGTGCAAGGTTGCTCAGAATGATAGGGCCTGATAGCTCCTAATAGGGCCGTTAGGGGAGGGTCTTTGTCTTTCTCAGGTGAGAAAAGCTTACATATTAATGAGCTCCCGCATAGAGCTTTTTCACACAAAACACGTCGTAAAATTTTTAAATCAATATATTGTCTTATCTGAATGAGCAGTCAGGGTGATTTTCACATAGTTTTAGAGCAAATATTCTAGGCTACGTGATACAATTTTCAAAAGTCTTGTGAAGAAATAATCAGTATGGGTTTCATGGCCTTATTTCAGTGACAATTTTTTTTTTTTTGTATTTTCACAAACCACGCATAAATGTCATTATCTCAAAACTACAAACTTTTACATACATGGTGCTGATATATTATTGTAGCAGAGTTTGTGCTGAATACAGTGTAATTAGACTTTAGCCATGGAAATGTCACAAGTAACAGAAATAACCAGAAATGTCAGAGCATGTCAGAACACCTCCAGGGCCCAGAAAACAGCTCAGACCTCAGAGGGTTAAAATCACCAACAATTAGTACTTTATCTGCAGTCAATATTAATTCTGATAGAAAGTCCGCAAATTCTTTGATAAAGTCTGTATGGTGCCCTGGTGGCCTGTATACAGTAGCCAGCATAAATCTCAAACGTGATTTATCGTTTACACTATATATTTTTACATTAAGCACCAATGCTTCAAAAGAATTATATTTAAAACTTGATTTCTTAGTGGTTTTGAAAATATTACTATAAATTACAGCAACACCTCCCCCTTTGCGTTTCAGACGAGGCTCATGTTTATAACAGTAATCTTGCGGGGTGGACTCATTTAAAGTAATGTAATCGTTTGGTTTTAGCCAGGTTTCTGTCAAACACAGCACATCTAGGTTATTATCTGAAATCATATCATTAACAACGAGTGCTTTTGAAGTAAGTGATCGAATATTCAGCAACCCAAGCTTTAGCATTTGCTCATCTGTATTATAGCTGTTTTTTATTTGTTGAACATCAATTAAATTTTTAACCTTAGATGGGTTTAAACGTTTTTTGGAATTCCAAGTTCGGGGAACAGACACAGTCTCTATATGATGATAGCTAGATAAAAGAGGCTCTATGTGATGGGATTTATCTGACCTTGGTGAAGCGAGGCCGCTAGCAGACGGTCGGTTAAGCCAGTCTGTCTGCTTCCTGACCTGAGCCCCAGATTGTCATGTTTGAGCTCTAAGACTATGAGCCATATTACTAGAGAGAAGAGCAGCACCATCCCAGGAGGGATGAATACCATCTCTTTTCAACAGGTCAGGTTTGCCCCAAAAACTTTTCCAATTGTCTATGAATTCTATATTATTTTGCGGACACCACTTAGACAGCCAACCGTTAAGCAAACACAATCTACTAACTATCTCATCACTCCTGCGAACAGGAAGGGGGCCAGAGCAAATTACAGTCCTTGACATCGTACTTGCAAGTTCACACACCTCTTTAATATTAATTTTGGTGATCTCCGACTGGCGAAACATCGATGATGAGTACATGAATAATGATCTTAGAGAATTTACAATTAGCATTAGCCAGCACTTTTAAATTTGCTTTGATGTCAGGCGCTCTGGCTCCCGGCAAACATGTGACTATGGTGGCTGGTGTCTCTATTTTCACGTTCCGTGTAATAGAATCGCCAATAACTAGGGCACAATCATTCTCAGTGGGTGTTTCACTGAGCGGGGGCAAATCGATTTGTTATGGTAATCGGAACGGAAGAGTGTTTTTTTGATCCGCAACAAGAGCGATCCCTCACTGTCACCCATTTGCCCGGCTGCGCAGGCTCTACTTCAGCCGGAACCGATTCATGTAAAGAGTTCACTATGCTAGGCGCATCCAAAGCAGTATTTAAATCTCTAGCACTCTTTCTATCCTCAATTAAGGTTTGGATGTGTGTCTCTAATTCTGAAATCTTCTCCGTCAGCCTAACTGTGTCCTTACATTTATCACATATAAATCCTATATTGCCGACAGAGAAGGCTATGCTAAACATGTGACATGAAGTGCAGGTGACAATAACAGGACAAGACATTACTCACTGTGTTTGTTGACTGATTCTTACTCACCTGAGCTTTTTATGAACTCAAAGGCGCGGACGCGCGCGAGAAAAATAAATAAATAAAAATAGCTGAGCGCACGGGTGGCGCGTTAACAGGCTAGCGAATTACTAGCGTGTTGTGCTAGTAGTAACGGAAGCTAGCGATGTCAGGTTAATCTGAGATGTTGGGTAAGATGTATTTTAGTAATATAAACAACTAGAAATTGTTGTAAATGATGGTTCAAAACAAAGAAATATGAGGCTTAAACGGAGCTTACAGCACCGAAGCAAACACACTCACAGCAAGCAGCGAGGCAGACAGGAGCAATCCAATTTATGTACATAAAAAAAGTAGGGGTCCCAATATGCTACCTTGTGGTACTTGTTTTGGGGTCTGACATAGCCATCGCAGATAATCTGATTTGCAAAAAATCACAAGTAGTATTTCACTCTAAGTTTGCGCTCCTTTTTAAACACTAGCTGTCACTGTGATAGGGAGGAAGGGAGGGAGGGGGATTCCCCCGAGTGTGATGTCATTTTAGGGACGTCCTTAAATCAAAATTGACCTCTCAGCTTTGAGAGGGGTGTGTTAGGGGCGGAGTCTGTTTGACCCACTGCCCGTCTTTCAGTGGTCATTTCCAGCTTGGACTCTGAAGTGACCAGTCGTGTTTTCTGCTTGGGAGGTGAAAAGGGGCTGTTGGGTTTTCCCATGGGGACACCTGTTGTGGGAGGGGTTAGGGGTGGAGCCACCTCTGGACTCTGTGCAGGCCTCACAGATGTCATTCCTGACAAATCTCTGGAGTGAGTGGACATTCTTTTACACTGCTCCAGCACAAGGAAACACTTATATATCTTTTAAACTCTGAGTCTTTAACAATTGGGTATGTAAAAACGTAAGGCTTTTTAAACTAGTTTGTGTTTTATGTAAAAGTTTTACAAATACTGTGTGGAAGTTAAATGCTTACAAATCAACATTATTTGTAAAAATGATCTTTTTGTAAATGAAAAAACTCTCTTAAGTTGTTTTTACTTTTCTGTAAATGACTGAACATTGAATTTTTAATGTTTTAACATCTTAAAATAACACTAACTCATTTCTTAATAACTCTTTTTAGAGAAAATGCAATTTTAACCTATTTCACTGTTGTTTTAAAAGTGATGACATATGTAATGAATGTACATATGTCTTCTTTAATAAATTAAAACACTGATCTCACCTCTGACTATGTCTTTATTGTACATTTCTTAAAAAGTTTTAATATATACCATTTAGAACTACTGAGCATGGGAAATTTTCCCACGCTTCAGATGTTCAACCCATAAGGAGGCGTGCCACAAGTCCGATTTTCCCATGGTGTACGTACAGCCCATAGGTGGGAGGAGCTAGCGTGGGAATATTCCCACGGTCAAAAAGGGGGCGTGGCTTAGGTGGCCATAAATCACTCAAAACTGACATATGGTAATACCTCTATACTCTCTCTAATGGTCAATTGATGACAGATCAGAAAGAGGTAGCAAATTGTTTTAATAGATTTTTTACTACTGTTGCTGACAATTTGGTAAAGGAGCTACCAGCTCAAACCGGTTTATATAATGACAAATTAGTTAAGGAGTATTATGCTAATTGTGGTGTCACTTTAGGAGGTTTTTCATTCAATAAAGTAAATGAGACTACAGTTTATAAGAAATTAAGGGAACTGAAATGTAGTAAAGCGACAGGTTTAGATAATATTCCAGCAAGGTTTATTAAAGATTCAGCTAATTTTATAACCCCTATGGTTACTCACATTTTAAATCTCTCTATTGGCCAAGCTAAGGTACCTGATGAATTAAAACAAGCAAGAGTTTTTTCCCCTTTTTAAGAAAGGGAGTAGGTTTGAGTGTAACAATTATAGGCCTGTGTCAATTCTAGCTTCCTTATCCAAAGTGTTTGAAAAGATTCTTTTTGATAAAATTGAAGAATATATTTCTAAATTTAATATTTTATATGAATTTCAGTCTGGCTTTAGGAGGATGCATTCCACTGAGACAACAATTTTGTATTTGACAGATTACATAAAGAAAGAATTGGATAAAGGCAAATTAAGTGGGATGGTGTTGCTAGATTTACAGAAGGCTTTTTACACAGTTGACCATAATATTTTGCTTTCAAAATTAAATGCTATGGGTTTTAATAACTCCTACCTTTCAAATAGGTGTCAAATGGTAGATTTAAATGGAGTGTTTTCAAATAATTTGTCCATTTCTTGTGGAGTACCACAAGGTAGCGTATTGGGACCCCTACTTTTTTTATGTACATAAATGATCTAAAAATGGCCTGTTCTAGCCACCTTTTATTATATGCTGATTATGCTACAATAATTGTTACTGATGAGAGGAAAGAAATAATAAAAAGTGAATTAAGTAAAGAGATTGCGGAAGTATCCAACTGTTTTTTGTTTGTTTTTTTCAAAATAAGCTATTTTTACATTTAGGGAAAACTGAAGCTATTTTATTTGGTTCTGTGGCTAAATTGAGAAAATGTTCCAAATTAGAAGTAAGGGTTGGATATTTGACTATTACTTCTAAACAAGAAGTGAAATACTTAGGATGTACTTTGGATAATAAATTGACAGGGGATAGCACTTGTGTCAGTTTAAGAGTTTAATTGGGAAGAATTCTTTTTTGTATTCTAGCGCTGTTACTTGAAATGAATTGCCTGATTGCTTAAAACAAATTCAAGAAGAAGGTCCTTTTAGAAGAGAAGTTAAGAAATGGCTTTTTTAACTATGTTTCTAGAAGTTATTATGTGATATGTTGATGTGTGTTGTTTGATTTCATTCCCATTATGAATTGCTCGTCCATTTTTGAATACTGAGGACCACAATGGAAATAAGCCTGTGGCTTTTTTGTGTATATACTCGACAGTTTTTTAAAATGTGTATGAATTGGTCTTGTGGGCTTGATTGTACTTGTTTTAACTTTTATTGTCAAATAAATCAAATCAAATCGAATCAAACTGCATTTATTTTATGTGCCAAGTTCATGTTGATGTGTGATGCATACATCCATAGGTTGTTTATCCAAATTCGACCAATCAAATGTGGCCTTACTATCTTTATACCCGCCTCCCCAGTAGGTGCTATTATGCTGTTGGCTAGATCGGGCCCAAAGGGGAACCTAGTGGCTGTGGCAGCAGAGAGTGGAAAATAAAAACTAATGGCGGGAGTAGAGACAAGCCAGAAAAATGACAACAGCGAAGAACCTGTGCCTAAAGAGAACTGTACGTCTGAAATATGGCAATATTTTGGCTTCAGTAGAGAAGACGTGTCATAAATGCAGGTACTGTGAAAAGGGCCGTTCACATATCGCGTCTAAAAATGCATGGAAAGCGTGGCCGCACCGCTATCTCTTCCTTTCCACAAGCGCTCGCATCTGTCGTTGCTATGCAACCATGACCTGCGTGAGCTTGCAGAATTCTGAAAAGTTGAGATGTTCTCATCTCGTCGCGGCATAGGCGGGCCTGGAAAAATGTACTTCCATTTTGCGCGCAAAAAACACGATATGTGAACATAAGTGACGGTGTCACTAAGTCGTGCCGAAAAATGTTGGCCACATTGAGAGGAAACTAATCTCCACAGTCATCTGGAACGCAATCTCAGGGAGCTATATGAAGACTTCAAAAAGTGTAAGCCCAAATCTACCAAAACTGCTAACGAAATGCCAAGTAACAATAACAGTCTCACAGTCTCACAGACAACCATTAATCAAAGTGTTGCATGTGTAACGTTAACTTTATGAAGATCAGAAGATCAGAAGAATATCACAAGAAATATCGTTATCGCAATACTCAACAACAATATCCGCATATTGCATATTTTCCCAGTATCGTGCAGCTCTAGTGTGTGTGTGTGTGTGTGTGTGTTTAATGCACTGTCCTACTCCTGATAGAGGGAGGTATTCATCACAAGGTCACGGTGTATATTTGGATTCTGACTGTGTCGGTTGCGGCTCTGAACAGAGTAGAATGTAGTGTCAACACCCTGGAACTTTGCACTTGTGAAGGAGGCGAAGGTGCACCGTTTTGTAATGAGCCCTGAATGTGCCTTTGTTGCTGTAAACCTTCTGACAGAGATGGCAAGTGATGAGAGACAAGCTGTGAGACTGCAGGCTGAAGCACGGTGGAGAAGAGACACTGAGCCTGTCGCAGGAGGAACGACGACAGTGAAGGATGAGAGAGGACCAGGCCTGGACTTTATGTTATGTTTTGTTTATGTGTGTGACTCGTCTGTGAGGGGCTGCCTCTTTTACTTTCATTTTGTGTTAGTTTATTTAATGATTATTAAAGTGTAAAACGATCGCCGGTTCCAGCCTCCTTCCCTGAATTACTAACCTTGTTACACTGGAATAACATTGACTGCTGTGTTTGAGTATATTTTGATGGAACGGCTGCCTCTCCCTTGTAATCAGCGCCACCCGTCCATTAACTTCGCCAGGTTCCCGACTGGAGAGTGTGTGATTGGAGAGGAGGCGCTGCAAAGGAGAATTGGCGGAGAATTTATTTCCCCCTTTTTGGACATTTTATGTTTCTTTGTTCATAAAATGGCTCTCTGAGGCCTGACATCACTCCCACTGTGTCTGTTGTTTGCACCTCCCGCCATATATACTGTGTGTGTATGGTGCAAAGTTGTGAAAAATACAATTATTTAAAACAGGCATCTTGTCTCATACGATGTATGTTAATCCAGAATTACAGACATAAATAAATGAAGAGCTCATGAGACTGATGCAACACCATTACTGTACTTTAAAACAAACTGAAATCCACTGCAAATAAATATGCTCATAGCAACATGTTTCTATACAAACTTAAGCATAAAACAGCTACAGAAAGAGTCTAATGACTGTAATATAATAACAGTACACATTGTTTACGTACACAGAACGCACAGACCTGCATTATAACAGTAGTTCAGTGCATCTTATCAGTGAAATACTCTAATAACAGCAACTCAATGGCTGATGGTGAACACAGGATCATCCGTAGATTCTGTGTTTTTCGAACAGCACGACGGGACTTTGTGAAGCTTGTCCCGCGACAGATACAGAACCGGCTGGATGCTGCTGCTGATGTCCATGAAGCCGAAGGCGATGTAGTGGATGTAACAGTGGAAGACCTCCGGAGAGAAATACTCTTGAAATGGGAAGAGAGCCACCGGCGGGAAGTAGTTAAACACAATGATGGCCAAGATGATGATGACCATTTTGAAGGCCTTTTTCTTGAAGGGATGCCTCTCGTCTCGGCCTGGAGCAGATTGTCTGAGGGCCCAGAGAATAGAGATGTTACAGAACAGCATGAACGCAAACGCTGCCAGAATCATGACGGTGAAGACTTTCTCAAAGTTAGGGATGTTTCCTGCACACTTTGCTGCAGCGTAGACTAAAGTGACGAGCCACACGGCACCGGCACATACCGAGCGATGCCGCTGGTCTTTGAGTTCAGTGAATGTGATGGGATGGCAGACGGCCATGTATCGGTCCAGACAGATGCAGGACAGAAAGAGCGGCGACGAGTCTTTGACGCCGTAGAAGAAGCGCAGGACGTACCAGGTGCTGCTGCTGGTCAGATACACGATGTTGGCCAGTTCCAGCGGAGGAGTGAGGCAGAAGAAAGTGTCCAGCACGGCCAGTTGGACGATGAAGATGTCTGAGGTGGACGAGTCTCCCTTATTCTTACGGATGAGCCACAGAACCATGATGTTGGCCGGGATGCCCAGGAACATGTTGATGAACTGCAGCACGAGGTAGAAGATGATGACGGTGGGCATGTGTGCACATCTAGCGTAGACGGTCTGCTCGACCGGAGAGGCGTTCAGCGGCCGGTGACTGATGAGCAGAGAGGAGTTGATGTATCTGAACAGCTCTATGATCTCCATCGTCCTCTCAGTGTGTTCGGACCAACCCCTGAAACATACAAACAGTGAACAAATGTACAATCAAACTCTTGCTTTGTTGTTTTCTGCTCCTCATTCAAACGGCACTGAAACAGCTTTGACTTTGTCACGATAACATTTATGAGTGAATTTCACTGTTTGGACTCATGAAACTCTACACACTTTTGAAGACACAATAACTGAAGTTCACATGCGCACAAATATGTGTTGAATTAAAGTATTTCCCTACAGATGCCTTGACATCACATTTGACGATCTCTCATAATGCAACAAAAGGCTTTCTGTTAAAGAATAATCAGTTTCGATAATCATTTTAAAAAATGTATATTCATTAGTCAAACCTTAAAGTCTTGACTAGGAAAAACATGATTGTTATAGTTCATCTTAACAAGCTACATCTACAACGGGGCATGTTGTCACAGTAGGAATCTGCTTTGTTTGAAATATGAAAAAATATTAAGTACAAAAATCTTCTATACAATGACTTTTTCGAAATAATAGAACAGTACAATAATTATGGTGCACAAAATACAAACATAGAAGATAAACAAGCAGCCTCATGACAACTATGTGACAGAATATGTATAGAGTTTGTGATATAAACTAGATTAAACTAGATTTGTCAAGTCATGTTCATAGCACTTTATACAATACAGCTTCACAGTAATAAAGAGTAGTTCAGTTCAAATATCATTATGATTTTAATTTCAACTGTAAAGCAGCTCTACAAAAGATAGTTTCATTGAGTTGATACAGTGATACAAATGCATAGTTAAGTCAAAACATTAAGTTGAATTATTCAGTGACCTTAGTTGGGTTTTTTAAGACAGCCTAACCAATAAGTGTCACTGAATATGAATCATCTTAAACCACCAGTTGTTACATTTATGAAGTTTCCGTCATTAGAGAAACCTTTCAGTGTTTCATGATAAGCATAATCTCTTACCTGTCTGAAGTTCCTGTGGTCTTCAGCGCAGTGTGAAGTTTGTTGTGAGACTGACATCTCATTTTAAGCTGAAGACACTGACAACACCTTCACTCCCATGATTCAACACCACCGGGAGCTTCAGGAGCCAATCGAAGCCAAGCGTTCCAGAGAATAAACCAATATGGAAATGTGTCCCCTCTTACCGAATAATTATTTGCATATTGCTGAGTTTATGGACCAGATAACATATTAACATATTTACAGGGTTCATGTTTACAGATGGTGGGACTGGTTCAGAAGACGCGTAGAAGCAAGTCCTCATCATTAACACTGATTGGCAATGATGCAACTCGCCATTGGCTCCTGACGGAAATTTGGTGGTAAACAACTGATGCAACCGTACATTAGTATTCTTCTGAAATTCACTGTAACAAAGTGTCATTTGTTACATGAAGATGACATGGAGGTTCATCTGGATGGAAGAATAAGACAAAGAGGCGGCTATGTGATTGTCAGATAGTGGCTTATTTTTACCTTTGTGCGACAGAATCATTTTCAGTGTCAAAACTGAAGGACTTTTGTCATCTTAAGCTTCTTCAACAGCATGAAGCCTCATCTGAATAAACACAAGAACTGTTAAAGCACTTTCATCATCCTAGTTGGCAAAGCCTCGTATTAAAGACACGATCGACACAGTCTTGCAGATCGTCACAATATTCATCCATATATGACAGAAATCTGTGCTCTGCTTATTTGATTTTTGATTGTAACATAATTCAGATAAAATGACAGAGATGAGATCAAATGTAAGAGGTCGAAGATGAAAGATTGAGGTAAAAACACTAATAACAACAAATATTTAAAAAGCATCAAAATAGACATATGAGATATGAATAATAGAGATATTGAGAAACTGTCCGCTACAGTAAGTGCTTGTTGTTAAGCTATTTAGTAACACTTTATTTTGATAGTCCATCTGTTGAGACTCCATTAGTTATTAGTAGCTATTAAGTAGCATGTCAACAGTGCATCAATTGTCATTCAACAACACTGTGTCAACAGACAAGTGCATTTCAAGTGTTAATCTACAGATTTTACAAAAAGTGCCTGTTGACTGTCAATATGTTTTTTGCAACAGGGTATTAACCAATTGTCAACTAACTTTCTGTAGATTGAGTCAACATCTTCTAAGCTGTCTACCAACAAATCAAAATCAATCTGTCAGTTGAAAGTCAACAGTCAAGTCAGCATATGTTCTGTATATGATACAGTATATCCTACTCAAGGCATTTCAAATGCATAAAATTATTTACTTTTTAAACTGATTAAAAACTAAAAAAATCTTTAATTTACCATCTGTTGATAATCAGCTAAAGATCAGTTGCTTGTCAACAAATATATAGTTTGCGATCAGTAGACTGTTAGCAGACATCCTCAATATATCTTTTAGGACTGTCTTATTAGAGTGAAAAACAGTAGAAAGTCTATAACCTATCAACAAATTACATACAGTTTTCCGTTAATTATATGCAACATATTTACCATTTAAAATGAGAAGTTTTGCACACCTGACTGTAGAACAGTAGAACAAACACTATAGGTGTCACGGTCACGTTCTTCTGCCTTCATCTGTCACAGTCACGTTCTTCTGCCTTCATCTGTGTGTGCACTTCATTCCCCAGAATCCTCCGTGGCGCACACCTGCACTCACTCACGCAATCACTCTCCTCTCTCCAGTAATCAGTAATCACCGTCACCTGGATTCCATCACCAGCTCACACTTATATGCAGCACTTTGTCACTCTCTCTTTGTCTGGTCTCGTCTATGCACGTCTATTCAAGACTCACAAGCTGTGTCCCAAAGTGAAGGCTGCATCCTTCAAAGGCCGTATTTGAAGGCCGGATTGCCGTATTTGAAGGCCGATTGCGTCACAGCGGTGCGACGAAGGACGTCCCAATTCAAAGGCTGCATCCTTGGAAGGTCGCATTTGAAGGCCGATTGCGTCACCGCGTCTCGATGAAGGCTGTCCCAATTCAATTCTGCATCCTCCGAAGGCTGTATTCGAAGGCCGGTTCATCGCACTGCGACGAAGGCTTCCCTGATTCAAAAGCGACGCCAAATGCACCCTTCGTTTCCCTGTGAAAAGAAGGATACATAAATGGACACTTAGCGGCCTATTCTACCCCATAAGTCATTGCGCGCCGTTGACGACAGCATTCATTTATTTATTTTTAAAGGCGGCCGAGACTAGAGATCGGTGGTGGACAGCAAATTCACATTTAAATGTAAGTATTATGTTTTCATTTACTCAAATAGCTAGCGAAACCAGAGTTAAAATTTCTTATAAACTTCTTCTTAACTCCTTCGTCACCATTGCGTGGCTACATTTATCAGGTAGTTTTAGGCAAAACTTGTGGTAATATTAGTTTAACGACCTATTTGTAATATTTGCACTTGTGTATTATAAGAAATATCACTCACCCAATAAAGCCCAAAACAATAAGAAAAGCAGTAGATAAGGCAATGGGATTTCACTTTTATGTGTTTTTGTAGTGCTGTCATGCAAGCTATGTGGTTTTAACCAAATTTTAGTATACAGAAATATGATTTCTTAAGTATTTTGTATGCATGTCTTGATGTGTCATATTTTGCAGTGTTAACAATGCACTTAAGATTGCTCCCCTGTGTTAAGTACCCTTTTCTGCTTTTTTAGAACAATTCAGGAAAAAATGTCCTCATCGCCTCAATCCCTGAGGACACACCAGGGCCGAGTTCAGTAGTGGGTACCCACGGTGAGGAGGAGCCAGGGGCAGCAGCACCAGCACCACCAGTAGCACCAGCACCAGCACCAGCACCAGCACCAGCACCAGCACCAGCACCAGCACCAGCACCAGCACCAGCACGAAGGCGGCGAGACAGGACGGGTTTTTGGACTTGATCAGAGAATAAATGCAACTACAGAGGGAGGCGAGGAGAGCACAGGAAAGAAGGAAGAGGATGGACAGGCTGTTTTCTCTTCTTGAGAGAATGATTGAAAAATATATACATTTTCTACATATTCTTGTTTAACTTTTTTCACTTTTATTTTTTAAAAGAAAAATTCTGTACATTTATTTTTATGCAACTTTAATTGTGTAAATAAAAGAGAATGAATTGTTCTGGACATTGTTTATTTTTGTAATGACAGTAATACTTTCTGCATGAAACAAATTCTATACCTTTTTTATTTTTTCAAATAACATTGGTAAATGAAAATCATTTGTTCTATAGGCTACATTAAAGTACTTTTTCCAACTATTTACAAAATACGTTAAACATATCAAAATCAACATAAACATTTAATTTTACAATACATAAAATAAGAAAAAAATGATGTAGACTCTATTGAGCTGAGCTGCTGGACCGGGATGGGCTGCCCCTGGTAAGGCCTCCTGCTGGTGGGATATCATCTGGGATGGTCTCCAGAGTGTTTGAGTGCATATTTCCACTATCCACTAAGTTGTCTACCAACAGGTTTGCAGGGCTGATTTAATCGACGGCTTTCTGAAAAAAGTACTTTTAATAACTACTGCATTTATATTAGGCTACTACTGCATTACTGCGTAGGCTATGTTGCATTTTACTTTTGTATATTTTCAATATACAGTAATATCTGGTTGTTACATTATATACTTTTGTGTAGTTTAATGTAATCATATTGTGATGTGAGGGAAAAAAGTACTTCAGTAGGTTACTTCACATTTGTAAGTGAACACTTAACGAAAAATGCAGTTCCGAAAATTAAAGTAACAAAATGTAGGCTTATTGTCACAATATTAACAAATTGTTGCTAACTACAGCAGCGTCCCATATAAAAGGGTGCATCCGAAGCGCTCGGACCGGTCTAGCCTACTAAGGAATGTTCTTGTCGCCTGGCAACCGTGACAGCTGCAGATGACGAGCGCGAGAAATACTGGACTTTTTATATTCAATTGGGTTTTGTATTCAAACAGGGCTAAACTGAAAATACATGATCCGGCAGCGCCGGGGCTAAAAAATCCTCACCATGTCCTCCAGTAAAATATAAAACATAAAAATGACAATAGCCAATTCTGGCTCCATAGCTGTTTACTCAATTATCAAAATGAATGATCAGGATGGCAGCTGTCCTCTCACACCGTTGCTTGGCGCCAGGAGCGGTGATCGGGAACACCTGGTTGCACAATTAGGAAATCCTAGGAAGGCTACATGGTGCGTCCTTCAGAGGACGCATAGGCTGCATCCTTGAAGTCTGCGTCCTTCAAAGGATGTAGCCTTCAACATTGGGACACAGCTACAGACTCCCCGAACACTTACCTGGTTCCTACCCTGAGACGCCATCATCCTTCATCTGTCTGCCTACCTTCATCATCAATCCTCCGTCATTCACCAGCTGCAAGAAAGAAAGAAAGAGACACTTTACCAATTCAGCTAAGACCATTCAAGATTATCTGTGTTACTGTTACTCACCAATTGTCTTCATCTCCATTTCATTCTGCAATTAAACCCTTAAACTTACCATCTTGTCTGTTTCATCTGTAAACCCTGACAATAAGCAGCACATCAGAGAAAGTAAGCACTTTTATTAAATCAAATATAAATACTACAAATAATGCAAACTATTCTTAACTAGGGTATCAGCAGCAAATCTGAACCATCTGATTATGTGACAAACATTATATTGAGCATTTCAAAATGAGAACTTTCTCAATACTTGGGGGAAAAAATGCTGCACTGCCCTAGTCCAAGATCAAACCACAAAAACACAGAAACAAACAAACTCGTATAGTATAGTTCGTATCGTATAGTTTAACAACAACCTACTTTAACAACATTTCAACATTTCAAATTCTAGGCCAAGATTCAAAGTTATAAACAACACCAAGGCAAAAAAATAAAATAAAAAAATTAATTAATACATGTTGCCTTTCATGACAATGAGGGGTGGGCGGCCGTACAAGTTAATGCATAACCAGCAACTTTTACAGATACTTCCTAAACTGATCTGTGGTTACTATTCCTTATGTCCTTGAGAAGTCTTCCAAGTACTCCATGTTTATATCTTCTTGCTAACCAGTAGGTCCACTCTATGAAGCAGAGCTGTTTATTTAAAGCCTTCTCAGAATGATCCCTGCTTACGCCAAACTTCCCTCTTGTAAGTCTGCCACGTTCTCTCAATGTCTTGAGTATGTAGTCCTGTTTGTGGATCTACATAATTCTGGCTGTGGTTGACTCTGACATGATTGTGGCCCTCCTGGGAAAGACTGGCATATGCTCTCCACTCATCACTCACAACTAGACGTTTGACATGTTTCTTGATGATGGGAACAAGGGTCTCCTTGTTTCTTTTCTTCATGAGGCGAAGAATTGGGCGTCTGCTTGCAGCTTTGATCTCAAGTACACCAAACCCTCACGTTTGCTTTCTTTCCAGGTGTTGCCAAAGCATCCTCTTGCATACAACCAAAAAACAGCATGAACAGTATTACAAAATAAACTAAATCTCTTGACTCTGTATCAATTTATTGATAATCAGGTGTAATGACACAATCATTTTTCATCTAAAACTCTTTTAATTTCCATATAAAACATTACCGATGTTTACAAAATAAGAAAATATTTAAAGGGTCCCAATTATACTAAAATGTATTTGAATTAAATGTATTTTATGCTAAATATGCTATAAATACATTTACATATTTATGTACTTAATATAAATACCCTGCAATTGTGCTTTTTGTATACTAAACGTATATACTTAAAGTCTGCTAAATTGGAACAAGTAATTTTTTACTTAATGTACTTTAGTTATCCAGAAATAATGCTGAGGTCCAACTAAAGATATACTTACTTGGCCAAACCTCGTTTGACATCAAGTGGTGGTGTTTACCGCAGCAGCATTCTAGTCAAGACTATTGACTTTCATGTGACTTTAACCTTTGAATATTTAGTTCTCAAAGCTTCTGGTACATCTCCTATACTCTTGATTCTCCTGTCTTGTCCACCTAAATCTATCTCTATTTTCTTCAGTGAACTGCATGAACTAATCCTTTCCTCTGCCTTATCCCCTTGTGTTATATTACTTGGTGATTTCAATATACTGTACATGTTGATACTGACTGTGCAGAATCGCGTGAACTCTTGTCATTGTTTGAATGTTTCAAGCTTGTACAACATGTCGATTTTGCTACACACTCAAAAGGTCACACACTGGATCTTTTCTGCACTGCCGGTCTACATAATGTTTCCGTGCTTGGTTCTCAGATTGGACTGTCTGATCACCTCCTCATTGAACTAATCTGTGAAATGCCTCTTCCCCGCCTCAGGGTGAAAACCACTATAACTTACCGTAACCTCAATTCTGTTAATCCATTACTGTTTTTTGAATCTGTACAAACTCATCTCTCTGATATTACTCAACACACTAGCTCCCTCGATATCCTTACCAAATATAATGCCTGTATTTCCACTGCCTTTGATATACACTTAAAAGTGGAGTTGTACCTTCTACACACACGTCTCCCTGGTTTACCCCTGCACTTCACAATCTAAAAACAGCTGGTCGTCGTCTTGAACGCCTTTACAGGAAATCTGGTTTGACTGTTCACCTTTCTGCTTACACTGACCATATCCAGTTATACAAATCTGCTATAAATACTGCACACTCTAGTTATTACTCTACTATTATTAATAACGCATCCTCTCAACCTAAAGCACCTATCATAAGTACCTCTGCAGACCTCTGTCAGTCATTCCTGCATTTCTTTCAAAATAAAATCGATAGCATTCATAATCTCTTCCCATCCATGATCTCTCCTGTCCCCACACATGACTTCCCCACTGCTTTTACACCTGGTACTTTCACTGATTTGCCTCCTAAATTCTGAATTCTTTGCATTTCTGAATATCAGCGATGCTGAGACCCTAGATCACGCTTTCATCACTTCAAGGCTTGACTACTGCAATTCTCTTTTCTATGGCTTCACCAATTCATCAATAAATAAGATCCAATATATTCAGAACTCCGGAGTTAGGGTCCTCAAAGGGTCCTTGTAAAGCGACCTTGAGTTTTCTGAAAGGCGCTATATAAAATAAACATATTATTATTATTATTATTATTAATTATGCTAAAGTCAATATGGAATATTCAATATTCAATATGGAACTAGGGAAAGCTAGACAGACTTTCTTTTCGAATATTATAAACAGCAACTTAAACAACACACGCACTCTTTTTGCTACTGTAGAGAGACTGACAAACCCCCCAAGTCACACTCCCAGTGAAATGTTCTTAGACAGCAAATGCCGTGAGTTTGCTTCCTTCTTCCACATCCTTGAGTTGTGCTGGGGCTGCAGCTCTACCATAGTTCTGCAGACGACACACAGCTCTACCACAGCTATGCAGACGACACACAGCTCTACTTAGCCCTATCGCCTAACGATTACAGCCCCATTGACTCCCTGTGCCAATGCATTGATGAAGTCAACAGTCACCCCCCAAGTCACATTCCCAGTGAAATGTTCTTAGGCAGCAAATGCCATGAGTTTGCTTCCTTCTTCCACATCCTTGAGTTGCTCTGGGGTCAGAAAGATCAGACCACCTAAGAAAGTAGTTACTATGTCTGATTTCAAAGAAATTGATGGCAAAATTTTGGAAGAAACCGTACAGCACCTTAAAACATCAACCTGCGCTCTTGACACACTTCCCACATTTCCACTTCCTTTTTTCAAAAGTGTGTTAAATAGTTTAGAAGCAGATCTTCTAGAAAACGCAAAACGCAAGTGTCAAGCTCTACTTAGCCCTATCGCCTAACGATTACAACCCCATTGACTCCCTGTGCCAATGCATTGATGAAGTCAATAGTTGGATGTGCCAATACTTTCTTCAGTTAAACAAAGACAAAAATGAAGTCATTGCGTTTGGAAACAAAGATGAAGTTCTCAGGGTGAACGCATACCTTCACTCTAGGGGTCAAACAACTAAAAATCAAGTCAGGAATCTCAGTGTGATTCTGGAGTCAGACCTTAGTTTCAGTAGTCATGTCAAAGCAATAACTAAATCAGCATACTGAAAAATAAGACAGCATACTGAAAAAAGACTGTAGATGAAAAATCATCTGAAAAATACTGCAAAAATTAGATGCTTTGTTTCCAGACAAGACTTAGAGAAACTTGTGCATGCTTTCATCACCAGCAGGGTGGATTATTGTAATGGACTCCTCACTGGCCTTCCCAAAAACACCATAAGACAGTTGCAGCTCATACAGAACGCTGAGCAGAACCAGAACATATGAACACATCACACCAGTCCTCAGGTCTTTACACTGGCTCCCAGTTACATTTAGGATTGATTTTAAAAGTATTATAACTGGTATATAAATCTCTTAATGGCCTAGGACCTCAATACATTGCAGATATGCTCACTGAATATAGTCAAGTCAAGTCAAGTCATCTTCATTTATATAGCGCTTTTAACAATGTAGATTGTTTCAAAGCAGCTTTACAGAGATAAATGTATAATTTATGGTAACAGAGAATGTTTTGGCTTTATAGCGGTTCTTTAGTAAAGTTATTTTCCAGCTAAGGTTAGTTATGATTGATTCGCTTCCGTCGCAACAATCATTTGTTATCAAATTAGGGGCCGCTAAGACGACACAATTCTCTCTACATAGACTTTAAACGCGAACCTGTGAGAAACGCTGATGGCGTTCACATGCGCATTAAGAATTGGTTCTATAGTTATGTGCGTTTGAATATATGTACGCAGGTTTGTAATTCCCTACAAACCAAGCCTAAACAAAGTACTGGTGTTTCCTTATAATTTTTGAAACAGAATTTTATTTTATTTTATCAATTCGGGGTAGATACGCGAATTGAGTTTCCCGACAACGCTTTATCTGTAGAGTGGTAAAGGGATCCTCCATAGGGAGAGACTAGTTGGCAGTACTGCGGAGCTAAACTATTTAGTGCTTTGTACGTGATCAGCAATATTTTAAAACTGATGCGATGATTAATAGGGAGCCAGTGCAGTTTTGATAGAACCGGGCTAATATGGTCATACTTCCTGGTTCTGGTAAGAACTCGAGCTGCTGCGTTTTGGACCAGCTGTAGTTTGTTTATTAAGCGTGCAGGGCAACCACCCAGTAGAGCATTACAATAATCTAGCCTTGAGGTCATGAACGCATGAACTAATTGTTCCGCATTTGTCAATGAGAGCATATGACGTAATTTAGATATATTTTTAAGATGGAAAAATGCAGTTTTACAGATACTAGACACGTGACTTTCAAATGAAAGATTGGTATCAAAGAGCACACCCAGGTTCCTAACCGACGACGAAGACTTAACAGAGCAGCCATCAAGTGTTAGACAGTATTCTAGGTTATTACGTGAGGAAGTTTTTTGTCCAATAATTAGAAACTCTGTTTTTTCAGAATTTAGAAGTAGGAAATTACGAGTCATCCAATTTTTTAGATCCGCTATGCATTCCGTAAATTTTGTGAATTGGTAAGTTTTGTTAGGTTTTGAAGAAATATGAGTATCGTCGGCATAACAGTGAAAGCTAATGCCATGTTTCCTAATGATATCTCCTAATGGTAGCATGTACAGAGTGAACAGCAGCGGTCCTAGTACTGAGCCTTGTGGTACGCCATATTGAACTTTTGATTGATGAGACATCTCTTCATTTACTGCTACAAACTGATAACGGTCAGATAAGTATGATTTAAACCATGCTAGTGCAATTCCACTAATGCCAACATAATTTTCGAGTCTATTTAAAAGAATGTTGTGGTCGATAGTATCAAATGCAGCACTAAGATCGAGTAACACTAATAGAGAGACACAACCACAATCGGATGATAAGAGCAAATCATTTGTGACTCTAACGAGAGCAGTCTCAGTACTATGGTACGGTCTAAATCCTGACTGAAAATCCTCGCAGATATCATTTCTTTCAAGAAAGGAACACAGTTGTGAAGATACTGCTTTTTCTAATATCTTTGACAGAAAAGGTAGATTCGAGATCGGCCTGTAATTGACTAATTCTGTAGGATCAAGTTGCGTTTTTTTAACAAGCGGTTTAATCATAGCCAGCTTAAAGGTTTTTGGTACGTATCCTGGAGACAAAGATGAATTAATGATATTAAGAAGAGGATCTATGACCTCTGGAAGCATCTCTTTCAGTAGCTTAGTCGGTATAGGGTCTAACATACATGTTGTAGATTTAGATGATTTAACGAGTTTAGTAAATTCTTCCTCTTCTATAGCAACGAACGAATCAAATTTTTCCTCCGGGAGACTACAATGCACTGCCTGATGCGATACTGTAGTAGACGGTTGCATAGTTATAATTTTCTCCCTGATATTATCAATCTTATAAGTGAAGAAGTTCATAAAGTCATTACTGCTGTGTTGCTTAGAAACTACGGTGCTTGAAGCTTTCTTTTACGTTAGTTTAGCCACCGTTTCAAATAAATACCTAGGATTATGTTTATTTTCTTCTAATAGGTTTGAAAAATAAGCAGATCTAGCAGCTTTTAAGGCCTCTCTGTAAGCAATCGAGCTCTCTTTCCATGAAATGCGAAATACCTCTAGTTTTGTTTTCTTCCAGTTGCGCTCCATTTTTCTGGCTGCTCTCTTAAGGGCCGAGTGTGCTCGTTGTACCACGGCGTTGGACTATTTTCTTTAATCTTCTTTAAGCGCAACGGAGCAACTGTGTCTAAAGTGCTGGAAAAGAGAGAGTTAAAAGTTTCTGTTGCAATATCGAGTTCTTCTAAGCTATCTGGGATGCTGAGATGATGAAACTGATCAGGAAGATTATTGATAAAGCAATCTTTAGTGGCAGAAGTGATAGATCTAACATATTTGAAACACGGAGTCGGCTTTGCAGCCTTGGCTAAATGAAGTTTACACAAGACTAGATAATGATCTGAGATGTCATCGCTCTGCTGCAGAATTTCAACGGCATCAACATCTATTCCATGTGATAATATTAGATCTAGAGTATGATTACGACGATGAGTAGGTCCTGACACGTGTTGTCTAACTCAAATTGAGTTTACAATGTCTTTAAATGCCAATGTCTTTTTCATTATCGATGTGTATATTAAAATCACCAACAATTAGTACTTTATCTGCAGTCAATATTAATTCTGATAGAAAGTCCGCAAATTCTTTGATAAAATCTTTATGGTGCCCTGGTGGCCTGTATACAGTAGCCAGCACAAATCTCAAACGTGATTTATCATTTATACTATATATTTTTACATTAAGTACTAACACTTCAAAAGAATTATATTTAAAACTTGATTTCTTAGTGGTTTTGAAAATATTACTATAGATTACAGCAACACCTCCCCCTTTGCGTTTCAGACGAGGCTCATGTTTATAACAGTAATCTTGTGGGGTGGACTCATTTAAAGTAATGTAATCGTTTGGTTTTAGCCAGGTTTCTGTCAAACACAGCACATCTAGGTTATTATCTGAAATCATATCATTAACAATGAGTGCTTTTGAAGTAAGCGATCGAATATTCAGCAACCCAAGCTTTAGCATTTGCTCATCTGTATTATAGCTGTTTTTTATTTGTTGAACATCAATTAAATTTTTAACCTTAGATGGGTTTAAACGTTTTTTGGATTTCCAAATTCGGGGAACAGGCACAGTCTCTATATGATGATAGCTAGGTGAAAGAGGCTCTATGTGATGGGATTTATCTGACCTTGGTGACGTAAGGCCGCTAGCAGGCGGTCGGTTAAGCCAGTCTGTCTGCTTCCTGACCTGAGTCCCAGATTGTCATGTTTGAGCTCTAAGACTATGAGCCATATTACTAGAGAGAAGAGCAGCACTATCCCAGGAGGGATGAATACCATCTCTTTTCAACAGGTCAGGTTTGCCCCAAAAACTTTTCCAATTGTCTATAAATTCTATATTATGTTGCGGACACCACTTAGACAGCCAACCGTTAAGCGAACACAATCTACTAACTATCTCATCACTCCTGCGAACAGGAAGGGGGCCAGAGCAAATTACAGTGCTTGACATCGTACTTGCGAGTTCACACACCTCTTTAATATTAATTTTGGTGATCTCCGACTGGCGGAGTCGAACATCATTAGTGCCGACGTGAATAATGATCTTAGAGAATTTACAATTAGCATTAGCCAGCACTTTTAAATTTGCTTTGATGTCAGGCGCTCTGGTTCCCGGCAAACATGTGACTATGGTTGTTGGTGTCTCTATTTTCACGTTCCGTGTAATAGAATCGCCAATAACTAGGGCACAATCATTCTCAGTGGGTGTTTCACTGAGCGGGGCAAATCGATTTGTTATGGTAATCGGAACGGAAGAATGGTTTTTTGATCCGCGACTAGAGCGATCCCTCACTGTCACCCATTTGCCCGGCTGCAAACTCAAACTCAACTCAAAGGTTGAACTCAAAAAATAAATAAATAAAAATAGCTGAGCACACGGGTGGCGCGTTAACAGGCTAGCGAATTACTAGCGTGTTGTGCTAGTAGTAACGGAAGCTAGCGATGTCAGGTTGATCTGAGATGTTGGGTAAGCTGTATTTAGTAGTAGTATAAACAACTAGAAATTGTAGTAAATGATGGTTCAAAACAAGGAAATACGAGGCTAACACAAAGCTTACAGCACCGAAGCAAACACACTCACAGCAGGCAGCGAGGCAGACATATAAACCCAACAGATCACTCAGATCATTAGGATCATATCAGCTAGAAATACCAAGGGATTACCTGGGTTCTCCCAAGGTTCTCCCTTGAATGCATCAACAAATACTTGACAAATGCATTGCAACTATGTTATTGAACTTTAATACATAAAGTAATACATTCTTTCCATTCAACTTTTGGCCCACAACAATAGAATAATGACAAACAAATAAAAAAATAGTTTCGCTTATAACACCTTTTACATGACACTGTTTCTTTTCATGACCATTGGTTAAAATAAAATAAAAAAAACAGTTGCCATAAAAAACCCCACTATTTCAGTAAAAAATAATTTCAGTCCTCCAGATGTTCGCTTCAGTACTTTCCTTATGTGGGCTTCGAGGTCACTAGCACCTTTATGACACGTACTTTGCAGGTCATGCATTCTGTTTCACACGGATCCCGACCGAGACGAAAACACAGGAATTTTCTCTGTAAATTATCTGTGAATTTACATTTGGGCTTTTTTTTAACGCTCTTCAGGAGCCATGTGCCACTGTTGACAAGCAAGCGCTGTTCTGTGACTCTTGGCTGTTGCCATGCTGCTGAGGGTATTAGATTGAGATGCAGTTTGACCAATGTTGCATTACGTACATGACCGACCGACCAATGTTGCCATGTGAGAAGGCGGAACGCATATCAACCCCTCACTTGTTTGTCGTTCATGTAAACAGTACATTCAGATTCATCAATCTGAATGAATTCAGTCCGATTGAAACAAAAGGTGTGCATGTCAACACAATGAATGGTGACTGTAGAAAGCAAAAGCCGAATCCCAGACATTTTGGGCGATCTAGAAATCCCAGCCGGACACATTTTTTTAGGTCCAAAAAGAGGACATATGGTCATCCTATCCCAAGGTCACATCAGCAAGAAATACCAAGGGTTTACCTGGGTTCTCCCAAGGTTTTTTTCTCCATTCTGTCACCTTGATGGAGTTTTGGTTCCTTGCCACTGTTGCCTTGGCTTTTGGCTTGCTTAGTTGGGGACATTTAATATTCAACAATATTATTGGTCTGCCTTACTTAAGGTGGATGATGATGAAATTTTCTTCTAGAAACAAAATTTGTTGTATTATTTTCATGTTATCACTGTGAAGCTGCTTTGATACAATCTGTATTGTAAAAAGCGCTATATAAATAAAGGTGACTTGACTTGACTTTACTCAAAGCATGGTGAGTCTGCTTTTAGCTATTTTGCTGGAACCACCTTCCAGAAGAGATCAGATGAGCTCCTACAGTAGTCACATTAAAGTCCAGACTCAAAACACATCTGTTTAGCTGTGCATTTACTGAATAAGCACTGTGCCTCTGTTCGTCCGACTATATGCACTGTATTTTATTTCCTTTTTATTCTAAACTGTTCTTATTTTTTTTTTTTTTGATTATTTTAATTACTTCTATGTAAAGCACTTTGAATTACCATTGTGTATGAAATGTGCTATATAAATAAACTTGCCTTCCCTTGCCTAAAGTGGAACTATTGCAATATACTTCAGGTACATTTTAAATATATTGCAATTAAAGATCATACTATCCTTACTAATAAGTGATATTAAAACACATTTTAAGCTTAATATTAAGAAGCATCCTTCATTAACATAATCAATTGTTGACATTGTTTAGAGAATTTAGACTAAGGGTTAGGGTTAGGGTTATTCCCTGTAGACTGTAAACAGGACATCAAGCTGTTTCCCACACAGGGAAAATGTGGACATTGTAAGGAAATAATAATGAAAGTAAACTAAACTTGATTAGACTACTGATTGACAGCTTTGGGAAAAGGATGTTGACCCCCACTTCTTATATCTCTCCTAAACTATTATTCACATACAGCAGGGGTGCCCAACCCTGCTCCTGCCGATCGACTGTCCTGCACAGTTTATCTCCAACCCTAATCAAACACACCTGAAGCAACCAATTAACGTCTTTAGGATCGCTTGAAAATTAAAAACAGGTGTGTTTGATTAGGGTTGGAGATGAACTGTGCAGGACAGTCAATCGGCAGGAGCAGGGTTGGGCACCCCTGACATACAGTATTGATGTAAAAATGTAAAACATTTGTCAAGTGCATTTCACATTTAGATTACACCACCTTGCGTTTGTGGCAAAACTTGCTCTCATCAATGTAAAAAAGGACATTAACTCCACCAACTCTGTCTCTTTTTCTTTTAGTGCTTCTTCAGGATTATTACACAAATTCTTCTGAGTTTCTTTGATATCATGGAAAGTGTTGCTGTGCTCTTTGCAATCCCATCTTGTAGCATGTCTACATGCCGTAGATGTAAACCCTTTGCAAATCTACAAATATTAACAAAATTGATTATCATAAAATAAGAACATTGCATTTTCACATAAAGAGAATGTGTGTCACAATCCCTGTACTGTCTTGTGTTTTGTAGGACTTTTATGCTGAAGTATATTCTTAGTTTCCCATTGTTTCTGTGTTCACTTCCTGTGTTTGGTTCCTGTTTTGCCTAGTACCTTGTTTGTCACCATAGTTACCCTTATTAGTTCCCATGACATCAATCACCAACACCTGTCCCTCGTCAGCCCCTTGTTAACCAGTCTGTTTAAACCTCTGTGCTTCAGTTGTTGTTTGTCGGTCATTACTGCTGTTTGTGTATTTCTGTTGTTGTTCTCCAGTCATTGTTCTTCTGCATTCTCATTGTGGATTTTACCTTTGTTCCTGGATTATTTTGCATTTATGTTTGTCTTTATGTTGTCTTTATGTTGTCTTTATGTTTGCAGCAGAACTGGTTCAAGCAGGTGGAGAGGCCATGATAGATACATTATGGAATATCTGCAATAAAATCTGGCAAACAGGCGAATGGCCGACACCATGGACTCAATCCTTGATAATTACCCTCCCAAAGAAAGGCAACCTTCAGCTATGCCAAAATTACCGCACTATCAGTCTGATTAGCCACCCAAGCAAAGTGATGCTGAAAATTTTACTAAACAGACTGAGACCACAAGCAGAGGAGATCATTGCCGAAGAACAGGCGGGTTTCAGAACAGCCTGCAGCATGACAGAACAAATCTTCAATATCAGAATAATTTGTGAGAGGTACCTACAACATCAGCAAGAACTGTACCACGTATTCATAGATTTCAAGAAGGCATTCAATAGGGTTTGGCATGCGGCTTTCTGGGCTACCATGAGGTTATCAACATCAATGCCAACCAGGGGCTCGTTCTTCGTACATTGCTTATTACATCCGAGATCAAATGACACATCCAAGATGATATCATCGTGCTAATCATGATCCGGTTAATTTGGGTTCTTTGAACACACCTGTTGTTTATGATAAGTATCGCTGGATTGAGTTATCTGAGATAACTGCGCGTTCATGCGCTGGTTAAAAGGGGATATGTATCGATAGTAGAAACATTGATCAGCAACGCTGCTATTGGCTGTTCAGCGTGGCCAAAGAGCGCGCTCAGTTTTTCTCCTCAGCAGAGCAAGAACTAATAGTCGAAGTTTATTTGGAATTTTAATGTTTAATCAAAATGCCAGGGAACACCTCAAAGTCTGTAAAAGCCAGGAGAGGGCTGGCAAAAAGTAGCAGACAATTTAAATCCGTTAGAAGTGGCCATGTTAGATGATTTTATCACTTATTAGCCTATATTTTTGTATTTTAATAATTGCATAATTACTTTGTTCATTTTAATGTCAGTCACCACACTAGAACATGGGGACAAATAAAAGTGAAGTACAAAAATATTCTACATAATGGTAATTTTTAGTTATATTATAGTCTCTTTTATATAAGGCACTGTTAAATAAATGGTTGTCTGTTTATAAAAGCAACCAAGAAAAAGGCTGAGAAAAAAAAGAAAAGATCTTAGTAGCCTACACTGTAAAATATTTTTTGCTGCATTAAATTAAGGCCGTATAGTCATTTCAACTGTTAAATCTTGAGTAATGATGAATTGCTTTGACTTGTGAAAGTGAAAACTGATAAACTTATGTTAATGTAAAAATATTTTGCCATTAGTTATTGATCACATTTTTCCCGAGTGTAGTTCATTTTAATGACATTTTGTTTTCCTCTTTTGTGCACTTTTACATAATACACCAACACTTGTATCTGTTCCCAAGAAAGTGGTGGCTGAAATATGTGCAGTAAGTGGACATTTTCTAACTTTCCAAAGGAAAGAAAGTATAAGACTTTGTAATGTCCATTTGTTTCCATTGCACTGGACAGTGAATAAACCCTCTCAGATAACTGTCATATGGAGGAACTAGCCTACCTGCAAGTGCATAAATAACTTTACTTATTTTATACTTGAATGCTTTATGGCTGCAATATAAGTTGCAGGATTCCACATCTACAGAAAGGCCTACAGAAGAGTCTGCACACACAGAGACATAGGCCTACAGCTGGGCAGTGTATAGACAACTTTTCCTTTTTATTTGTTGCATGAGGCATGTGTCTAATATCTCTTGTTGCAGGCACTTGACCACTGGCTTTTCTTTACAAAGAACAATTGAAATAAAACTCAAGGAACTAAGCATAGTTGTCTTTTATTAAACATTTAATAAAAAGTGTTTTTTTTGTGGCAATGTTGTTTAATATGGCACATGCAACAATGTCACAGGCCCTGTCAGGTGTGCAACCCTCAGACTTTTCAGACACTGAAATCCTTCATTTCATTGTGTGCCCTTGTCCTGGCTAGAACTGCATTGTAACTGGTTTGGGTCAGGGAATGGGGTCATAAAACACCTGTCTGCAGGAACATGTCATAATCACCTATGAAAAAATGCAGTTCTGTTGGGATCAGCATAAGTGTATGTAATACAGTGAGCTTGATATTTAATTGTAGAACTTTCCTTACCACTTTCAAATAATGTACATAAATGTGAATCTCTGAAAATTCTTAAATCATGCACAGATCCTGGCAATTTTGCTTTCACATTTGTGATATGGAAGATTTTAGTCAACTGCCTTTTTTAATATTACTAATCTGGAATATTAAGAATCACAATAGTAACTGGGCTGCACATTTACATTGTGAACCCCCTTTCTGTTCACATAATCCCCTTCATTGAGGCCTTGATGGCAGTCTATGGTCTAGCCTATAGTCTATGGCAGTGGTTCTCAATTCCAGTCCTCGGGACCCACTGCTCTGCACATTTTGTATGTCTCCCTTATTTAACACACCTGAACCAGATCATCAGCTCATTAGGAGAGACTCCATGAATTGAACTGAGTGTGTCAGATAAGAGAGACATACAAAATGTGCAGAGCAAGGGGTCCCGAGGACTGGAATTGAGAACCACTGGTCTATGGTACCAATCACGTTAGTGAAGCCTGAGTGACATATACTGTAATCGGCATGGTCATGATTGCATGATCTTCATAAAAAATTATGATAGCCTAAAAAAAATAAAAAACTGCTTTAAAAAAAAAACTGCTTTACAACATTGGGTCTTAAGTGGCTTGGAAATGCCACAAAAAAAAAATACAACTGTTTTTTAAACCTAAAAGCACCAGGTAAACTCAGAATGACACGACAGACAACACTTTCCATCAAGTTCTCTGCATCTCCAATAGTGTAAAGGAAAGAGCCACTCGCAAATAATCTTAGGACAATGCAAACAGTTTGTGCTGTAGTTAAAGCCCGATAATCTAAACGACAATCTAAAAATATATCTCTCAGAAAGTGCACTATCGCGCTGCGCTGGACTTCCCGTATCAGCTCCACTTATGAAGCCGCGATCTAATCCTGTTTACATGAAATAAGCCTGCTCCCGAGCAGGTTTAAGTTTGCGCACCTGTTGCTATGACAGCAAGTCCAGGATGAGCGTCGAAGAACCAAACAATCCAAGATCATGCCAAATCGCCAACAATCAAATCCAGCTAACTAAGTTAGCGACGTACGAAGAACGGGCCCCTGATCAAGACACTAGAATGCCTCTCTATGACAAGGCTACCAGTGCAGTCTACTCCAATAACACCATAGGAGAATGGTTTCGAACCACAGTCGGAGTACGTCAAGGCTGCCTGCTCTCCCCCACTCTCTTTAACATCTATTTAGAACGAATTATGACTGACACATTGGAATACCATGAAGGTACAGTCAGCATCGGAGGCAGGACAGTTACAAACTTGCGTTTTGCCGATGACATTGATGGATTAGCTGGAAAAGAATTGGAACTCGGAACTCGTTGACCTTGTGAAACACCTTAACGAGGTCTCGGCAGCATATAATATGCAGATCAATGCAGAGAAAACCAAACTGATGACCAACAACACCAATGGAATCAGCACTGAGATGAGAAGCTTGAGACTGCTAACAGCTTCAAGTACCTGGGAGCCATCGTTTCGGATGAAGGATCTAAGCCAGAAATACTCTCCAGGATAGCCCAGACCATAGCCACCATGACCAAATTGAAGGTCATCTGGAACGACAGTAACATCACCATCGGCTCAAAGATCAGGCTGATGCGTTCCCTGGTCATGACAATATTTCTATACGCATGTGAGTCATGGACTCTGACAGTCAATATTGAGAGAAGGATTCAGGCAGTGGAGATGAGATGCTTCCGTAGACTTCTTGGCATCTCCTACAGAGATCATATCACAATGTAGAAGTGAAAGCCCAAATTGAAAACGCCATCGTGTCATATGAAGACCTATCTTCAGTAAAAAAACGCAAGCTGAAATGGTACGGGCACGCCACAAGATCATCAGGACTTGCCCACATAATATTACAAGGCACAGTACAGGGAAGCAGATGAAGAGGTAGACAGAGGAAGAGATGGGAAGATAACATCAGAGAGTGGACAGGTCTAGAGCTGAGTGACACAGTGCGGAAGGCAGAGAACGGGAAGGAATGGAAGAAGCTGGTTGCCAAGTCTTCAGTGGTGCCCCTACGGTCCAGAAGACTACGGGATAAGTGAAGTGAAGTGAAGTGATGTTTGTCTTTTAAAATTTGTGCTTGCTTCTGGATTTACTCTCTGCCCCGTCCTTGCTTGCACGTTACAGTGTGCTTGATCAAACTGTGGGCCACAAAGGATAATTTGTACCTAGTATACTGTATTTTGGACACTATTTTTTATACTATTGACATGTTGCTGCTCAAATTCTAAGCATAACAAAACCTAAGCATATTAAGATAATCTGTCAAACAAACATAGAATTTGAATTTATTGAAAGGATAGCCCCCTGAGATGTAACATCTAATTTTCAAGGGGGTCCTAAAAACACAAACAGAATAATACAACACAAACAGAATATTATTTCCATTATTACATATCTCTTTTCTATCTCATTATTATATATATGTATATATCTCAAGCACTGGAAGAAGATTTTTTTGGGGAGAACAGGCACCCAACAGAGAGACAAATCCACCACGATTATCAACTTCAGTAACATGCAAGTCAATTTTAACCATTGCTTCTAAACCTTACATTGGAATTAATATATTATGTAGGCTAGTTAAAAGTGTTAGGCTATTCTCATCATCAAAAGTAATTTCATCTACCAGTGACAAATCTGAGTAACTTTTTTTATCCTTTTGTCTTTTTTCCTCTAAAGTGACAAAGAAAGGAGAACATGTCACCATCATCAGTCCTTTATTTAGTTCACTGAAGAACATCAAGGGAAAGACCCTCAGACGTGTCATAACAGGATAAATGTGGCTACAGGTAAAATTATTAGATGGTCTGTTTGATTTTGGTGTACCAATTTGCTTTTTTCAAAGCTACAATTGTGTGATGTGACATGACATGTATGTGCAAAAACATCTGTCCACACCCCGGAGCAGTGGGCAGCCATTTTGCTGCGGCACCCAGGGAACTATTGGGGACCATTTGTTCATGTTGTCTGAATGTTTAATAATGGCAAATGTTGGTACAATTTAAATAAATTTTGTTTAATATTGTTTAAAGGAATGGTACAAATCTTTCTTTTTAAGGACTTATCAGCCCACTCCACCCCACCCCAGATTGACCAAGGATCCTGATGAGTACTGGCAATTTGGTGGAGTATTGCACTGTCACTTCTGGTATGGATCCATTAACCTTTTGTTATGTGTAAGGTGTTTTGATGTGACTTAATTTAATAAAATGTACAAAATTTGATTTTACATAATTGACTTAGAGTAGTAGTAATTTTCACTAAAATGAAAATTAGCCCATGATTTACCACATGATTTACTCACCCTCAAGCCATCGTTAGTGTATATGACTTTCTTCTTTCAGACGAATACAATTGGAGTTATATTAACTATGGGGTTGGGTTAATAAAGCCCTTCTGGAGCAAGGCCATGAGTTTCGATCCGCTGCCATTATGCAGCTTGGAAGCGTCAATGTGTTTATTAATATAACTCCAATTGTATTCGTCTGAAAGAAGAAAGTCATACACACCTAGGATGAGTAAATCATGGACTGATTTTCATTTTTAAAGTGAACTACTTTAATACTATGTAATGTTTCTCAACATATCAGAAATATACAGAGCCACTTATTAGGGGCAGAACGGTACACAGAAGTCACGGTTCGGTTCATACCTCGGTTCAGACATCACGGTTCGGTACGGGTTCGGTACAATGGAGGGAAAAGCAAAACAAAACAAAAATGCAGAAGGCTTGTGCATGTCTCAGGCTGTACCACCAAAGGAAAATAAATTACTTAAGTTTTATTAATAAAGTAAAGGCATAGAACCAGTTTATTTGTAGTGTACTGACAATAGTTTTATATAATTAGTTTATTAATTAAATTAATAAAAAGACAAAAGATATGTTAGTGTTGTGTAAAGATATGTTGAGATATGTTTGGTAATTGTACCTGAATGAATTGACAATTAATTTGCTACATTTCAGATTAATATATTTGTTTTCCTTAAAATTTTAATTAACAGTAACTTAAACGTACAGTATGGAATTTTTCGCCACTAGGGGTCGCTAACCTCTTTACAATAACAAAGGCGTAGTTTGATGACGCAACATTTGCTAAGAATTATGGATCTTGTCAACGTCAAGTCGACTGATCTAATAATGTTTATGGATGACTGAATACATCGATGCTTTTATCATGACTGTGATATAAAGCAGTTCGGGATTGCTAAGAGACAGCTATCAGCTCCACACGCGACGCGAGTCCCACGGATATAAAAGGAATATGGACATTTCATTTTACCGAACTACACGCAAGTGCAGAATTACTAGTCACAGGTCAGTTTATTAGACAAATTAAACTTGTGAGGTAACGCAGCGCTGTTTCACTTGGTCTAACATTACACTATCACACTAAACTGCATTTGAATTAGAGTCCTGCACGGGTTCGAGTACCCGCGGGGTTAGGCTACTCAGTTTTGTGGTAACGTTAGCCATGTTCTTCATGTACCGGCCTTTTGACAGCTTCGGCTGAAGTTGTCCTTGTGTTAATTGTCGTTATAACTTCTGTATGACCTGGCAATAAACATTTTTGTAATTGTGTCTATAGTGATTGGCTAAACTGATTTTATTTCGGGTGCAGGTCGGGTGTTGGTTCTATTTTAAGCGGGTCGGGTCGGGTGCGGATTTTAATTAGAGCTGTTGACGGATAACGGGTCGGATGCGGTTTGAAGCACTGCGGGTACGGGCGGGTGCGGATTTACAAAATCGGACCCGTGCAGGACTCTGATTTGAATGTGTTGAAATGTATGTGTTAGTCTGTCTGTATGAGACTAGCAGTAAGCTAGATCAACATTAGAATAACATACAGATCATATTCTAACATTTTATCATTGTTGAACTATATAACATTGATTAGTTTTATGTAAATGTGCTCACCTGTTTAATAAAGTACATGTAGGAGCGGTCGAAGTCTCGGACGTGGAGCTCTCGTTTATATACTGTCTATGGGAGCTCTCGGCATCTCGAAAACACCGTGCTGATATTGACTCTCGTTTTAGTTCTCCTTTTTTATCCAAAGTCTGCTTGCCATGGTCCATAATGTTTGAACGAAACAACGACAGCGTGCAAATAGACATTGCGAACTACACAGTGGTCCACGTCTGTCGCTTTGGTAACTATCAGAGGGCTCTCGTGTCTTCGAATTAAATTACAAATTTCTCCTGGTTTGAAAGTTGTTGGAAACAGTCGGGATAATGTAAGTACACAACTAAAAAAAATATATAACATAGATATAGTGCTTTTTGCTATTTTTAAAGCAAAAAAGTTACATACCGTAAAACTTCAAATAATAGCCCGGGCTTTTATTTTCCCAAATCGCCAAACTGCACCGGCTTGTATTTGAGACAGGCGTCTATAAGAGACAGGCCTTTAATTTAGTGTTGATGTTGTTCATTGAGTGTAGCATATCTATATAATTTAGGTGGACAGACAGAAAGCATGACAGTAAGAGTTTACCACATTATATTACGTTTTATTTATAATTAGAATGTGTTTAACAAATCAGTTAATGTAAGAATTACATTATATTGCGTCGTGTCACGTCTAGGACAACTCGAGGTAACATTATCACACACCGGTCGCGCACTTGCTCAGTTTATGGCCAGCAATATTTTTATGTTTAAGGACATTATGGAGTTAATATAATGTCTGTACACTTTACTATGTAATGATTGTACTGTACAATTAAATACAATTGTTGCTAAGTCTGCAGTCTGAACACTTTACCTCAGAGCGTTCGTTAACTGAATGAATAGATCATAATACCTCGAGTTGTCATTGACGCAGCGTGGCGCTTCTCGTCTTGTGTGCGAGATTATTGGCAGCATAAAAAAAACATTCATTACTATCATCTTCACCGCGATACACCTCAACTACAAGTTCATTGGCGAATTCCTCCTCGTCGCTCCCGTCCACTTCTCCCTCTCCGCCTTGCTTGCACTAACAGCTCCCGAGCGCACGGCTCTCTTGCGTGCGCAATCTGCACCATAGAACTGGTTTAAAAAGATGATCTGACAGGTTTTAGAAGACTAAATACAAACCGAAACAAAAAAACAGACCAGGCCTCTATGTGAGACCGGCGTTTATTTACCCAAACCTGTCGTCACACCGGGCGTTTAAAAGAGAGAGGCGTCTATTTGGGACTCGGCTATTATTTGAAGTTTTACGGTATTGTGCCTTTAAACACTTTGCATTTTGAATGATGTCCTCTATAAACAAAATTATGGAGTATGTTTTTATGTTTACACTGTTCGATCGCACCTCTCACACACACACACACACAAATTTAAGTAAGCACTTTGTGACTTTTCGATCGCGCCCACGCCTCTCTCTCTCTCTCTCTCTCTCTCTCTCTCTCTCTCTCTCTCTCTCTCTCTCTCACACACACACACACACAAATTTAAGTAAGCACTTTGTGACTTTTCGATCGCGCCCGCACCTCTCTCTCTCTCTCTCTCTCTCTCTCTCTCACACACATACACACACACACACACACACACACAACATATTCCAGCATTGCAATCTTTACATCGCAGCCTGCTTCAGAGCTAAGGTGGGGCTACAGATTAGGTGTCCCTAAAGAACCCGCGTATCTAACAGTAGTTCCGCATTACATTAATTAATTTGCACGCGAGTTTTATTATTTTTATACCGTGTATTCTCCGTGTAATTTTAGTGAACATTTATATCTGCGTTGGCGCTGTCAGTACCCACATTTACATGGAAATGTTTTGATTCGATCAGAATGAAATCATTCTGATTGATGAATCTGAACATAGTTTTTACATGAATGCTAAGTCATCGGGTTAAAGTCACAATCTTCAAATCTGATTTAATCTTTTGATGTGAACGTAATATGCAGTTTCCTGCTGTTGTCACAAACTAACCTTTCTCCGCTGTTTAAAAAAAACTTTTGCAAGAAACTTGACACTTGAAACTTTAATAATTAATTCTAGAGATTCGTTCAAAAACGCTGATTCATCCAGTAATGAAACGCGTATTTTAGTCATTAAATCATTCATTCAAACTTTTTTTTTCATTCAGATTTAACATTTTAAATCGACTGCAGAAATTACATGTTATGTTGTTATTTTATCTGTTCAGAATCGTGATCTCTGTCTGAAACACTAAAAGAATCGTGATTCTCATTTTAACTTAATTCTGACTTATTAAAACTGTGACTCTTAAGTGGAGCCATCCAGGAAATTTAATAATCATCCACACCTGTGATCACCTCAATTATTTTCCAAAGACACAAAGAATAATATTTTTATATTTTCACTTTAAAAGCAATCATAAATCATTAGCCATAAACAAAATTAAAAAACTTAATACTTAAAATAAAAATGCATCATTTTGTCGGCCCATTCTATCATGGACTGAAAATCTGATTGTGAGAAACTACCTAATATTAAAATGACTTGAGACAAATAATGTATTATTATTATTTTTGTTTATATATTTTTTAATGGTTAACTTGTATCAATGAATGAATTGATGCTTTCAAACACATTGCATATTCATACTTTATAAACTGGTTTTATTAATACAAAATTAAATCGGAAAGTCTGAATAAATAAACAGTAATTCTCTGATTTCCCAAATGCCCTTCCAGTGACATTCCAATTCCATGACCATTCCAATTGAAGTTTAATGCTGTTTTTGTTTTTTTATCCTGAGTAAAAGTTGTTATTCTTTCATAAGGTATTGTGACATGTGTAAGTAACATGATTTCTCTAAAATCATAATCTCTAAAAAAAACAAAATTGTTTTGCAGAGGCTCTTAAGAAGACTGCACAGATCAACTGGCAAGAAACTGAGAGGAAAATAGTCTGGGACAAGAGATGGAGGAGGACAGTGTCCAGAATGCACAAATGACTGTCTGCAGTGTAAGCTGTACTGATAAATGTATAGTTGCTGCTTCTTCTAACTGTCCCCAATTTATTTCCTGTTCAAATGTTCAAAGCTTTCAGTAAAGACTGGGTCAAATACAGGTTAAAAGTATGTATTTTAACAATTAGGTATATAACTTTAAAGAGATACTCTTTAATCTGACATAAATCTGCTTCTTTAAATATTGTCTCTGGAATTTCAGAATATAGCATAATATGATGGGTAATTTCAATAAAATTTTAATTTGAAAAGATTTCAATCTCACTGTGTGCTCTAATGCTTTAAAATTTGTTTGTGTGGTGTTGCTATTCATTTAGATGGAACCCAGATGATCCCTAGTTGGGCCACATGCATTTGATTCCTAGTTGGGCCCCACCTAAAGCCCTGTGAAATCCTGCATAAAACCTAAATGAGTAAGTTGCTGGGGCCAACATGGAACCCATGGACAAACCCACTTACAGCCCATATTTCGGCCCATGTAGTAACCTCGTAGTACCCACAAAAGCTGGGACCAAGATGGGTCTTGTGCATGTAGCCCAGTTGGGGCCCACCTGTTTATAAGTGCCATCCTATATGAAATCCATGTGGGCAGTTGGTATGGGGCCATTATGGAACCCGCGGACAATCCCATACAGAGCCCATTTTTAAGCCCATTTCAAACCCACATGGGCCCCATATACAAATGTTGGCGGGGTTAAAGCTGGGACAGAGATGGGTCTTGTGCATTTTGCCCACTTGGGTCCCGCCTAGTACCAAGTGCAATCCTACATGAAATCCATCTGGGCAATTAACATCGGGCCATTATGGAACCCGTGGACAATCCTATATGGGGCCGATTTTTCAGCCCATTTCATACCCATATGTGCCCCACATTCAAATGTTGGCTGGGTCCGCGCCTTGGCTATATGGAGGAAGCACTGGTTCCTGTCCCAGAGTCCGGTACTGAGAGCTCTTTGCCATCGAGTTGCTATATCGACACCCTTACCGGCTGGGGAGCGGTAATGGAAGGCCGCTCAGCTCGGGTCTGTGGGAAAGTCATCATCTCTCTTGGCATATAAATTGCCTGGAGATGATGGCTGTCTTCAATGCGTTGAGGCACTTCCTTTCAGACCTAAGGGGCCATCATGTGCTTGTCCGCACAGACAATACATCGGTGGTCTCTTACATCAATCGTCAAGGGGGTCTGCGTTCATGTCCACTATACAAACTGGTGCACCAGATCCTCCTGTGGTCTCTGGGGAAATTACACTCTCTGAGGGCAGTGTATATACCAGGGATTCAGAATATAGGAGCAGACACCCTGTCGAGGCAGGGGCTGAGGCCAGGGGAATGGAGACTTCACCCCGAGGCGGTGGAGATCATTTGGGAATTTTACAGCCAGGCAGAGTTGAATCTGTTTGCGTCTCAGCATACGACGCACTGTCCACTTTGGTTCTCCCTTACTAACCCAGCCCCCCTGGGGCTGGACGCTATGGTGCAGACGTTTCCTTCGTAGCACGTTGAGGTTGAGACCTGCAACACACACTAGGGTGCCGGCCTGGGACCTTGCAATAGTATTAGAAGGCCTTTCTAGGGCTCCATTTGAACCCCTAGAGTCGGTCTCAGAGAAGTTTCTTACATTTAAGACCATATTTCTTCTTGCTATTTCGTCCCTTAAAAGAGTCGGAGACCTTCAGGCCCTCTCAGTTTCTCCCACCTGCCTTGAATTTGCACCTGGGATGGTCAAAGCTTTTCTCTTCCCTAAGCAGGGATACGTCCCTAAGGTACCAACCAATATTCTGAGGCCTATTGTGCTAGAGGCTTTCTGTCCTCCTCTATTTACATCTTCGTACCAGGAAAAGTTGAACTTTTTGTGTCCAGTGCGAGCATTGGACACTTATGTTCATCGGACTTCTTCCTGGAGGAAGTCTGACCAATTATTTGTCTGTTTCGGATCACCTCAGCAAGGTCTTCCTGCTTCTAAGCAGACTATGAGCAAATGGATAGTCGAGGCTCTCTCTCTTGCCTATGAGTCATCTGACCTTCCGTGTCCTCTGGAGATTAGAGCTCACTCTACTAGGAGTATGGCGGCCTCTAAAGCCTTGTTATCTGGAGCCTCTCTTCAAGACATCTGTGATGCGGCAGGCTGGTCCTCACCGCTCACATTCGTCAGATTTGATAGCCTAGACCTGGACGCTACTCCAGGGTCTCAGGTTCTTAATGCTTGATGTACTAGTTCTGTACAGGCTGACACTCAGGTTCTTGAAATTATAGTGATTTGGGTATTCTCGTTCCCAAAAGCGTCATCGACACATTGCGAGTTTCTCGATGGGGATAGCGCTTTTTACAATACAGATTGTATCAAAGCAGCTTCACATTGATAACATGAAAATAATACAACAAAGTTTGTTTGTAGAAGAAAATGGCATCATCGTCCACCCTAAATAAGGCAGATCAATAATATTGTTGAATATTAAATGTCCCCAACTAAGCAAGCCAAAAGCCAAGGCAACAGTGGCAAGGAACCAAAACTCCATCAGGTGACAGAATGGAGAAAAAACCTTGGGAGAACCCAGACTCAGTCGGGGGCCAGTTCTCCTCTGGCCAACGAGCGAACAGTGTATGATTATGATCCAGGCAGCGTTACAGGTCAGAAGTCAGATTGGTCGTGTCGATGAGGCTGGCACTTCAGGGATGCGTCATGGTTGGGTCCAGGTGCAGATCAACCATCTGATCTGGATACGGCCGGGGTCCACCGGACTGTAACCTTAGTTCCCCGAGAAGGAAACGAGACGATGCGTCGCTCTGCCATACTTCCTTCATCCCTGTGATCAACTTGCTACGGCATATTTCGAAGCTAGTGCCGGTTGCACCGGATGTGCTTTTATCCTTTTCTGGTCATGACGTCACCCGCCTGTGACACTCACTCCCGCCATTGAACTAGTTGACATAGATGCTTCAGACGCAATCACGGAGGAGGCGTTCCCAAAAGCGTCATCGACGCATCGTCTCGTTCCCTTCTCGGGGAACTAAGGTTACAGTCGTAACCGAGACGTTTTCCATGCACCATCACCCTCAACGTACAGGGATACAGCAAAGAGTATTTAAAGTCCGCAGCACGGAGGTTCTTCTTCACAGTATCAAACTGCCGACGCTTCTTGATCAAACCGGCACTAAAATACGTATAAATGTACACTCGAGTACCTTTATAAGAGAGTTCTTTTTTCTCCCTGGCCAAACGTAAAATCTTTACTTTGTCCTGAAAATGCAGAAACTTGACCAAGATTGGTCTAGACGCAGGCCTGGAGCCAGAACTAAATGTAGGAGAGTGATGGGCCATCTCAATAACCGCTGCAGCAGAGAACTGATCTCTGCCGAGAAGAAGATTATAACCGGCCCCAATTTACAGAGCAGTCGAATCCAACAGCAGACGCTCAAACTAACGTAGATCATAGCTGACTAAACAGTGCAATATAGAACAGTATAGTAACTGAATAAACTTTTGAAAAGCATCACAGTGACACATAGTCACCACCATAATCTTCTGTTAGAAGCCCAAACAAATGTTTTATAAGACATCCTTAATAATAATTCAAAGTATGGTCAAAATATAGTCAACTTGATTAACTTTTAAAAAGAGTTTTTTGGTTACTGTCAGATATCTGGAAACGTATGGTGGGATGTATTTCAGGAAATGCTTTTGAATAGGATATGCTTTGCTATTAGAGTGACCAGAATATTTATTATGCCACCATGAACTATGATAACGTGCTGTAATGCAACTGTGCTCTGTGTACTCAAAATGCACCATACAGAAAGTGTAATATGTCAAATACTCTAGTTATGTAATATATTTGCATTGCTTACCTAAACAGACTGCAGTGTGATTGTCCTGACACTTCTTCTCAACCGTCCACATTTTTTACATCAACACTCCCTGGAAGTTTCAGGACATCAAATTGTATGATAAGCATTTTAATATAGGCCTATGTCTTGGAACACACACACACACACACACACACACACACACACACACACACACACACACACACACACACACACACACACAATAAGTTATAATTAATACTAATATAATTAATACTATGATAAGTAATACTTCATACTACTAACCCTAACAAAAGCTTGTGTAAAAATCATGTTAAGTATTGGTATCGCATAAAATTGGAAAGTACCAATATGTCGATACAGATGTTGAGCAATATAAAAAAAATGTAATACAATAATGTGTTTAAAAAAAGACAGCAAACAAATTAGTGTGCTGATACTAGTAAAATCTATATATTTGTTAAATGTGTTAAATTATGTTATGTTACATTATTATGTTCTTATTTTCTGTGACGGGCAGCCCAGAGAGAAGCTACATCGAATTAAATTCAATATATTTTGTTACAGTTTATTATGTAACCAAAATAGCAATTATAATCTGGGGAAATGTGTCCCCGTTACAGTGTAAGTATACATTTAAGTAATAAGTAATAATAATTAACTACATGTACGTACTATAGCGTTTTGGTAGGGTTAGGGTTTGGTTGAGGGTTAGTTGCATGTAATAATGCCCAATTTATAGTTATTACTGTGTAAATACAGACCCTTTCCAAAAAATTAGAGTATCATGGAAAAGTTTATTTATTTCCATAATTCCATTCAAAACGTTAAACTTCCAGTGGTTACTATGGTGTTGCTAGGTGGTTGCTAAGGTATTCTGGGTGGTTGCTAGGCGGTTGCTAGGGTGTTCTGGGTGGTTGCTAGGCGGTTGCTAGGGTGTTCTGGGTGGTTGCTATGGTGTTGCTAGGTGGTTGCTAAGGTATTCTGGGTGGTTGCTAGGCAGTTGCTAGGGTGTTCTGGGTGGTTGCTATGCTGTTGCTAGGTGGTTGCTAGGCTATTCTGGTTGGTTGTTAGGTGGTTGCTAGGGTGTTTTGTGTGGTTGCTAGGGTGTTCTGGGTGGTTGCTATGCTGTTGCTAGGTGGTTGCTAGGCTATTCTGGTTGGTTGCTAGGCGGTTGCTAGGTTATTCTAGTTTTGATCGTCATTTTTAGGAAAACCGTAAGTCCGATCAGTTAGAAAAGATTTAGCATACCGAGTCAGAATAGTCTGAAGGTCTGAGCTGAGTTTGGAGTATGTAGAGTTAAAGCTCTAGGCTGCATTAAATTGATAAATTTTAGGGTCAGAAGAAGAATAATAACTAGAATGTACATTTCCTGAAGAAAATGTGAAGTGGTGCTTGCAGTGGCAAAACTCGCCACTGGGCAGATGCTAACACAATTAACATGTTGTGATACCATGATACACCACGTTTTAGCATTATTTACCATAATTTACCATGTTTCTAAGATGATTTACTACGATTTACCATGTTTCTAAGATGATTTACTATGATTTACCACATTCCAGCATGATTTACTATGATTAACATGTTGTTAGAATGATGTTAGCATGATTAGCATGTTGTTAACATGATTAGCATGTTGGTAGCATGATGTTAGCATGATTAGCATGTTGCTAGCATGCTTTTAACAAGATGTTAGCATGATTAGCATTTTGCTAGCATGTTTTTAGCTAGATGCTAACATGATTAGCATGTTGTTAGCATTATGCTAGCTTGATTAACATGTTGTTAGCATTATGCTAGCTTAATTAGCATGTTGCTAGCATGATGCTAGCTTGATTAGCATGTTGGTAGCATGATGCTAGCATGATTAGCATGTTGCTAGCATTATGCTAGCTTGATTAGCATGATGTTAGCATGATGCTAGCTTGATTAGTCATTAGTATCTTTAATAACGAGTGCCTTCAGTACGGCACTCGGCCCTATGCCCGAATAGGCACAAGCATGGAGCGATACAAGGCAGTATCGATACTAGGGTATTCTGGGTGGTTGCTAGGGTGTTGTTAGGCGGTTACTAGGGTGTTCTGGGTGGTTGCTATGCTGTTGCTAGGCAGTTGCTAGGGTGTTCTGGGTGGTTGCTATGCTGTTATTAGGCGGTTGCTAAGGTATTTTGGGTGGTTGCTAAGGTGTTCTGGGTGGTTACTAGGCGGTTGCTAGGGTGTTCTGTGTGGTTGCTATGGTATTCTGGGTGGTTGCTAGGTTGGTTGCTAGGGTGTTCTGGGTGGTTGCTATGCTGTTGCTAGGGTGTTCTGGTTGGTTGTTAGGGTGTTCTGGGTGGTTGCTAGGGTGTTCTGGGTGGTTGCTAAAGTGTTGCTAAGGTGTTGTTAGGAAGTTGCTAAGGTATTTTGGTTGGTTGACAGGGTGTCCTGGGTGGTTGCTATGGTGTTTCTAGGTGGTTGCTAAGTTATTTTTGGTGGTTGCTAGGGTGTTCTGGGTGGTTGCTAGGCGGTTGCTAGGGTGTTGCTAGGTGGTTGCTATGGTGTTCTGGGTGGTTGCTATTGTGTTACTAGGCGGTTGCTATGGTATTTTGGGTGGTTGCTAGGGTGTTCTGGGTTGTTGCTAGGGTGTTATGGGTGGTTGCTAGGGTGTTGTTAGGCGGTTGCTAGGGTATTCCTGGGTGGTTACTATGGTGTTGCTAGGCAGTTGATAGGGTATTTTAGGTGGTTGCTAGGGCTTTTATAGGGGGTTCCTAGGCTGTTCAGGGCGGTTGCTATGGTGTTACTAGGTGGTTGGTAGTTGTCACAGATGGTTACTATGGAGTTTTTTGGAGTTCTTAGCATGATCTTGGCATGATTTAGCACTTGACTAATAGCTATTAGCATGTAGCTATTCACTGCTAGCATGTGTAGCATGTTGGAAGTGCTGTTTGCTAGCATGAGTCAAAAGAGCCAACCCTCATCTCTATACGATATTCTGATAGGGAACTCAAGTTTGGTTGCTGTGGAGTTGCTTGGGAGCTGGAAGCTGGAAGCTTTAAACTTAAGAAGTTTAAAGTAGTTTAAAGTGTAAAGTAGTTTGAAGTTTAAAGTGATTAAAGTTTAGATAGATAGATAGATAGATAGATAGATAGATAGATAGATAGATAGATAGATAGATAGATAGATAGATAGATAGATAGATATTTGTTTAAAAGAGTCTCAATGGCTTATATATAGTATATAGAATTTATTAATTTATGAGTTTGAGAGTTCATAAGTGTATGAATTCACGAGTTCATAAGTGTATGAGTTTAGAGTTTATACGTTTAAATTAAGTAAATTTAGTAGTTTGAAGTTTAAATTAGTTTAAAGTTTAATTTAATTTAAAGTTTAAATTAGTTTGAAGTTTAGATTAGTTCAAAGTTTAAAGTAGTTTAAAGTAGATAGATAGATGAGTTTATTAGTTTAAATGAGTCTCAATGGCTCTTATAGTATATAGAATGGCAGTTTGATTTAGTCTTCAAGGAGTTTAGATTTGAATTTTTGACAGTTGGTGAGTTTGAAAATCTAAACATTCCACAATGTTAAGTCAATGGGAGTTTTTCCAAGTTTTGATCGTCATTTTTAGGAAAACCGTAAGTCCGATCAGTTAGAAAAGATAAGCAACTAACTTCAGAACAGTTTGAAGGTCTGAGCCGAGTTTAGAGTATGTAGAGTTAAAAGCTCTAGGAGGAGTTTGAGTCAACAGTTTTTAACAGAAGAGTAATAATAAGTTTAAACAGGATTTCAGTAAGTTGGCTCTCTCAAGCCAACTTAATAATAAGTTTAAATAGGATTTCAGTAAGTTGGCTCTCTCAAGCCAACTTAATAATAAGTTTAAATAGGATTTCAGTAAGTTGGCTCTCTCAAGCCAACTTAATAAGTTTAAATAGGATTTCAGTAAGTTGGCTCTCTCAGGCCAACTTAATAAGTTTAAATAGGATTTCAGTAAGTTGGCTCTCTCAAGCCAACTTAATAATAAGTTTAAATAGGATTTCAGTAAGTTGGCTCTCTCAAGCCAACTTAATAAGTTTAAATAGGATTTCAGTAAGTTGGCTCTCTCAAGCCAATTTAATAAGTTTAATAGGATTTCAGTAAGTTGGCTCTCTCAAGCCAACTTAATAAGTTTAAATAGGATTTCAGTAAGTTGGCTCTCTCAAGCCAACTTAATAATAATAAGTTTAAATAGGATTTCAGTAAGTTGGCTCTCTCAAGCCAACTTAATAAGTTTAAATAGGATTTCAGTAAGTTGGCTCTGTCAAGCCAACTTAATAATAATAAGTTTAAATAGGAGTTCAGTAAGTTGGCTCTCTCAAGCCAACTTAATAATAATACGTTTAAATAGGATTTCAGTAAGTTGGCTCTCTCAAGCCAACTTAATAAGTTTAAATAGGATTTCAGTAAGTTGGCTCTGTCAAGCCAACTTAATAATAATAAGTTTAAATAGGATTTCAGTAAGTTGGCTCTCTCAAGCCAACTTAATAATAAGTTTAAATAGGATTTCAGTAAGTTGGCTCTCTCAAGCCAACTTAATAAGTTTAAATAGGATTTCAGTAAGTTGGCTCTTTCAAGCCAACTTAATAAGTTTAATAGGATTTCAGTAAGTTGGCTCTCTCAAGCCAACTTAATAATAATAAGTTTAAATAGGATTTCAGTAAGTTGGCTCTCTCAAGCCAACTTAATAAGTTTAAATAGGATTTCAGTAAGTTGGCTCTGTCAAGCCAACTTAATAATAATAAGTTTAAATAGGAGTTCAGTAAGTTGGCTCTCTCAAGCCAACTTAATAATAATACGTTTAAATAGGAGTTCAGTAAGTTGGCTCTCTCAAGCCAAGTTAATAATAAGTTTAAATAGGATTTCAATAAGTTGGCTCTCTCAAGCCAACTTAATTACTGTGTCATTTCATGTAATATTCAAATTTTTTGAAATCCTGTTTTCGTGGGTTTTATGAGCTGGAAGCCCACATTATGTACAAATAAACAACTAAATACTTGAAATCGTTTAAGTTGTGGGCCCTGAATCTATAATCTATGGAAGTTTAACGTTTTGAATGGTATTATGGAAATAAATAAACTTTTCCATGATATTCTAATTTTTTGGAAAGGGTCTGTACATGTAATGTGTAACAAGGACATTAAAATAAAGTGTTACCAAATTTGTATGCTTAATGTGTGACTTTTTTTTTATTATAAACAAAACTGAAATAAAAAAATACTTTTATTTTGAAATGTTTTTACTACTTCCAGCTACTTATTCAAATAGAAACAAATAGATAAAATATAAAAATAAAATTGAAATATAAACACCATAAGTATAAATCCTAATTCATTAACAGTAGATCACTTGACGTAGGTGTGTATTCATTGCCAACTGCTCTGAAACAGCACACTAGAGCCCGCAACCGGACCATAATTTTTTACGTTGAAACGTGCAAGTTAGCGCTCATATTTATTTAAATAATATAGCCTTTTGAAGTTTATTAAATACATTGTCATATCACGATTCCTGCTTTTACTTCCCCAAAACACCTCTTAAAATAACTAACACTTTTCATATAATTTAAGATATACAAGTTTTTAAATCATAAAAACAAAGCATTTATTCTTACCAGAAGTAATAGTCCTTGGACGGGGAGGCAACCATGTTCATTTTACGCCTGCATTTCTTGCACTTAATTTTACATTTCAACAAGCCAATCATTTGCAACCATTTTATTAATTTTAAAGATGATTTTTTGGTTTCTCCAACATAAACTTTACTCAAAAAAGTGACTTTTCTCTCCAGTGAATCCATAGAGTTGGCGGGTCGAGCTAACTAAAGCAGTTTGTCTGACAATACAACCCAAAAATTTTAATTTGGCACACTTTCATTTGATTGGCTTATGATGTTATCAGAATCAGATACTCTTACCTGGGGTTGTGTGTTGGCAGATTTGGCACGTGACTGGTTTTGAGGCATTGTGCACACTATCCCACAAACCAATCATCATAATTTTTGTCATCTCTTTTTTGAATGACATCAAATCAACATGTCAGAAGCTTAACTGTTTTGTTACAGCCAGCGTCCCGATTTACCTGCTATTTGTCTTTCTTGAATCAGTGATGATCTGTATCTAACTTGTATTTTACTACAGCTTTCTTACATACATTGTGTAATGGATGAAGTAAATAAAACACGTGCTTGCCTATTATGGTAATCAATAATTAAACATAAATAATGTTCTCAACTGTATTTACCCGTTTGTTTTATAGCAATAATCATCTAATAGTCTTTATGGGCACACTGCCCTCACACTACCGACTATTAAATGTTCTAAATCAAAGAAGCCACACACCATATAAGTTGTAGCCTCCCTTTTAAAGAGAAAACATGTGTGAAACACTGTGGCTCACCCTGCGCACACACGACACAACACAACAATCTTTGGTGATTTATTCACATTATTGTTGTGGTTGTTGTTTTCTTCAGTTGCCAGTCTCAGATGTGGTGAAGAGATATCGGCGTGTCTTAAACTTGTGCAGGACGACCGCAGCTTTCAAGAAAGCTTGTGTTTCAAGGAATGCTGTGAAAGACACCACAGCAATTTCAGAGATTTACATTGTAGACAAAAGTGTCCTAGAACAGTTCAAGGGGAAATACACACTTTTGTAACTAGCACAACTCTGTCAGAAAAGATAGTTGGTGAGCTAGCAGAAAACATCATCAAAATGAAAAACAACAAACAGCTCATCCCCTTTTGGGTCAAGAAAGACTGAATGTGGGCAACAAGATGTTAACTAGCTAAGTTTGTTTAAAACAGGTTGTTGTTAACTATACGAGTTTGTTTGTTTCTGTGTTTTTGTGGTTTGATCTTGGACTAGGGCAGTGCAGCATTTTTTCCCCAAGTATTGAGAAAGTTTTCTCATTTTGAAATGCTCAATATAATGTTTGTCACATAATCAGATGGTTCAGATTTGCTGCTGATACCCTAGTAAAGAATAGTTTGCATTATTTGTAGTATTTATATTTGATTTAATAAAAGTGCTTACTTTCTCTGATGTGCTGCCTATAGTGTTTGCTCTACTTCAGTCAGGTGTGCAAAACTTCTCATTTTAAATGATAAATATGTTGCATATAATTAACGGAAAACTGTATGTAATTAGTTGATAGGTTATAGACTTTCTACTGTTTTTCACTCTAATAAGATATATTGAGAATGTCTGCTAACAGTCTACTGATCGCAAACTATATATTTGTTGACAAGCAACTGATCTTTAGTTGATTACCAACAGATGGTAAACTAAAGATTTTGTCAGTTTTTAATGATTAAATAGTCATTTATGGTACTGTAATGGCTGAATGGCTACTAATAACTAGTAGAGTCTGAACAGATGTACTATCAAAATAAAGTGTTACCAGCTATTTTTGCAAATAACTTGAAACCAAAAACTACAAAATACACTAATCTAACCTACAAGTCTTCTGTAGAAAAGCAAAAATAAAAACATAAACCTCTGTGATGTTGACTGACACAGAAGAGTCTCAAGAACACGCGTCACTAATGAACGCCCTGCTTTAATAATGGAAAAGCATCAAGATTGTTGTGGATTACATATGCAAAAGAAATGAGAGTTGAGATCAACAGTATGATGATATTCATTACATCACATGTGCAGCATATATATATATATATATATATATATATATATATATATATATATATATATATATATATATATATATATATATATATATATATATATATAAAATGTCCTTCAGCTTCATTGATTGGTCTCCTGTAATGTCTCTTAACAATCACTTAAACCATCATTTTTCCAGACGCTGAACCGCTGAGAACGACGGAGATCTTTCCAGTGATTCTTCATTATCAGCTCAGATTCAGACAGAATGATGGAAGTGAAAACACTCTTCAGCTGCTACTCACTGTATGGCTGTCTTCTCTTTCTGCGTCTTCATGAACACATTCAGCTCCTGTAAACTGAATAGCTGCTTTATCCCATGCAATAACTGAAAAGCATGTGCCAGATCATCAGTGTTCAAATTAAATACATTATTTCACACAGGTATAAATGCTTCTACACCAGGATTTACGTTTGCATGCTTCACTTGATTGAAATGAACTTCACAGCGTCCAGTTTTGTAAACCCCACAAACATTCTCCTTATCCAACATCAACCATCTTTAGATGATCGCAATAAAATATTCGTTGTCCAATCACATCCACAAACATCCTTCCTTTCTCATTTTGACCTTCTTCCATCAGGGCTGAAACTGACTACGTTTTTTAGTAATGTTCTCATCATTCAGGTCTGAAATGCACTTTCATGCCACGTTGTGCTAATATATGGCTATAGTAAATATAGATTGGAAGCATTTAGTCCTCTGAAGTAAGTGATTCATGCAAGCCACTGCTGTAGTCATGCATAAAATCAGATTCAATTAATCTTCACACATGAGCATTCAAAGAATCAAACTACTAACCCTCCAGCAGAACCGAGTGAAACTGTGCATAAAAGAATATTCCAGGTAATCTTTAAACCCTGTCTGTAGAGGGCGTCGGTGAGCTGTCATTTACCACAGCCAATCATTCTCACTCATTAGTCCTGCCTCAAAGAACAACTTTAGTGTAAATATCACTCATGTTTAACTAAAGAATTAATACAAGGGCTTAAACAAAAACACAAGCTTCTCATTTCTGCGTTGAAACAGAATGACTTCCATTATTATAAAGACTTTCTGTTCTGCAAACTAATAGAAGAGTCAAGAACTTTCTATGGTATTAGACAGCGAGCCACAAATGCATTCAAAGAAATAACTTTGAGAGAATAGTCTTAAGGAACCCTGATCATATGGTTTCTTATAGAGAGCACTGGACTGGAACAGAATAAAGCGGTTCTTTAAAAAAATCTAAATATAACGTCCGGTGAAAGGACAGACTTCTCTATGGTGATGATGATGCGTGCAGGACCTCTCCAATCATTCAGTGCGATTAAACCCCGCCCCTTACATTCAGACCCGCCTCCATCCAATCAACAACTGCTGGACAGAACCAAGCCCCGCCCTACATTTCTTCTTTTCCGATAATCAGTTTCATTCAGATGTAAGGCACAATACAGAAGAAAAGATCTGCCGCTACTTCTGTTACATTGCGACCTTTCAGAAGTCTTTTTAACTTTCCATGCCATCTTTAACAGCAAAGCTTATGGTGAGATGCTCAAACAGCCAAAGACGTCTGCATGTGTGTGGATGAAGGAGAGGAACTTTACAAATGCAACTTTTTCTGAAAACACAGCACACTAATCAAAGCACCACAACTGAAAAATCTAACTAAAAGAAAGATCTACACCAAACCGTTGATCTCACTGATCGACTGCTCCATTCACACAGACTGTCCAGAAGAAACGTGTAGTGAACTTTAGAAGCAGCCTCTGCACCGACGTGTTTATCCATCAGACCGTCCTGCGCTGGAATCCAGTTTATTGTTCTGCTTATTTCTCGTATTTTGCACATGTAGTCTCAGCTGAGATGGAGGAGCTGTGAGAATAACCAGAAGCTGAAGGGGTTGATATAGACTGGGCTGTTGCTTCTCTGGTATTATGGTGTTCAAACTGCACTGAAAGACATGTAAACTCTGCCTCAGATGAAAGCGTGATTGGGCTCAAAGTGAACAGTGGTGTTGGGCTGGTCTCTGGAGGAGTGATGATGATGATGATGATGATGGTCAGATGAAGTGAACAGTGGTGTTGGGCTGGTCTCTGGAGTGATGATGATGATGATGATGATGGTCAGATGAAGTGAACAGTGGTGTTGGGCTGGTCTCTGGTGGAGTGATGATGATGATGATGATGATGGTCAGATGAAGTGAACAGTGGTGTTGGGCTGGTCTCTGGAGTGATGATGATGATGATGATGATGATGGTCAGATGAAGTGAACAGTGGTGTTGGGCTGGTCTCTGGTGGAGTGATGATGATGATGATGATGATGGTCAGATGAAGTGAACAGTGGTGTTGGGCTGGTCTCTGGTGGAGTGATGATGATGATGATGATGATGATGGTCAGATGAAGTGAACAGTGGTGTTGGGCTGGTCTCTGGTGGAGTGATGATGATGATGATGATGATGGTCAGATGAAGTGAACAGTGGTGTTGGGCTGGTCTCTGGTGGAGTGATGATGATGATGGTCAGATGAAGTGAACAGTGGTGTTGGGCTGGTCTCTGGAGTGATGATGATGATGATGATGATGATGATGGTCAGATGAAGTGAACAGTGGTGTTGGGCTGGTCTCTGGAGGAGTGATGATGATGATGATGATGATGGTCAGATGAAGTGAACAGTGGTGTTGGGCTGGTCTCTGGAGGAGTGATGATGATGATGATGATGATGGTCAGATGAAGTGAACAGTGGTGTTGGGCTGGTCTCTGGAGTGATGATGATGATGATGATGATGGTCAGATGAAGTGAACAGTGGTGTTGGGCTGGTCTCTGGAGTGATGATGATGATGATGATGATGGTCAGATGAAGTGAACAGTGGTGTTGGGCTGGTCTCTGGAGGAGTGATGATGATGATGATGATGATGGTCAGATGAAGTGAACAGTGGTGTTGGGCTGGTCTCTGGAGGAGTGATGATGATGATGGTGATGGTCAGATGAAGGTGGAGTCGAGTGCGCTGCTGTCGTGGGTGTTGCGAGCGCGAGCTTCAAACAGCTGCTTGATCAGCGCAGATTTCTCCTGCTCCAGCTGAGTGATGCGCTCGCTCTTCTCTGTCACTTCCTGTAGGTGAAAAACACATGAATATGCAAATAGCCCCGCCTCCAATGTTCAGAGATCAGAAATCCACTTTGTCAGTTTTACCGTAGTAAATGCTGCTCGATGGCAAGTGGAAATGCTGGTGTATTTCAGCCATATACTGTAGGGATGTCATGAGAACCGATACTTCGGTACCAAGTCGGTATCAACATTTTAAAATCCTGACGGTACCTGTTTTTCTACAGTACCGCAAGTATCGATAGTACCGAACATTTATGCACTATAGCATGTAGGTTGAACCCAAACAGATTATCAGAGCAAATCAGTAATTTTAAAACTTTGGCATGGTTCAAATCACACTTATCTGACCATTATCAGTGTGTAGCAGTAAACGAAGTTCAGTATGGCGTACCACAAGGCTCAGCACTAGGACCGTTGCTGTTCACTCTGTACATGCTACCCTTGGGAGATATCATTAGGAAGCATGGCATTAGTTTTCACTGTTATGCTGACGATACTCGGCTCTATATTTCTTCACGCCCTGACGAAACTTACCATATTAACAAACTTAACGGAATGCACAGCTGATATAAAAAACTGGATGAATAGTAATTTCCTACTTAATTCTGAAGAAACAATCTAACACTCGATGGCTGCTCTGTTAAGTCTTCGTCGTTGGTTAGGAATCTGAGTGTGCTCTTTGATACCAATCTTTCATTTGAAAGTCACGTGTCTAGTATCTGTAAAACCGCATTCTTCCATCTTAATAATATATATAAATTTCGTCATATGCTCTCATTGACAAATGCGGAACAATTAGTTCATGCGTTCATGACCTCAAGGCTAGATTACTGTAATGCTCTACTGGGTGGTTGCCCTGCACGCTTAATAAACAAACTACAGCTGGTCCAAAACGCAGCAGCTCGAGTTCTTACCAGAACCCGGAAGTATGACCATATTAGCCCGGTTCTGTCAACACTGCATTGGCTCCCTATTAAACATCGTATACATTTTAAAATATTGCTGATTACTTACAAAGCACTAAATGGTTTAGCTCCGCAGTGCTTGAGCGAGCTCTTAACCCTCTAAGACCAACGGGAGCGCCGGCGGCCTATAGAAACTGAAACCAAATGGCTAGCTCAATAATTCTTTTTGCATACAAAACCAGAGATGTAACATGTTCAGATCAAGCCTCCAACATGCTCCTGTTGCGTTGTTTTCACCCTCACAAAAAAACCCACAAAAATGCATTGCACGTCTTTGCACACATGTTCTGTAGATCTGCGATTGATAGTTACATCTTCCGATGCTCATTGACGCATCACGTTCTGTGCACTATGACCCCAGGAGTTGTCACATGTTGTGACGTCACAAGCTGCGTCATTTGACCATGCGTTTGACTCCCGTTTGACTCCCATTTGCTGTACCGGTATGTTTCTTTCTTTTTGTTATAGTCTTTTTATCATTGCTTCATTTTATTATTTATTTCTCCTTTACACACTCACAAATACACTTTTACAAATGCAAGCACATTCACACGTACACATGCGCACGCACGTAACGTTATGTCTAGTCTAAACGAAAGTACATGGACGCGGATGTTTTGGCAATACTAATTGCGTCCGATGACAATAATAATAATAATAATTTGTTACATTTATATAGCGCTTTTTCTGAGACCTCAAAGCGCTTTACATAGATGGGGGGAATCTCCTCAACCACCACCAATGTGCAGCATCCACCTGGATGATGCGACGGCAGCCATATTGCGCCAGAACGCCCACCACACACCAGCTTACTGGTGGAGAGGAGACAGTGATGAAGCCAATCAGTATATGAGGATGATTAGGAGGTCATGATAGACAGAGGCCAAGGGGCAATTTTGGCCAGGATGCCGGGGTTACGCCCCTACTCTTTTCGAAGGACATCCTGGGATTTTTAATGACCACAGAGAGTCAGGACCTCGGTTTAACGTCTCATCCGAAGGACGGTGCTCTTTTGGCAGTATAGTGTCCCCGTCACTACACTGGGGCGATAGGACCCACACCATAGACTGTAAAAAAATATGGACGTAGTGTCCGTGACGTCACCCGTAGGTTTCTGAAGAGCATTTTTGAAGCCTAAAGTAGGCGGAGCCGGCCGTCGCCATCTTGGCCTCGCGTCACTCCCGGATAACAGAAAATAGGCAAACAGGCGGGGCGTGAGTGGAGCTGAGGAGCCGAAATCACCTAGCTCGACGTCATAGATATAAACACTGTTTTATATCTATGATATATCTATAAACACTGTTTATATCTATGGCTCGACGTGATCGAGTTAGCTGATGATGTAAAGCCAATTAAAGTTCCTGTTTTTGCCCTTCGAAATATTATATTATAATATTTAAAAGACACGGCTACAAGTGAGACTGTGTATTGTGATTCTGTACTATTCTGCTAACGTTAGTTGAAAATGTATTATGCAGTAACTTAATATTACTCTGAGAGTGTGTGTGTGACAGTGATTTATGTGCACGTCAGTCACTCTTTATGGTCCGTCAGCGCGGCATCGCTCGTCAAGTTCGTAGAGAGCTTATTCAGTCCATTTTAAATTCTGATTTTGGCCGCCTCTCAAATGGGTTATAGATATATTGCCTATGAAGTTAAAGTAAATGCGCTAGAAAATCCGCGCTCATTCATGGATGTGAATTTATAGCATGGACGGAGAAAGCGCCGACGCCTGCATGATTTCATCTGACGGTACATAAGCATATATAACCTATATCTGTTCCGTGAGAGCAGAACGAACGAGCCTTTATTGACGTTTTTAAATCTGAAAACTCCAAAAAGCAACGAAATTGTCAGACATCCATTAGTGCATGTTCACAGAGGAAAACTGAAATACAGCGCTGGTTGTTCTCTCGAACGATACTCGACGACAACAATCCTAAGCCGTGGGCGAAGTTAACGTTACTTAATGGGTGTATTCAATAGTATGAAATAATCCCGAAAAAAAAGCACAAAACACGGCAGAGATGGCAAGTTCAGCAGCAAACATTTGCTGAGGTGAAGTGACGGCTAGTAACAACAGACAAGCGGCTAGCATTGACATCAGCGACAACCCACCTGTCACTCAAGTGGCCACACCCTTAATTATGCATAACTTTAAATATTAATCAACTAAACGGATGAGTTATAAAAAAATTCACCCCCCTCACAGTTGTCATGAAGGGCAAAATTAGCTGTATAGACCAAAAAAACATACAGACACCAGGCTGTAAACACGTTTTTTTCTGCTGTAAAATTTGGTATTTTAACATGGGGGAGATACAGATTTGACTCACTTCTGACATCAGCCTCAAGCGGCCAGTCAACGAATTGCAGTTTAACTCACTTCCGTGTTGGTTTCAAGAGAAAGACGGGGAGGTTGCCGCTTGACCCACACAGACCACAGGGTGAGCGCCCCCTGCTGGCCTCACCAACACCTCTTCCAGCAGCAACCTGTTTTTTCTCAGGAGGTCTCCCATCCAGGTACTAACCAGGCTCAGCCCTGCTTAGCTTCAGCGGGCAACCAGTCTTGGGCTACAGGGTGACATGGCTGATGACGATGAACTCTCCGTCTGCTCATCGGCTCCAGATTCCGTTTCAAGGACGAAACCGACTTTCTTGAAGGAATAGATCCGTCCCAGGAAGAAAGCCAGGTGTGCAGCCAAAGAAAGAAATAACGTGCAATGCATTTTTGTGTTTTTTTGTTTGTTTTTGTTTTGTATTTGTAAACGCATATTACGCAATTTGTACAGACTCATTAATTGAGTGCATCTTAAAAACTAATTTATGTAAACAGTTCAAATCAATTCTGTATAGTTTTAAATTGTTTTATGCACGTTTTTCACATTGACAAGTTTGAGGTTGACATTTATCAAATTTCTGTATTGAATAAAATATGTAGAAAAATTGTTTTTCTTTTTGTTTATTGCACTTTTGAGATATTTATCTAGTTACTATTGATTTATTACAAACATAGCCTTCAAATTGGGAGAGTAAGGAATATTTTGATGTATGGCATATGAAAATGCTCAAAAGAATGACAGCACAGCATGTATAAATACAAAGATACACTCTGGCAGAACTGTTCTATGGTAGGTCATAAAGGGTTAACGCATTATAGTCCTTCACGTCTATTGCGATCTCAAAATTCCGTCCAGTTGATAATACCTAGAATATCAAAATCGACTGCTGGCGGCAGATCCTTCTCCTATTTAGCACCAAAACTCTGGAACAGTCTTCCTACCATTGTCCGGGAAGCAGACACACTCTGTCAGTTCAAAGCAAGATTAAAAACACATCTCTTTGACCTAGCATACACATAACACATTGTGTGACTGTAATGTGACTTATTTCTGAATGAAACAGGAAACTGTCTTTTATCCGAGTTCACGGATCTGATCGGGTGTTAGGAGTGATATGTGTGGTCCGGGTGTGCGTGACCTCTGACCTGTGTGAGCAGGCGGTTGTGCTCCTTCAGTGTGTGTATGGCCTGAGGAGGAGCAGTGCTGGACGAGACGCCGGCCGACAGCGAGTCTGAGGACGAGACCGTCTGAGAACAGCAAACACACACACACACACACACACACACACACACACACACACCGCAGATACTGATTCAGCTGTAGAATAATTATCAGGAAACTAAAGCAACATCACTTTATTATTGATTATTGTCAATCACCTTCACATTTTTCACCACAATAATATATCTATATATAATATATATAATTAAGGTTTAATTCTAATTAATAATATAACATAAATAATTAGGTTTATACGAACCTTCCCAGAAACGGAAATTAAATCACTGAGGCAGCGTGTGATTTCCTGCAGTTTTGGCAGAAGAACATCCATTCGACTTTGACAAGATTCAGCCAAAAACTCCTGAAGAAACACAATATGGTGTCAGAAATGAGCTTTTAGATTAATGAGGTCAGTATTTGACACCTGGAATTGGTTTTCTGGGGCATCTGTATTAACCACAGAAATACACATTCACTGTTCATTTACGTCAAACACTGAAATCAAATTAGCATTTAGAATTTTTCCTTGACAAAGTTTTTTATTATCTTCAAACTCAGTTTAGTTCTGACACACACGCCTGTAGTTCTCACTGGACTGAAGCTAAACTCGGCTGATATGAATGAAAACTGCTCTAAAACTTTGCAAACCTCCACTGTTATGCCGTCGTTCGTTGCACTCCGAAATATGATCAATTCTGATAGAATACTGGGAAAGTTACTGGGAAAGTTTTTAAAACCCACAACTAGACTACCATGAAATATCATTAAAAATGACAGCATTTTTGTCAGAGCTCTGGTTGATTTTGTGTTCTTAATTTCGGTCAGAAATACTGAGGCTCTCAGACTGCTAGAAACGATCAATAAATAAACCCTCCCACTGGAAGACAGTGGTTTTGAATAAGATGTCTTGATGAGCACAGTAATGACGGCGTGCTAAACCAGTGATGGGAAACGTACGGTGGAGTGGCGGCTCTGGCCCACCAGTCTCTGGGTCTCAGTGATGTTGTGGATCTGGGTCTGGTACCATTCTCTGGCTCGCTCCAACACATCCAGGCCGGCCAGCAGAGAGTCCTTCTCCTGCTCCAGCTCCTTCATCTGCTTCAGCTGACAGAAACACACCGTTAAACTCCACTAAAAACCTGCTCCTGAAGACCAGGGCTGATGCACATGCCTAAAAATCTAATGTTAGACTTTTTAAGACCTGAATAAATGAAAGATACCGTATGTGCACGTAAAGAACTCTATAATTAGAGCCCGACCGATTTATCAGCCGATATGAGCCTGCCACAGATATATCTGCATCGCCGTATATTAGGGTGACCATTCGTCCTCTTTTTCCAGGACACGTCCGGCCGGGATTTCGAGATCGCCCAAAATATCCGGGATTCGGCTTTTGCTTTCTCGTTGCCATTCATTTTGTTTACATGCACACCTTTTGATTCAATAGGACTGAATTAATTCCGATTGGTGAATCTGAATGTAGTGTTTACATGAACGCTAAACAAGTGATCGGCTGATGTGCGTTTTAGCATTGCTAAGAAAATTCCTGTGTTTTCGTCTCGATCAGGATCCGTGTGAAGCAGAATGCATGACCTGCAAAGCTGGCACGTACGTGTCAGTGTCAAGTAATGTAATAATGTAAACATAATGAATGGTGACTGTAGAAAGCAAAAGCCGAATCCCGGGCATTTTGGGCGATCTCGAAATCCTGGCCGGACATGTCCTGGTTAAACAGGACGTATGGTCACCCTAGCGTATATGACGCAGATATAATGCTTGTGAATTGTGTAATTACGTAGTTTGTCCAGCAGAGCGCGCTCCATTGTTTGCTACTGGCGACCCAGAGCCCTTTCACTTCAGTAAGGAAGACAGAAGAACCCATTATAGTCAGTGATGTTGTGTAGTAGTGTGAAGAAGCCACAGCGCTTCAGCCTTCAGTTTATGATGCGTTTATTGTTCACCTGCTGCTCGTGGAAACATACATCACCAAAACTGCTGAAGCTTTTATCACGGTATTGAATTAAGTTACAAAACAAGTGTTGTCCTATTAAACAGATTTAATAACTTTATTATAATAAGAAATATGAACATTTAAATTCAATACATTAATGTAAACAAACGTCTAAATTATTAAACAGACTAAAGTGCAAAATAACTGTAAAGAACAAAAATAAAGAATCAGAACATCTAAGGCATGATTTAGTCCATATTAAAATGTAAAAATGTTCAAGTGTAAACAAATGTATAAAAAGACTCAATTTCTTTTTCTTTTTTTTTTACAAAGTATTTAAGTAGGTCTCTTGGTGCTGTGATGAACAATAGCGTTGCACGATACATCGGCCGATACATGATCATTTTTAATGTTATCGTGATTAGGGCCGCAACAACTAATCAAATAAAATTGATAACAATCGATAATGAAAATCATCTACAACGAATGTCATTATCCAGGGCTCGCAAAATTTCAAAATCGCTGGTAGCCCTTCGGGCAGGCACTCTTCAGATTTTGGTAGCCCGAAATGAATTTTACTAGCCCATATAAAAAGACTACAATTTTTAATGTAGAATATTGGTTAGGAGTCAAAACAATGAATCAAAAAACTTTTTCAAAACACAAATACCAACAAATATGCATCTGGTTCTAACTGAACTGAAATGTGTGTGACCAGTATGGAACATGAATCAGTCATGTCTGTGGCTCAGCCTCCAATGAGGGTATGATCAAAAATAAGTAACTCTTTAGTTAAGGGTCTAATACTCACTATTAACTTGTTTCATTAATATGCAGATGGCAGGGTTTTTTTCATCACTGAGGTCCTGAATGTGAGATCTGCTAGTCAGGGGGGTCGGGGGCACCCCCGAGAAAATTTAGATTTCTCTGATCTACATATTTTAAGATGTTTTAAAGGCCCAAAAATGGACAACAATAGCTTTAAAACCATGTAAGTGGGCAGCTGATTATTTTTCTCTCCTCATAAGCATCACACTCCTATTCTCTTTGTTTTTCTCTTGCTCTGTCTCTTCCCCTCCTAAAGCTGAGCTTTGACTGATATAGGCTTTTCATTTTTGTCTGTCAGTGAAGTAAACATAGGGTCAACTGATAGATTGATTTATGAATCATTTTCTCAGATGCATTAATTTACTGAAAGCTACTAGGAAAGCTAGGTAGCCTAACTAAGTTTATTAAATTCATTCACAATATGTTCACATTCATTATTGATCTTATTACTAATACAGGGCCGTAGACAGGGCTTTATAATCAAAGAGGTCCTACATTTAAGGTTATTAGGGGGTTCAAATTTTTTATTTCTCTGATATGTGCATTTGAAGACGTTTGAAGGCCAAAAAAGGATAATAAATAGCTTTAAAACCATGTTAGCAGGCAGTAGATGATACCTGCTCTCACTTCTTATACATCACTCTTTCTTTTTCTCTCGGTCTCCTCATCTTGCCCTGTCTCTTCCCCTCCTAAAGCTGAACTTTTTTAATTTACTGAAGGCTACAAATTGTATATTAACCCATTTAATCCCAAATTTTTCCCAGACACAAAAATATCCAAATCATGTGTCATTAGTATCCCTTTGAAACAATCAATCATAATTTTTTTAAATTTTCATGGAAAAGTGTGTGAAAAAGTGTGTTTTATGGTCGGTCACAATTGTGACCGGTGGGATACTGTGTTGTATCAACCATTGTATTGATTTAATATAGGTCTATTTGACCTGGGCAGTGTTTTTTTGTGTGTTTTTGTGTGTGTGTGTATGTTTTTTTTTTTTTTGTTTTTTTTTTTGTGTCTGTGTGTGTGTGGGTGGGTGTGTGTGTGGAGATCAGACATCAGAGGAGACATGACCATGTCTGTGTGTGTGTGTGTGTGTGTTTGTGTATGTGTGTTTGTATCTGTGTGTGTTTCTGTGTGTGTGTCTGTGTGTGTGTGGAGATCAGACATCAGAGAAGACGTGACCTTGACCGTGTGTGTGTGTGTGTGTGTGTGTGTGTGTTTGTGTGTGTGTTTGTGTGTGTGTGTGTGTGTGTGTGTGTGTGTGTGTGTGTGTGTGTGTGTGTGGAGATCAGACATCAGAGGAGACGTGACCGTGTGTGTGTGTGTGTGTGTGTGTGTGTGTGTGTGTGAGAGAGTTTCTGTCTCTGTGTGTGTGTGTGTGTGTGTGTGTGTGTGTGTGTGTGTGTGTGTGTGTGTGTGTGTGTGTGAGTTTCTGTCTCTGTGTGTGTGTGTGTGTGTGGATATCAGACATCAGAAGAGACGTGACTGTGTGTGTGTGTGTGTGTGTGTGTGTGTGTGTGTGTGTGTGTGTGTGTGTGTGTGTGTGTGTGTAAAATTAGGTAGAAAGTAAGGTAGGACAGTTAGCCTATGTGTATTAGTATGTAGATACAATGGGTTATCCCACCGGTCACTATTGTTGCCGTTGACATGTTTGTGAGTTCTATGACCACATTAAACAAAGTTGAGTAATTGCAAATGCATATCAATACTAGACACCTTAAACATGATGTGTACCAAAAATCTATGTCCTATCTTTATGTTAACATACTTTACCACCCTTTTCTTTGGAAGCTTTCTTGCTGCCATCCTCTTCTCTTGGCGCAAACAAGAAGTAAACAGCTCTGGTCATGTGACAATTTACAGTAAACATGCGACACTGCACATATTTCATTGAGACCCTTTATTATTTCAATATCTGCTGGAAATGCATTGATAGATCATTCAGTAACATTTTTATAGCCTTAGAAATGAAACACTTTTTTACGGTCACTATTGTGACCGGTGGGATTAAATGGGTTAATTCTCAACATGTACACATTCATTATTAATCTTGTGCCTAACATGAAAATGGCTTTGTTAATGCTCTGTTAATGTCTCCTCACAATGACAGTAAACTAATTATTAGTCACATTACATAGGCCTATTTTCAGTTCAAAATGGCGAAATTCGACCAAAGTATATTCATTGGCCTGATTAATTTTGTCACATTTATGACCTAAAAAAGCTGTTAAATATGAAATGTTTAGTTTAGCTACTTACATCTTATCTCGCACTTGACCGTAAACTGAAGCGTCGAGTCGCTCTGATCAAATTCGCGGTCAACAGCTTCTTGTGCACATAAAGCCCGCCTACTTTGATTTGATTGGTCATCTAAAATTTTCTGACATTGACGAGCACCACAGACCAATGAGTGACAGACCAATGAGACTCAGATGAACACACACACACACACCCTGTCCTCTGTTTCTGACGTTCGCTCTGCTCGGCGCCGCTGCGGAATGAAGATGAAGAACGCGCTGAATCTGATTATAACAAGACTGAAACAAACACTATTTCAGATAGCCCGTCGGGCAGGCCGGTTATGCATTTTGGTAGCCCGACTGGAAACCACAATAGCCCCGGGACGTCGGGCAGGCGATTTTGCGAGCCCTGGTCATTATCAATTAGTGGCTTCTGTCCACCAGCCGCATCAAATTACAGCACTGAATAACGCATTTCTGTGGACAGAATGCATCTAAAACAGTGGAGGAAACAGTGTGAGCTGTTGGTGCGTGATGCTAACCCTCGTGCACACCGGGACGATTATCACATGCTTATCGCCGAAGTTTAACGCCTTGTGACTAAACAAAGGGTGCCAATGTGAGTATACACACCAACGCTCAAAACGCTAGGCTTAAAAGCATTTTTTTTTTTTAAACGCCTCAGAATAGTTTTTTTGGTTTGACGTGCCGCATTCAAAACTGGCCGACCAGTGAGATTGGCGCTTTTGTTCACGTTTTGTTCACTGGAGCTGCTGAAGTTACAGTACCTGGTGGCGCTCAAGCACAAAACGGTCTTGCCGACACATTGATAGAAGAAGACGACGAAGAGGAAGTAAGTAGATGAAGAAGAAGATGCAACGAGGCAAGATGAATGTAGAGCTGCTGGTCTCTTTGGTGTCTGAACACAAAGAACTGTATGACAAACGCCACAGCGACTACAAAAATCTCTCTCGCAAAATTCGCTATTGCCACCCTGTCAACGACGCCGGAGAAAGATTCGGGGACGCTCTGATGCTCTGACGTAGATCGAAGTAGACCAATGTTTACAGGATTGCATTCTCTGGAATCCTCTCAGGCGGAGGACTTCTACATTCTGATTGGTTGCCGCCGAACCGCGTCAGAGCTTATTACCATAAAGTTGACCTGACTTCAACTCTTCTCGCCGGAGCTCGCCGCCGGCTCTCATTGAAAATGAATGACTTCTGGCCACTTTGACGCTCTCGCTGGTGGCGGTGTGAACGCACAGTAAGAGGGAGATGTTATGGAGAGGAATTGCAGATCAAATAGGATTGGATGGTGAGTAATAAGCGCCATCTACTGTCAGGGAGTGAATTTGCACGTTCACTTGGCACATTGCCAGTGAAAAACGATTGGGTATGAATACAAAGACGCGTCGAAAAACGTTGGCGATTATCGCACGATAATCGTAGGCTTTAGCGTAGTGGTTCAGAGAACAACTGGAGGCGTTGGAAGCAACATTTTTGAAAGGGGGGCTTGTGATGATGAACCAGGTCAATGACATCGTCACTAGAGTTCAAGCCTAGTGCTATTTTGAGTTTACTTGGTGCGCTGATTGCAGGGATAGTTTATTATGTATTGTATGTTGGCAATGTATATGTGGATGGACAATACCAACATCAAGTGTTCAACGTGTTAATGTTTTGACTGATAATAGAGAGCCATTGTTTGTTTTAAATTATTTCTTTATTGTGTAAGTTTGCATATTATAGCACATGTTATATCTCACCTGTCTGAGCCAGTGTTTTGAGGTGGGCTCTGGTAGTGCCCATAACCAGAACATACCATTTTTCAAGATGGAGAGAGACATGAGTGCTATGAGGTGTTAGATGTTTGAGTTTGTGGTTGTATGTTATGCATGTTTATATTATGATTATTGCATGTCAGAAATGAGTTTTTGAACATTAGTTATATTATTTAGGTGCCAATGTTTTGCGGTGGAATTCAGTGATGAGTGTTACGGGGAAAGGCTACACCCCGTGACAATGGTTCATCGCACTAGTGTTTGGCGGGAAACTTGTATATTTAAACCACTGTCTGAGCATGTTTGAGGAGGAATGATGCATCCGGTGTATACTGTGCAAACGCTTGAACATGTCTGAGGTGAGACGTGCTGATATTTTTGTGGATGTGCCACTAGGCCTTGTTTAGTGCCAGTTTTGCTGCTCACAGCATTTTTTTCTTTTGTTTTTTAGCACCAGTATATGTTGCATTAAGTTTATTTTTGTTTCTTTGTTCTTTTTTTTACTTTATGTGGACTGCACCTTGTGAAATGTATCTTCTAAAATAAACCACAACTGGCATTTTGAAAACCACTCCATTGTACTGAGCCTTCCTAAACTTCTCCCAGGCCCCTCGAGAACACGCTACATGACAGGGGCGTTCAGGTGTTCATGGGGGGCGTTCACTAGTTTACACCAAAGATCCAGGCAAGACCAGATTAAACATGTAATTACTTGCAAAATAATTGCCTACAACATTCTTAAATCTGCCAGTTTAATGCGACATGCAAGCTATGTATCATTTCTTTTGCAACAACTATTATTTTCCAGTCATAGACCAGCGCTCAAGCACTGACTAGAATCCAACGCTGACAAGAATCAGCATTCACATGCTCAAAAACGTGTTTCGCGCTGACAACAATCCGGTGGTGGCTAGAATCCAGCGCTGACTCATGCAGCAGAGGAATGGAAAGTTGACAAGCCATTAAAAAAAGTATTGAATATATTTTCTAATATTTTCAATAAAACATGTTCCTATTCAATCCGGCGATGAATTTTAAAATTAACTAAACTAAATTCTATTTATAAGGTAAAACTTTTACATTTTTAGGCTTTAACTAATGCCAATCCCTAATGCCAAAATGTTTTCTTTGTTCACCAAGTCATTTACTGGTCAGGCATTATTGTTAACTCGCAAGACTTTAAGGAGAAAATAACAATTTGATAGATAATTTAAATATATTCTGTAATCACATTTTGGTAATTTATTAATTCCGCCGATCACATCTGAGCGCGAAACGATAGAACTGCTTGGATAGTTTCAAGATAGTTAAAAATAATTAATAATGCAATAATAATTGTTCATATGTGTTTATTCTTGTTAGAAGTTTTTTTTTTTTTTTTACTGATTATAAACAAATTAATCTTGACAACCCAAATTAATTGTAATTGTATTAATTACACCATTGATGAAAACAAGCTGATACCAATGTATTTTAGGCCTACAATTCTAACATAATTCTTCATGAAAAATCATGATTGTATTTTTTTTTTTTCGAAAGTAAGGTTAAATGTAAGAAGCTTTTTGCAATACTCTCCTAAATGCGTAATAAAACCTAAGTGCAAACATTACCGCTTTAATGACCGTATAGATCTTATGCGCCAGAGAAACAAGCACGCAGCCATCTTTAAGGATATTGTCTTTGAACTTCCGTTTTTGCAGTCGCTCTGTTTACCTCTATGGCATCGCTGTCGAGGAGTAATTAACTGGTAAAGTGGATTTACTTATTGTAAAGTTAACAAAAGTTATCATGAGGATTGTGTGTTTAGAGCAGATGTCTTAACAAATGTCAGTCGATCGGGAAGATTTTTCAAGCACACTCATAATAGAAGGGACCTGGATAATGGATAGGGGGCATTGGCTCAAAAAAGGTTGAGAACCACTGCAGTTTAGCATGATGTTTAACATGGCTTCCCTGTCAGGCACTCAGGCAGATGCGTGTGCTGTTTAATATGTGATATGTTTCCATAGCGCAAAACTTTAATTTCAACAAGCATTACAAATTCACACAAGTATTTCTATTTTGCATGAAGGCTGGCCCTGATAGTCTGCATTAAACTTCAGACTATACTGAATGATTGTCGGCCCTCTGCTTTTCTCAGCTTTTTGCTAAAATTTATGCTTTTTCTTAATGAAGCGTACCCACCTTCAAGAGTTGATAAAAAAAAGAATGCATAAAGCTAGAATAAAACTGTTTTTTTATGTTTAAAGCAGAAGGGCTGTTCTTTCTTTCTATATTGCATGTTCAGATATTCATTCAACAAAATATTCTGGGGCCTGAAACTTTGAATGCTGACAACTTTTTTTCAAAGCGGCAGGGAATGAGTTAAGTACATTTTTCAAGTATGCATACGTCCTTCTTTGAAAATTAAGTAATGATGTACAACTTGTGAATGAAGGATTTTTTTGTGCTGATTCTTTTCAATGAACCAGTTGACAAAATGAACTATTAACAAATGACTTTGAGACTGGGACCGATCGGTTCACAGCAGTAATCGATGCGGTTAGCGCCGGTAAAGACACTCACTGGACTCTTTTGGCCATTGTGATTGGAGAGCAGAGGGGCTGCAAAGGAGAATTGGTGGCGCGTGATGAGGCATACCTGAAGAATATGAAGCCTCATCACCGCCGCTGTTAACCCCCTGGGGTCGACAATCACGCCAGCGCGATAGGCTCGCTTTTTTTCTTATCAGTGCAAAAGAGACTCAAAATACTCTGTTGACTTTGATATTACAAACAAGTTTCATACATCAATCGATCCTGTTAAGTGTGTATTATTTTTGTGTATACTCACAATAAAAACAATGTGTTGTGCTTTTTGCCAAATAAAGCAAAATAAACATGATGCGAGTTCTGCTTTCTCCGTCAGTGTAGTCCATTCTGAAACGCGTCCGAAAATGAACTGTAACTCAGCGAATACTCAGTCAAACAGGCATACAGACACACAGGCATGAAGCTTGAATTCTCTTCTTTTAAATGAAGTATTTTTTTATAAAAAACAAATATTCTCAGTTTATGTAATATGTATGAAAAGAGAGAGATGTCAGTCGTTCTCATCTCAGCTCATTATGTTTTAATGTGACCCCGCCCACGGAAAGCGCGCGCTATTCAAACGCAAATGATCTGAGGCGATCCAGGCAAACCTGTGAAACGTCAGCTGGATAACACACACCGCGAGTTCACTTTCAGACTCATGTATTTTACGACGCTGTGAGGAATAATACTATCTTAATAATAATCCTGGAAAATTTACCTCAGAAGTGCTGGAAGTTTCATTTCGAGGAGCAACGGATCCGGCTGAGGAATAGGTCAGTTATATATTTGCTTTGTTCTAATCGCAATAGTGTCTGTACACACAAAAAGACTTTAAATATGAATCGCGTTTCTGTGTGTGAATGAATGAATGCACAGATGCGCGCTGTTGTGTAGCTACTACAGCTGGCAAAAATACTGATTCAAAATGAATCGCGTTTTTGTGTGTGAATGAATGAACAGCTTTTACCAAACTCTATTGCTATACTGAGATGAGTAAAAATCGACTACAAAAATTGGATAGATTATAAAGTTTTTACTGTAAAATACTGCCACATCAAATAAGCTTATAATGTTGCCAATTTCTGCTCATGTTATATATATATATTATATATATTATGTTTTGTCAAAACTAAAGTCATCAACTAAGATGTTATTATAGTGTTTGTTCCAATGTAGGCTATATTCAAACTAATGAATCCTTAACTTTGAAATAAATATGATAAAATGTATACTTTAGTTTTTACAAAGAAAGATTACACTTGAAATATTGTTAACATTTTAATTGTTGTTGTAATTGTATAACCTTTTTAATAAAATAGCAAAATATATATGTATATACACAAGGATAGATGTAAACAAAATCTTAAAAGGTCAATATAAGCCTTCTCTTTAAATTATTTTTGTGTTTTATTAGTGACACATTTGGGTAGAGAATATATTCCAAAACTTTCTGAAAGTACAGTATGAGAACAATTAACTGCACAATTACTAGAAATGTTTACCTTGGATATTATACAATTTGCAAGCACAATTTGTGAAAAAAAAAAACAACAACAACTGTGTTTCCAACTGTGAACCAATTTTTTATATTGTCCTTGCATTCTTTCTTGTGGCTCAGTGACACACCTGAATGAATGGCTCATTATGTATGCAGCCTCATTATGCGGAGGCATTGTCTCCTCAGGTGTGAATCACGCCCACTCGCATATTGCCTTTCCAAACAAAAAGTGTCTTACAAAATTAGGCAGGATGATTTTCACATCATTTTGAAGAAAAACCTCTAGGCGACAAAATGCATTATTCAGAAGTCTTATGGAAACATATTTAGTATGTGTTTTGTGGCCTTATTTCAGAAACTTTCATTTTTAGTTTTTTCAATAACCATGCATAAACATTATTCTTTCAAAAATACAAACATGTACATACATGTTGCTCACATATTATGGTAGCCCTGTTTGTGCTAAAAAGAGTGTAATTATACCTTTGCCATTATCATGTTTATAAATAACTGAAAAAAGCACAAATGTCAGGGCATGTCAAAACATCCCAAGGGTCCCAAAAACACCTTAGACCCCAGAGGGTTAAAATCGACTGCTGTCGGTAGATCTTTTTCCTATTTAGCACCTAAACTCTTCACCTGTAACAGTCTTTAACACCTGGAACAGTCTTCTTAACATTGTCCGGGAAGCAGACACACTCTGTCAGTTTAAATCTAGACTAAAAACACATCTTTTTAACCTGGCATACACATAGAACATTACACATTTCTATTATTCAAATCATTAAATGATTATTAGGCTGCATAAATTAGGTCAGCCAGAACCGGGAACACTTCCTATGACACTTGATGTACTCGCTACATTATGAGAAGAATGGCATCTATGCTAATGTTAGTCTTTCTGTTTATTCCGAGGTTTACTGTAATCAGCCGGATCTGGGCCGTATCCAAATCAGATGGTGGACCTGCGCCTAGATACGACCACAACGCATGATGTAGTCAGCCGGATCTGGGCCGTATCCAGATCAGATGGAGGACCTGCGCCTTGACACGACCACAACGCATGATGTAGTCAGCCGGATCTGGGCCGTATCCAGATCAGATGGAGGACCTGCGCCTTGACATGACCACAACGCATGATGTAGTCAGCCGGATCCGGGCCGTATCCAGATCAGATGGTGGACCTGCGCCTAGACACGACCACAACAGATGATGTAGTCAGCCGGATCTGGGCCGTATCCAGATCAGATGGTGGACCTGCGCCTAGACACGACCACAACGCGACCACAACGCATGATGTGGTCAGCCGGATCCGGGCCGTATCCAGATCAGTTGGTGGACCTGCGCCTAGACACGACCACAACGCATCCCTGAAGTGTCAGCAGAGGTTGTGTCAACTAGACTCTCCCCTGTGAAGGCCTCATCGACACGACAGCCATCGACACTGATCCTCAACAAACTCGTCTCCATACCGGCCTGATGACTCTGACCTTCAACCAGATGGAACTGGATAATATTCTGAATGTTCCAATCCAATCTGACTTCTGACCTATAATGCTGCCTGAATCATAATAATACACTGTTCGTTTGTTGGCCAGAGGAGAACTGGCCCCCGACTGAGCCTGGTTTCTCCCAAGGTTTACTTCTCCGTTCTGTCACTGATGGAGTTTGGGTTCCTGCCTCTGTGGCCTTTGTCTCCATTGGCTTTTGGCTTGCTTAGTGGGGGACATTTAATTTAATATTTAACAATATTATTGATCTGTCTGCATGGACACCATGATATGAGAACTGAAGTGAGCTGGACGATGACTTCACAGTTTTCTCCAGAGCGGCTATATATATATATATATATATACACACATACTGAACAAAATTATAAACGCAACACTTTTGTTTTTGCCCCCATTTTTGAGATGAACTCAATGAGATGAGATGAACTCAAAGATCTCAAATATTGTTCACAAATCTGTCTAAATCTGTGTTAGTGAGCACTTCTCCTTTGCTGAGATAATCCATCCACCTCACAGGTGTGGCATATCAAGATGCTGACTAGACAGCATGATTATTGCACAGGTGTGCCTTAGGCTGGCCACAATAAAAGGCCACTCTAAAATGTGCAGTTTTACTGTATTGGGGGGGTCCCCGGAGACCAGCCACCCGGACAGCTGCTGCAACAATCGGTTTGCATAACCAAAGAATTTATGCACAAACTGTCAGAAACCGTCTCAGGGATGCAGTTTGTCGTCATAACCGACTTGAGTGGGCAAATGCTCACATTCGATGGCGTCTGGCACTTTGGAGAGGTGTTCTCTTCACGGATGAATCCGGTTTTCACTGTACAGGGCAGACGGCAGACAGCGTGTATGGAGTCGTGTGGGTGAGCGGTTTGCTGATGTCAGCGTTGTGGATCGAGTGGCCCATGGTGGCAGTGGGGTTATGGTATGGGCAGGCGCATGTAATGGACAACGAACACAAGTGCATTTTATTGATGGCATTTTGAATGCACAGAGATACCGTGACGAGATCCTGAGGCCCATTGTTGTGCCATTCACCCACGACCATCACCTCATGTTGCAGCATGATAATGCACGGCCCCATGTTGCAAGGATCTGTACACAATTCCTGGAACAGGGATCGAGACTAACTTTTTTCACTAGGAGCACAGTGGCCCCCAACCGAAAATTTTAGTGGCACAACCAGAAAATTTAGAAGCACACACCGTAAATCAACATGCTAACCAAATATTCACATTTCTACTAATTTCCACTGTATTACTAATAAATAATAATAGATGCAGAAATTACAATGTGCTGTTTCAAATTCAGTGTCACATTTTATTGTGCACTTTTGAAGATGCAACAACAAGGTAAACCGACAGCACCATCACTGTCATGACAGTACAAATATTAAAAAAATATACCATACATTCAGAATAAAAAAAAAGTGCTTAGTAACCTTTCGGTCATTTCACAGTTCCAAACAATACTTAACACGATTTATTAACATGTCACGGCATACTCTATGCTTGAGGCTAAGATTGGGTTCAACTAGCGTATTGTGTTAAAACTGCGAAGTGCCTGTACTGTCGGCAAACTTTGTGTTCCCGCAGTTCTGGGGTAGCGACTGCAACATTCACAGTTCATGAAGTTCGTCTCCTTACAGTTCCTCAACCAGCTGAATTTTCAGCAGCCAGTCTTCCCGAAAATGGTGGGTCCTTTTTCGCCACACAAACCTCTGACTCTGAATCATCATCCGACTGTGACACTGTAGACTCTGGCACTGGCACATAGGGCTGGGCACAGAACGTCGATACTTTTATGGTATCGAACGAAAAACTCCGATACTATGAGTATCGAAAAATTATTTATCTTTCGGTGCCAAATTTCAGTTCCAAAAGCCAAGCGGCTGTGTCTGTGTGAGCCTGTAGCATACTTGCATGTAAGCACCTAAAGCGCCGGCGATTGGCTGTCCACCACCACGTGACGGGGAGGATTTCTGAAGATACTCGCAGTCCAACTCGCAGTCACACAACACAAGTGTAATTGTTTTTTCTCATGTGTTCTACCGCATCGTTTTACAATGCCAAAGAGGTCTAAAGTGTGGCTACACTTTATAAAAGTGGATGCCGAGTCAGCAAAGTGCAACATATGCGATAAGAGTATTGCAACCAAAGGCGGCAATACCACCAATGTAATGAAGCACTTGACCATGCACGGGATCAATATTAAGGCAGAAAGTTGCACGGTATTCAACTGTAAAAAGATGGAACCAGAGGAGCCTTTCACCTCATCGCAGTCAAACCCGCCCCCGTCAACATCATCTGGCATTTCTGGGATTGTAGCAGGTAAGAAAGATAACCTTTTTTAGCGAACGGAAGTTAAAGTAATTGTTTACGCTAACGCGAGTGGTTTTAATGTGTGGATGCAACTCTGCGTTGCGATGTAACGTTACCTAGGAGCTATAACGTTATTCTTTGACCAGGCAACATCTTTGTTTTTCCAACGTAACGTTAAGGTTACACATTTTAGAAATACTTGACAGATAAGTGTAATTTCACTACTTAAACCGAATGCATCCCCATAACGTTGACTACCACTTTATGCATGTTAGCTTGTGCTGCTAGTCGGTTGCTGTAGCGTTAGCGCTGTCTATTTCCCCCTTCACATTAGCCTCTGCACCGGTCCACCCTGATGTGAGGAATAGGAAGACAATACCAGAAAGTGTCAATCCCTTCACACTGGCAGCCGCAGCAAGAGGGAAAATGTCCAAGCAAAGACGAGATCAGTGCCACAGAGCAGTCATAGGGTTTATTGTTAAAGGTTTGCTACCTTTTTCGACAGTGGAGGCCCCATGGTGGAGGTGAGCAAGCTATCGATATAAAGGGAGTTTTTTTTTAAAGGTAGTTTGCCAATATAGCCTCTTTTAGCCTGGATGACATATTTTACTGTTATTGTCAGTAAAAAAAATGAAACCATTATATTGTTAATGTTTTGTGCTCTAATGTCAATTATAGGGAGATGATAAGCACCTTAAATCCCCAGTATCAGTCCCCCAGCAGAGACCTGCTGTCAAATACACTTATTCCTGCATGGTATGCAGTAGAAATAGGAAATCTGAAGAGAAAGTTGCAAGTTGTGGCTGATGTGGTGGTGACTGCTGATGGGTGGACCAGTGTGGCTCAAGACCACTATTTGACCATTACAGTCCACTATGTGAAAGAAGGTTCCATGAAGGAGAACGTACTCCATACAAGGGCAGTCTACACGTCCCAGACAGGGGAATGAATTTGAAATGAAGCACAAAGTTGTAGCCATCACTGTAGACAATGCAGCAAACATGGATGTGGCAGTGAAAAAGATGAGCATAATAAAGATTTGCTGCTTTGCTTACACACTAAACATTGCTGCTCAAAAACTGTACAATGTGCCCTCCGTTTCAAGGTGGGTAGGAAGGATCCGTGCAATGGTGGTCTGGTTGAAGAGGTCTAGCCTGGCTAAACCTGTCTTAAAGGAAAAGCAGAAACTTCTCTGTAAGTAGAAATCAAAATACGCTAAACTTAACTTGTCTTAATTAAATAGTTTATTAAACTGTTTCCCCAAATGGATAACCAGTTTGACCCATCTGTCTCTCTCTGTAGGCCTTCCAGAACATGCAGTCATCTTGGATGTTAAGAACAGGTGGAATAGCCTCTTTCTAATGGTGGAGAGGTTCCTTGAGCAGTTCCCTGCCATCCAAGCAGCTGCCATGGACGCTCGGTTAAAGAGGACAATGGAGAAGGACAGGTATTTGAATTGGCTTGTTCTAGTATCAGTGCTAAATATCTTTTGTTAAGAAGTTTAATCTTGTTAATAAAACTATGTGGACATTTTTCAGACTGGAGCGAGTTACTGATGATGACTTCAGAAAAGCAGAGGAGTTTGTTAAAGTCATGAAGCTACTATATACTTCAACACTTTGCATGTCCGCTGAAAGGATTCCAACATTGGGTCAGATTCTGCCCATCTTGGGGAAACTTGAGCACCACTTCACCATAAGTGCAGAGGACTCCACATTTACTTTTAAAAAATCTTTCAAAAAGATACCAAGTGAGTATCATAATCCTATTGATTTGTCAATTGTTTTCATAAGGTATACTCAGAAACCTAACTTCTATACTATGTTCTTGTCTTGCAGGAGTGCATTCAGCAGTTTTTGGAGGAAAGCATGGCCTTAGACCCAAGATTTAAGTCAAGAGTGGCAGCCGCAGATGCAGTGTGGGACAGAGTAGAGAAGGAGCAGATTAGTAGGGCCACCACACATCAGGTGTGTTTAATATTCTTATTACTGGTAATCTTTCTCCTCTTCCATTGTAAATCAAATCAATGTACATGATACCTGTGTTTCCATCAAATATAGAATAAAGGTGAAAGGACCCAGGCCCAGCAGCCCGAAGAAGACAATGAAGAGGCAGTAAGTGATGATGACTTATCTGATGAAGCTTGTGCAGCGCCAGTAGCAACACAGGTAAATATATACGGACATCCTGTTTCTTCCTGCTTAATTTTCAAAAGAAAATTAATATGTATGTTTGAGTCCGACTACCCAGTAATGTTGCCTTATTTTGTTTTAATCTTTTCTGTTTGTAGAAGCGGGCAAAGCTTTCTGCCCTTGAGGAGATTTTTGCAGAGGAAGACATGGCGATAGAAGAGCCAAGAGCATGACCAGCAGCACCTCAGAGAAGGTTCAGGAGGAGATACAGCTCTACAGAGGCTTGCCGTGTACACTCTCCACAGTGAATCCAGCGACTTGGTGGTGGAGTATGAAGGACACACTGCCAATGCTATCCAGCTTGGCAGCCAGGTACCTCTGTGTACAAGCCTCATCGGCGCCCTCAGAGCATACATTTTCCACTGCTGGGGACACCATTAGCCAGGAGCGGGCCTGTCTGTTACCAGAAAAAGCCGACATGTTGATCTTTCTGAAGAAAAACTGCTGAGCGGTTAATCACAAATGCAGTTTGATTTTGGACTATAAAGTTTTTTTTACATTCCTTTGCATTTTAATTGGTTCAATATTAGCCTGTACACAATGTCATTTGTTTATTTATTTATTATTTATAATATGTTCATGTTGTGGCAAAAAGGTTTCTCTTATTTTTGTTAATTTTGGCCAAGTTAGGATTGATACCAATCCTGAGTGTCTGCTGGCGCACCCCTATCCAAAAAGCACAACAAGTTTTATTAATAATGTTACCCTGAGTGAGAAGTGTTACCAGAATTTGTTTTAATTAAGGTGAAAAATAAAAGTTTTGTGTTTAATGTATTTTTGTTGATGTTGAAATGGATTTTAAAACATATGGTATCGAAAAAAGTATCGTTAGGAACCGGTATCGAAACTGAGGTATCGAAATTGGCACCGGATCAAAAGATTTTGAACAATACCCAGCCCTATAGGCACACTAGCCTCAGGTCGAAAGAACGAGTCAATAGTTCGCTTGCTCATTGCTCAGACGCACATAGCAGGTTGTGATATTTGTCTCCGTCTCCTTCCCACAGACGTTTACGAGCGCTCGGTTATCTCTATCCTCCCCCCCCCATACATTAGCCACTTACAGTGGCCATTCCCTATTCTTCTCACACTCATTGGCCTGCCACACATTACGGATTTATTGACGCGCCCCTTCCAAGTTTAACGTGGAAAAAAATTAATTTAAAAAAAAGGGGGCAAATTTACTGGTTGCACATGTGCGACCATTTGGTCGCAGTCTAGAGCCCTGTGGAAGCTGAAAACATCCCAGTTCTTGCATGGCCAGCATACTCACCGGACATGTCACCCATTGAGCATGTTTGGGATGCTCTGGATCGGCGTATACGACAGTGTGTTCCAGGTCCAGCCAGTATCCAGCAACTTCACACAGCCATTGAAGAGGAGTGGACCAATATTCCACAGGCCACAATCAACAACCTTTTTTTTTCTTCCCCTGGACCCCCCCAATACAGTAAATCTGCACATTTTAGAGTGGCCTTTTATTGTGGCCAGCCTAAGGCACACCTGTGCAATAATCATACTGTCTAATCAGCATCTTGATATGCCACACCTGTGAGGTGGATGGATTATCTCGGCAAAGGAGAAGTGCTCACTAACACATATTTAGACAGATTTGTGAACAATTTTTGAGAGAAATAGGCCTTTTGTGTACATGAAAAAGTCTTAGATCTTTGAGTTCAGCTCATGAAACAATAGGGGCAAAAACAAAAGTGTTGTATTTATAATTTAGTTTGGTGTATATATATAAATTAATAACTTTTTATTTTAAAACAAAAATGAAGACGCTATTTTCTTCTGGAAACATACATTGTTGCATTATTTTCCTGTTATCTCTGTAAAGCTGCTTTGAAACACTCTATATTATAAAAAGCGCTATATAAATAAAGGTGACTTGACTTGATTACCCATTCCATCTCTTCACTACCCATCCTTCATGATTCCCTTCCACGTCGAGGACACCAGATCCCCTTTTTGTTAACACTTTATTTCCCCCATTTTATGACATTTTTTTTTTTTTTTTTTTTTTTTTTTAACCTTTATTTAACCAGGAAAGTACTCGTTGAGATTAAAAATCTCTTTTTCAAGAGTGTCCTGGCCAAGATAGGCAGCAGTACAGCCATACATGCAACACAGAATACACAACATAAAACAACTAAAATAGCAGATACATCAACCACAAATCCTTAGCATATCATGCAGAACAACTACAGCCAGATGTGGCTGCTTCCAAGTCAGTTAATATCCTCTTAAAAGTAACCAATGAGACAAGATTATTAAGTTTCAAATGTTTCTGTAACTTGTTCCATGCAGAGGGAGCAGCAAAGTTAAACGCCTTTTTCCCCAGCTCAGTCCTAACATTTGGTACAGACAGAAGGACAAGATCCTGGGACCGAAGATTGTAAGTCCCAATATTTTTTACACTGATGTAGGTCAGAAGGTAGGATGGAAGAAGACCTAAAATAGCCTTATATATAAAAACATACCAGTGTTGAAGTCTCCGTGTTGACAGAGAAGACCATCCAACACGTTCATACAGTTCACAGTGGTGAGTGAGGACTTTAAGACCAGTGATGAACCTCAAAGCTCCATGGTATATAGTGTCCAGTGCATGTAAACTTTGAGACGAAGCATGCATATATAAAACATCACCATAGTCAATAATAGACATAAAAGTACCAGCAACTAACCTCTTTTTAGATTCGAATGAGAGACAGGATTTGATTCTAAAATAAAACCCTAGTTTAAGTTTTAATCTTTTTGACAGCTGCTGAATATGAGAAGTAAAAGAAAGAGATTCATCTATTAAAATACCGAGATATCTGTATTTTGAAACACATTCAATCTTCTTACCCTGAGAAGTGATGATTGAAGGCAGATTTAATTTGGATTTTGAATTTGAAAAAAGCATTACTTTTGTTTTTTCAGCATTTAAAACAAGTTTCAGATCATAAATGTTCTGTTGAAGCATATTAAAATCAAGTTGTAATTGGGAGAGGGCCTGGACTGCTGTAGGTGCTGAGCAATACAGTACAGTGTCATCTGCATAAAAATGAAAATTTCCTTTCGATATGTTATGATTTATGTCATTTATATATAGGATGAAAAGCAGTGGACCCAGCACTGATCCCTGTGGCACGCCTTTTGTTATTTTGAGATAGCTAGAGGTGTTTCCCTCCGCCTGCACACACTGAGTTCTGTCTGTAAGGTAATTAACAAACCAACTTACAGTTTGTTCAGAAAGTCCAGCCCTCCACAGTCTGTGCTTAAGCACTGTGTGGTCCACTGTATCAAAAGCCTTAGAAAGGTCAATAAAAAGGGCTGCACAATGCTGCTTTTTGTCTATGGATTCAATTAAGTCATTTAAAACCTTAAGAGCTGCAGATGTTGTACTATGCCTTTTTCTAAAACCGGATTGAAAGTCAGATAGAACATTTTTACTGTCTAAAAAAATCTTTAATTGATCACTGACAAGAGACTCTAAAACCTTGGCCAGGACAGACAATTTAGAGATCGGTCTATAGTTATTTAATATAGCAGGGTCACCACCTTTTAACAGGGGAACCACAAAAGCTGATTTCCAGATGGACGGAATGACATTTGTGTTCAAGCACCGATTAAAAATATTAGTTAAAGGCACGGAAATAAAATTAGCTGCTAACTTTAAAAAGTAAGGATCCAATTTGTCAGGGCCTGCAGATTTTGTTGTGTCCAAATGTTTGAGGGCTTTATCTACGTCAGAAACTGTAATAGGACTAAAACTAAAACACTGAGTAGAAGGTTCGCAACCAACAGTCTCCACTATAGGGGAACACTTATGTTGAGTATTTAGTGACTCAAATAAAAATCCTGAGGCTATGAAATGTTCATTGAAACAATCAAGAATTGTGGTTTTGTCAGTAATTGTTTTAGAGTCTATCACAACACTTGAAGGAAGCTCCTGACCTTTACTGTTTTCTGATAATGATTTGATAGTTTTCCAAAATTTTGATGGGTTATTCAGGTTATGAGTGGTTTGAGAAAGAAAATGTTCAGCTTTGGCTTTTCTAATTTTGAGAGTACATGCATTGCGCAGCTGCCTGAAAACCAGCCAGTCAGAGTTCTCATTAGATTTTCTGGCTTTTGCCCATGCCACATTGCGGTCATGGAGGATATTTGCTAAATCCAGAGAAAACCAAGCATTGTTTCGGCCTTTAACTCTGTATTTCTTTAGTGGAGCGTACTTATTTATTATATTTACAAAGCCTTCATGAAAGAGGTTCCAGGCACTATCAACATCTGCACTGTTATAAATTTTTTCCCAGTCAAAATTAGATAAATCATGGAGAAAGTGTTGTTCTGAGAAGTGCTTCATATTACGCTTGACTATAATACATGGTTTGGTTTTAGATATTTTAGTATTTCTAACTGTAGCTATGACACAGTGGTCACTGATGTCGTTTGCAAATATGGAAGCAGTGGAGTACTTATGAGGAACGTTAGTTAAAATGACATCTAATAGAGATGATTTTTCCGGGTTTTTAAAGTTTGGCCGTGTGGGACTGTCAACAATCTGGAAGAGATTTAGTGAATCACAATTAGCTCTAAAGTCATCAGATATTGGTTGTAACCAATTCCAATTTAGGTCTCCGAAGGCTATTAATTCCTTAGAGTTAAAATCCGAAAGGAGTTGCATTAAGGAGGGCAGAGCACCGTTAACAGCTGAAGGAGTCCTGTAACAACCAATGACCGTTATACAAAGTGATTTAGAGATTTCAAGCTCCAATGCTAAAAATTCAAACTGTTTAACTAGTGATATTGACCGCAATACATTAACATGATACTGGTTTTTGATGTAGATTGCTACACCCCCACCTCTATTAGGGCGGTCAGTCCTAAAAACATTATAACCGCTTATATTAATTACTTTATCTGAAACCGATTTACTTAACCAGGTTTCAGACAAGACAATTACATCGGAATCTGTAGAGTGAGCCCAGATACGCAACATGTCCATTTTAGGAACAAGACTGCGTACATTCAAGTGAAAGAAACCAAGACCTGACCTTTCTTTAAAATCTGCCGGGGTGTTAAAGCCTATAGGGGTGTCTGGGCCTGGGTTTGGCTGCACATTTCCTGACATCAACAGTAATAAAGCAATTAGACATTTTATCTTAACTGATTTCTTGTACGATTCATTGCTTCTACTTTTAAAATGGGCGTCATCATGGAGCACACAAGAAACAGTGGTAAAGTTGTCACATAACGTCATGATACTAGACAAACAGACCAAGTCAACGGTGTCAGAAGGGAAGAATAGGCAACACGTGACATTGAGTGAACAGTCAAATGCACACGTGCCCTTTTGTGATTTACATGACATTGGGAACACTGGACTGGAATATCCATTCCAGTAATAGGTATCCCCAGAGATAAATAAGGACAATGAAAAAATAAAACAAAGAGAGGCAAGGAGCAACCACTTCTTTCTCTCCATATCCGTAGCACCACTCAGATGTGTAAAGACAAAATATTACTTAAGAAACAAAACAAAAATAATAAAACAGTCCAGGTCAGCAATGGAGAAGTCCAATATGGGTTATCTGTTTTCTCTGCAGCGACCAATGATGTTACATGTTGTCACTTGTAAACAGGAAGCCCAGTGAGTGAAGCAATGCTGCGGGTAAAAGAGTTTAATCAAAACCAGACGTCTCTAAAACATCAAGCTATATCTTAAAAACCAGCAGTAAGAACAAAGAAGCACTTTCCTTCATTGTAGGGAGATCAAGCCCATCAAACTCAGTGACACGTCTGCACTCGAGCTCCAGTAGATAAGTAGGCTCCCGGCACCGACCAGTCAGCAGGAAACAGATCCTCCAAAAACAGTGCAGTTCCAGGTAGATTTTCGTGCCAGCTTGGTGGTTCAGACTGGGATTTTATGGATACCGTGTATTTGCAGACGGCACTGCTAGGATTAGCACAATGCCAGTACACTGAGGATGTCAGACCCGACTTAAACTATACGGATTTGTGTCATAAAACAACCATCGAGTATGACAAATACCGACTCTACATTAACCGACTCTAAAATATAGTTATATTGTACAAAAGCTCTTAAAATGATCAATTTGCTATTTTCCCCATAAACAAACAAATATCAATCACAGACAGAGAGACAAGCTGCCATCTTGGATTTGACAGGAAGTGATGAAGTGATTGATTTTATGTTTATTTTACTTTAATAAATGCCTCTCCAAGGCCTGACACCACTCCCACTGTGTCTGTCGTCTGCTCCTCCTGCCACTAAGTAAATAAATGAATAAATGAATAAATAAATATAAAATATAAATATATAAATATATATATATATATATATATATATATATATATATATATATATATATACACACAAATAAATAAATAAGTATATCAGTCTGGTGAATAAAAAAAACAAATATACTACCTAATGACTAATGGTGAGTGCAGAGGGTTGCCAGCTCAATTCAGATCAAGTTTTCTTCTCATCCAACAGCGTCAGAATAGTCAGATCAATAATATTGTTGAATATTAAAATTCCCCAACTAATGAAGCCAGAGACGACAGTGTCGAGGAACCCAAACCTTGTGAGAAACCAGGCTCAGTCGCTCAGTTCTCCTCTGGCCAACGAACGAACAGTGCCATCATGATTCAGGCGGCAGCACAAGTCAAAACTGAATATGAACTGAATATCATTCAGAATTTTTATAATATAATATATCCATTTCATTTATATATGAGAATGTAACTGAGCTATAGGGATGTCCCGATCTGATCCACGTCATCGGTATCGTGCCGATACTGGCCCAGAACGCTAGATCGGATATCGGAGGGGAGAAAAAAATATGATCCGATACCTATTAGGGGTGGGACGGTACATGTATTTGTGTTGAACGTACGTTCGGTACGTGCGTCACGGTTCGGTGCATGGATTTACATGGAGAATACACGGTATAAAAATTAAATAAAACTTGCGTGCACATTAATTAATGTAATGCGGAACTACTGTTAGATACGCGCATAGACATATATGCGGGTTCTTTAGGGACACCTAATCTGTAGCCCCGCCTTAGCTCTGAACGCGCGTCTATTTCGCTTCAAACGCTCGCTTTATCATTATACGCGCACAGCGTGTCCTATTCGCTTTGGACGCGCAAATGGATTCAAACTTTTCAAGCATCAAACTAGACGCGATAGATGCAAATTTGACGCTCTATTCACGTTAGGTGTGAACAGCAAAATGAACAGGCTGCGATGTCAAGATTGCAATGCTGGAAATTGTGTGTGTGTGTGTGTGTGTGTGTGTGTGTGTGTGTGTGTGTGTCAGAGAGAGAGGCAGGGGCGCGATCGAACAGTGGAAACATAAAAACATAATCCATCATTTTGTTCATACAGGACATCATTAAAACTGCAAAGTGTTTAGCCTACTTATATTTGTGTAAAACACAACATTGTGCTTTTGTCAAACTGTAAACTCGTCAAACTGTAACCTACAACTGTCACCCAACCAAAATCACTCTCACTCACACACACACACACACACACACACACACACACACACACACTGTTTAAAAGCAATTATATTGCATTGGTTTTCATTTCTTGTCCTAAAACAGAGCACTAATCTGTTACACATTCTACATTGATTAAAAAAGAAAATCAAATGAGTTTTTAATGCTAGTATTATTTTATACAGAAATAAATTATTTATAATTCAGATGAGAATAACGTTAAAGTTAATTAAAATTTTAAGGAAACAAATATATTGATCTGAAATATAGCAAATTAATTTGAAATTCATTCAGGTACAATTACCAAACACATCTCAAGGTCTTGAATAAAGGCTGGCAGTCTTTCATTATCAACCGTTGTTGTGGACTATATACTGGAGAAGTATTTGTTCTCCATTTGAGTGAGATGTTTTTATGTGGCTAATTGAGCAAAGTGCTTCCATATATTTTATTATTAGTAGTATTAGTTCAAGAATAAAATAAAAATATCGGATTTATATTGGAATCGGCAAATAGCCAAAGCTGCGGCATCGGTATCGTATCGGAAGTGAAAAAGTGGTATCGGGACATCCATACTGAGCTATGGAAGATTTTTTTTAAATATTGACTTGTAGTCTGTTACATACTTCAGCTTTTTGGGGGTTTTAAAGAGGTTTTACTTCAGCACATTCAAAAGTAAAGTAGAAATTTTAAAAAGGGAGAAACTTTATTTTATTTTATTTATTTTATTTTAACTTTATTTTTGAAGAGAACAACTTTAAGAAACTCTTGAACATGTTTAATAAAGATCATTTCAATGAACAAAATATGGATTAATAAAGCAGCTCGCATCAAGATGTGTTTTAGTCCCGTTAGTGCAGAACGATGAACTGCCGTCTCAAATGTTTTTACAGCGGAGCGAGAGTGAAACAGGGAAATAAAGGGAGGGTGAGGCTTTGTGCCGTGTGTTTGTGTGGAGGGCCGTCGACAGGGAAAATCCTCTTTGTATAGAGAGATGAGGAGCAGAGAGACACACAACCACTGTTACAACAGAAACCATGTAAACGCCAGATGAGCTAGAGCCTGTCAACGCTTCTGTCCTGCTCAAATACTCAAATATGTGGAAAGTTTCGCAGAACAGACGATTCAAGACAACGTATTGAATAAGTGAACCGTCAGGAAGAAGCAGAGTAAATGGCCATTGTAAGAGAAATAACATCACAGTAAATACCATCACAAACACAATCATCATACACAATCTTCCCCTGTCTGTCTCACTCACCCAGAGGTAGAAGTGCAGGGTTAGGGTTCTGTCTGTCTGTCTGTGTGTGTGTCTGTCTGTCTGTCTGTGTGTGTGTGTGTGTCTGTCTGTCTGTCTGTGTGTGTGTGTCTGCCTGTCTCACTCACCCAGAGGTAGAAGGTCAGGGCTCTGCTGGAGAACAGGCGGCTGCTCAGAGGGATGAAGACGGTGGTGTAAGCGACCCATATAGCAGAGTCGAGGCCCCGGGGCCCGAGCCGACCGACCACCATCAGGAGGAGGGACAGAGACTAACCCTAACCCAGCAGACGAACCAGAGGAACCAGAGGAACCAGAGGGGGGAGGGGGAGAGAGAGGGAGAGAGAGAGAGAGAGAGGGGGAGAGAGGGAGAGAGAGAGGGGGAGAGAGGGAGAGAGAGACAGTGAGAGAAAGAGAGGGTGTGTGTGTGTGTGTGTGTGTGTGTGTGGGGAACGCAGGGAGGAGCGACAGCAGAGAAAGAGAGAGAGGAGGAGCTTCAGACACTGAACACATCAGTCACTCACATCTGTTGAGTCGACGCTTTCACTGACTTTATAACAGCATGCAGAAGTCTGTCATGATGCAGCAGCAGAACAGAAACATTAATGATAACATCAAAATATCATCATCATGAGGCTCAAAATACTCAAGAGTTTATAAGAAACAACATTAAAAGCAGCCGGATGACATTTACAACAAACCCACTCGGTTGAGCATCTCCTACATATAGAAACTTTCAACATCCATGAAAACTTCACAACGCCACATCTCCATCCACTGCGCTCACAGACACTACGATTAAGGGTGGGGAAATTATTCACATATCGTGAATCATTTAATCAATCAAACAAATCAATTCTATCTTATACAGATTCTAATTGTTTCACAGATTTCAAAAACTGATTTCCAAAATTATAGGCAGAAGTTAAAGGTACACTATGTAACTTCTGGTCCTCTAGCGGTTGAAGCATAAAAGTAGAAGTTTCTGGTGGAGGAACATTGTTTTTGGTAATTTGTGAATCTGACAGCTCAAGGCTCAGAGTTACAGATGATCACCTGATCAGGGAGAACGTCACTACTAAATGGTTTTTATTTCTATAAAAACACAAAACGACCGAACACCGTGTAACACCCACTACGGCAGCAGCTTCTGCCCAACAACAAACACAACACTGGCACATACGAAGACTGTTGCCATAGTATTTTACAATTATGCTTTTTAAAGGGAACCAATTATGCCCCCTTTTACAAGAGGCAAAATAAGTCTCTGAAGTCCCCAGAGTGTGTATGTGAAGTTTTAGCTCAAAATACCCCACAGATAATTTTTTATAGCATGTTAAAAATTTTGGGGGTGAGCAAAAACACACTGTTTTTGTGTGTCCCTTTTAAATGCAAATGAGATGGTGCTCCCAGCCCCCTTTCCAGAAGAGGGCGGAGCTTCAAGAGCTCCTGCTCTGGCAACAACAAAACAGGACAATCTCACGCAATATAAATGTCAGAAACTGTCAGTAGCGATTGTAACGATAGACGAACTGATCTATAAATGAACATGCATCCCAGGACATTGTGTGTGATAACATTACATCTTGTATACTGTCTCTTGCATTTGTATTTATTTCATGCATGTTTTATGAGAGAACTACTAGTTAATGTAACCTCACTTATGGCGCTTTTCCACTGCATGGTACGGTACGGCTCGGCTCACTTCGGCTCGCTTTAAATGGTACCACCTCTGTTGAGGTTCCAAGCGTACCGTACCGATACTAAAATGTGACGTGAAAACACTGCAGATCACTGATTGGTCAGACAGAATCATCTCTACCAGCGTCATTGTATTTATGACACGAGACACTAAACCCGCTAGATTTAAATAGCCAGTAGACAACAGCCAACGCTGTAGCACCAAGCGTGCCGCACAAGCCCTGAAAAGTGAAGCCAAAACGTCTCGATCGCCCCCCGGTGACTGGTCCTAGTATAGGTCATAAGCCCCGCCTCCCCGTGTTATTCAACGGGACATGAGACCAACTAAACAAATAAAATACACTTCAAATATCTTTTTTCCAAACGTGGTTTCTTTCATTTGCTGTCGTTTTTATCACGCTGATGTGAGTTCAAGTGTCTGTTTCAAAAATAAGTTGTTTTTTAGTTAGTTACGTGATGCGGTGGTGTAACGTCATGATTGACAGCTGTGATTGACAGGTTCTCTGAGTGAAGTAGTCACTGAAGCACCAACGGACATTTTTTCGGGATCTTCGGAGGACTGAGGAGATTGTATTTACTTTATTTTAACAAGCCTCTTGTCGTACTGCAATCAATTTTTAAAAAAGTGTGCAGAATCCACTCTCCCTGAGTGCATTCTGCGGAGCGTTGATTTCGCGGCTTTACTTCCTGCTCACTACTGCGCGGGCCTGGTCCCGAGATCGCTACTGTGCGGGTCTGGTCCCGAGATCGCCACTGCGCGGGTCTGGTCCCGAGATCGCCACTGCGCGGGTCTGTTCCCGAGATCGCCACTGCGCGGGTCTGGTCCCGAGATCGCCACTGCGCGGGTCTGTTCCTGAGATCGCCACTGCGCGGGTCTGTTCCCGAGATCGCCACTGCGCGGGTCTGTTCCTGAGATCGCCACTGCGCGGGTCTGTTCCCGAGATCGCCACTGCGCGGGTCTGTTCCCGAGATCGCCACTGCGCGGGTCTGTTCCCGAGATCGCCACTGCGCGGGTCTGTTCCCGAGATCGCCACTGCGCGGGTCTGGTCCCGAGATCGCCACTGCGCGGGTCTGGTCCCGAGATCGCCACTGCGCGGGTCTGTTCCCGAGATCGCCACTGCGCGGGTCTGTTCCCGAGATCGCCACTGCGCGGGTCTGGTCCCTCCTGAGATCGCCACTGCGCGGGTCTGTTCCCGAGATCGCCACTGCGCGGGTCTGTTCCTGAGATCGCCACTGCGCGGGTCTGGTCCCGAGATCGCCACTGCGCGGGTCTGGTCCCGAGATCGCCACTGCGTGGGTCTGTTCCTGAGATCGCCACTGCGCGGGTCTGTTCCTGAGATCGCCACTGCGCGGGTCTGTTCCCGAGATCGCCACTGCGCGGGTCTGTTCCCGAGATCGCCACTGCGCGGGTCTGGTCCCTCCTGAGATCGCCACTGCGCGGGTCTGTTCCCGAGATCGCCACTGCGCGGGTCTGTTCCTGAGATCGCCACTGCGCGGGTCTGGTCCCGAGATCGCCACTGCGCGGGTCTGGTCCCGAGATCGCCACTGCGTGGGTCTGTTCCTGAGATCGCCACTGCGCGGGTCTGTTCCTGAGATCGCCACTGCGCGGGTCTGGTCCCGAGATCGCCACTGCGCGGGTCTGGTCCTGAGATCGCCACTGCGCGGGTCTGTTCCTGAGATCGCCACTGCGCGGGTCTGTTCCTGAGATCGCTACTGCGCGGGTCTGGTCCCGAGATCGCTACTGCGCAGACTCAAGTTCCAATATGTCAGCGCCATATTGGGACACTGGCGGCTTCAGTTCTCATCAATGGAAGAGAGTGAAGGGGCGTCTATCTATCGGGTTTAGTGTCTCGTGTCGTAAATACATTGACGCTGGTAGAGATGATTCTGTCTGACCAATCAGTGATCTGCAGTGTTTTCACGTCACATTTTAGTATCGGTACGGTACGCTTGGAATCTCAACAGAGGTGGTACCATTTAAAGCGAGCCGAAGCGAGCCATACCGTACCGTACCATGCAGTGGAAAAGCGCCATTATATCGTGTCTCTTATCTAATTAATCCTCATTTAATGACTCACACTTTAGTGTACATTGCCTTCTCATAAAATGCAGTGCGTGTTTGTTATATCTATCCGAGTATAAAAGACAAACGGCAAGGCCCATGTCTAACCACACTTGAGTCATAAATCCTCTCAACAGAGGAATTACCCGCTTGGAAATTCCACCTTTCTTATTGGTCGAGCCAAACCTGAGAGGTGGGACCTTTCTCAGGCCTTAAAGGGTTAGTTCACCCAAAAATTAAAATTCTGTCAGTAATTACTCTCCCTCATGTTGTTCCAACCCCGTAAGACCTTCGTTCATCTTCGGAACACAAATTAAGATATTTTTGATTAAATCTGAGAGCTGGATCACTCCTCCATCAGCTTCTAAGACATTATAACTTGCTGGCCCAGAAAATGTATTAAAGACATCGTTAATATAGTCCAAGTGACTACAGTGGCTCAATCTTAAGTTTATAAAGCGACGAGAATACTTTTTGTGCGCAAAAACCCCCCAAAAATAATGACTTTATTCCACTATTCATTTCCGTCTCTCTGGGCCTCGAGTTATTTCACGTAGTGTTTTAGCGCAGCGCGTCTGTGTTGTACGTCACACGTAGGCTCACTATTGGCCGACGCTGGTCATGTGTGTGATGCGTGTAAATTACTAGTCATCCAATTTTTTATATCAGCTATACATTCCGTTAATTTTGTGAATTGGTAAGTTTCGTCTGGGTGTGAAGAAATATAGAGCTGAGTATCATCAGCATAACAGTGAAAACTAATGCCATGCTTCCTAATGATATCTCCCAAGGGTAGCATGTAAAGAGTGAACAGCAGCGGTCCTAGTGCTGAGCCTTGTGGTACGCCATACTGAACTTGTGATTGATAAGACATCTCTTCATTTACTGCTACGTAAGGGATAATGTATAGCGAGGCGGTTGTTATAGCGAATAACAACCACCTCGCTATACATTATCCCGCTTATTACATGGCTACCTACAAAATAAATAAATAATTTGACACAAATTATTGATTTAAAAAGGAGTTTATTGATTTAAAAACGATTTTATTGCTTCCGCTAAAGAAAATAGTCCATTCCGCGTCCATAGCAACGCTCAGTTTTTCATGGCAACGGTGTGTTATACTTCGCAGCGGTCTGTTATCAAGAAATAACAGACCACATTCTACATTGGAATTCAACCAAGCCATGTAATAAAAACTGATAACGGTCAGATAAGGATGATTTAAACCATGTTCAATATCTTTATCAATATCAAATATCTTTTGCATTTCTCATCCAAACAACGTCAAACTTGGCACTGCACTTACTCGTGCCCATAGCAAGACACCTGTCGAGTTTGAAATCCATCGGACTAACGGTTCGAGAGATATGCGAATAACAGACAGGATAATTAATTCCAATTAGTCGTTAGATTAGTCGACTAATCGATAAAATAATCGTTTGTCTCTTATTCAGTGATAGAATTTTGTTTGCCACCACACAAACCAATCACAAATGTTTTATCAAAGGTGTAATCAAGTAATGGCAATTAACGAACCATCTAATACCTTTTAATACGAGGTGTCTTTTAAGGCGTGATATCTTAGTATTACGAATTTGCACATGCAAAAAACACGGTGTGTGAACGGCCCCTTATGGCAACGTGACATTAGCCTAATCGAAAATATTTCCATACAGGGTTTTTCCTACATTGAAAATTTTTTGGGGGCCGCCAAACCGATTTTTTGTCCCGCCAAAGCCTTATTTGATCTGTAATTGGGTTTTGTGAGTGAAGCAGGCTACTGACGGAGTGACGGAGAGAACGATCACAGCGCCCCACCCCCGCGCGGGCACTCTCCGTCTTCAGTTCTGTCTTTGCTCTCTCCCTCGCATCAAAATCAACTGATCCTAAAGGTCGGGAGACCGAATCCATGTTTCACGTGGTGCATTCGGAGAATATTTTTGCTGAATTAGCGCTGGGTGTGAATTGCAGTCAAAAAAAAGTTGCCTTATCTTCTCTTACAACTTGTGACAAGCATTCCGCACATGCAGCTGACATAACTTTAAATAAACGCAAAAAAAAAAAAAAAATCCAGTTTGAAGTGGGGTTTTTTTTGTGTGTGTTGACAAATCTTTCGTGATGTCCTAACAGCCAGGATTCCCACACAACACGTCCGCTAAAGTCCGATTCGCGACCTAATGACTCCTTTGAGCCGATTCATTATAATGAATGGTTAAAGCAATTGGTCTGCCCGTCAGTGTCTGAATCGGTGTATAACAAATCATTACTGAGAAGAACATACACATCTGAAATATGGGTGGGAGAAAAAATCGATTCTTAGATGCATCGCGATGCGGACGTGGACGATTCTGAATCGATTTACAAATGTCAAAAAATCAAATCTCTAAAAAAACGTAATATTGACGGAACGCAAAAGGCGGAACTCTAGCGGACGTGCAGTGCGCGTGCAGTCTGTGGCGCGCACATAACAGACTCGCGCGCTTAACAGACGCATGATGGCTGAGCGCCAAATTCGAACGGCACCCTCTTTGTTAAAAGCTAGCGTATGGAAAATTGGCAATTTCATTGTTACCTATTTAGTATTTTTTGTATGAAAGCTGCTTTCAGTAGCCTATTTAGTTTTCACATCAATATACTGTAAACCGATCTGTATATGTACGTTACACTGCCCTGCAATATGTACAATGCCAGTCACAAAAAGTTACATTTTGACTGTGCTCTCTGTAGATGTTCATTCACTTTTTTTGTATAAGCTGTTTTTGATTGTGGTATACAGCAAACATTTCAAGTCATAACTCTTTATTATTTAGTTGTGAATAAGAGAGGCTTAGTATGTTACTAATTATTCAGAATATGCGTAAGTCCACAAGCATTATATGAGAGCTGATGGTACATAATTCTATATTTTTGAACAAAAACTGTTTGTGATTTTGCTACAGCAAAATGTTTTTTTTTTTGTCTGAAGGATTAAATTGCTCATTGGAAATAACAAGAGGATGTTGGTTAGAACTCTATTATTAAATGCTATAGATTCAGAATATGCTGAAGTTTGTATTAATTTACTACAAGTACGCTGCTAGTACAGGCACACATTTATTTTTCCTGTTGGTTCTTTGCAATGTTCAAATCACTTCCATGTGTTTTATTAATAAAATTAATATAGGAAGATGGAAGTAAGTTCGTTATGGGTCATCATAAATACTTTGCTTTAAAAGTACCAAGTAAGTAAAAAAAAAAAAAAAAAAAACCTTAATAATCAATAATCGTTACCCTCTGAATCGTAATCGAATCGAATCGTGAGGTGCCTAGAGATTCTACACGCCTAATCTAAAATGTGAAAGTAAGTGTGCTTACCTCATTTAGCAAGAGTGTTTAGTCAAATTTAGCCTTAATAATCCACAGTATGTATAGGCCTATGACAATGTGTAGTAAATTACCTAAAAAAAAAAATCACAAACTGTTTCTTTTTTTATTTATTTAAAATTTAACATTTATTGTCAATATTGGGCTTGCGGATCATGTGGGTACTAGGGTACTCTTTGCTGTGTGTGGATGACCATGTCGGTCAGCCACCACCGAAGACCAATTTTGACCCAGGAAAAACCCTGCCATATGTGGCTCTTTCCTCCTTTCTTGTCATCAAGTGGATTCAGAGCCAACGCATTAGCCGGTCACCATGTCTCAGTGTTTTTATGAAGAGGCCTCAACTGTGCACCTTTCGGACAGCGCATCAAGAACCGGATTAACCCAGTACTTCGGTACCACCGGTACTTAAGAAAAGCTGGTACCGTAACGGTTTAATTTTTTCAGTACCGACTTGGTACCGAAGTACTGGGTCTTTAGACAACACTAAAACACACTGTAGAGCCCAGATAGAACTGGAAACACTTCTCATTGTTTCCTCTTCTTTTGACCTTGAGATGTTTGGTGTGTCCCTGCTAGCTTAGTCTAACCGCAGCATAACCCATAAGTCAGGGTTTCTCAAACTCGGTCCTGGAGGGCCGCTGTTCTGCAGAGTTTAGCTCCAACACTGATCAAACACACCTGAGCAAGCTAATCAATGTCTTCAGGATCACTAGAAACTCACAGCTAAGTGTGTTTGATCAGGGTTGAAGCTAAACTGTGCAGGACAGTGGCCCTTCAGGACCGAGTTTGAGAAACCTTGCCATAAGTGATACCTGTTTACCTATATCTCCTAGCTAAAATTAAATGGGTAAAACACTCCTTTCTTCCTTTTCCCTTTCTGATTTCATCTTATTATTTTATTTTGGTTTTGATCTATTTGTTACTAGTACAACATGTGAAAAGAACCATTAGTATTTGAGTAATAGTTTGACAACACGCTTTTCCCGTAGGCCTCAAACAGGAGGTAAATGAACTAATGCTGCCAGCCACAGATTGCCAAAGAGAACCAACCCCGCTCAGCGTGAGAAGGCGCAGGACAGATGCAAAGACCCTGACAGAGTGAAGCAACTGAAGGAGATCACCAGTCTTCAGGAGGCTCTGACAGCTGCTAAGCACCTGTCAACGGGTGTTTCACTTAAAGAACTGGTTGAACTCAAAGAGAGAGATGCTAAAGCCATCGACGTGCAGCCACAGCTGAAGTCCGAACACTGACTCAACAACGCTGCAACATTATAGATGAACTCAGTGTGGTCCAAAGAGAACTGAAACAGTCCAACCAACTGCAAATGGACTCCACAAGAAAGATGTACCCAGCTGAACTTCACATCAGCAGCATAAGCTTCCCCAGCCCTGCACAAAGGGGGAAGAGCTTAACACTTCACCAGCCAGGGTCCTGAGAGCCTCTGCAGCCGCAGGAGGAAAAGGAATAATTCAGACAAACCCTGAAACGGCAGACGAAGTGACACTCAAAGACCTCAAGCGAATGGTCAGAAACATCCCTGCATTCACACCAGAGCTTGCAGGAGACCACGACGTCCCTGCCAATCTACGAGACATTGATTTTCACCCTGCAGTCTTCGACCGCTGTGACACACCAAGACAGACTCTGTCTCCTCTGGATCACATCCAGCCCAGAGTGGCGGCGCGTTCTGGCTTTGGCTGTGGCACTACCCGCTGGAACAAGCCATCATAATAGGATTCTCAGACTTTAGAGTCTGAATGCAGACTGGGCGCTGCCCCAGACACCAAACAGGGCAGACCTAAAAGTGCCTGTGCTACTACCACAGACTCAGACGAGCTTACCTCGGAGCTTGCAACGAACCTGTGACAGAGGAAGACCCCAGCTTCAAGAACCTTTTCCTCCGAAACCGTTAGTCACCATTTAGGCAGTACAGGCTGCCCCCACACAATGCCCACTCAACGACAGCGTGACCTGATACAGAAGGCCTTTAACAAACACAAGGCCTCAGAAGAAGGGGTTCTTAAGAACTGCAAACTCAAAAACCAGAAGGCCCACAGCATGACCACAATGCAAGACTCTTCTACAAAGTTCCTAGTCAGCATAAGACATAAACTTAGATGTAGATGAAGTAGATTAAAACGTGTGCTCACAGAAAAGCAAAAGTCTGCACTAGTAAAATTTTATTTTACCGATTTAAAGGAAATCTTGAATGGATGTGTAAGCCTCACGTGTCAACAGACTATGCATGGTTAGGGTTCTTTTGAAACATACAGATATTTACTACACGCTCTTTGAATTGGCACTGCTGCACGTTTCAGATGACTCGTCACAGGAAACACTGACTCCAGATAGGGCACACCACCTGTGCTGGGTAAGCTAACCCGACCTAGCACCCATTCATTTAAACTACGGTTAACCTAAAAGTGTGCATTTGATCATACCAACAAAAAAAAAATTTATATTTCCATATGTATCGATACTGAAATATCTGAAACGTTTCCAATTCTCCTTTTCTGCAGTATCGATACACCGATACCATCTGCGCGTGAAAAAGTACCTCAACACAGGAAAATATCTCTTATCTCTGCTGAACTGATGCTTGAACAATGTCAGGGTGTCTACAGATATGAACAAGTTAAATTTAAGACTTTTTAAAACCTTTTTAATGCCACTTTGAATGAAATTTAATACCAAACCTGTGATGGAAATACACATTATATTACATGCGTATATATTAGGGGTGTAACGGTTCACAAAATTCACGGTTCAGTTCGATACGATACACTTGTGTCATGGTTCGGTACGTTTTTGATACAGCATAAAGAAATAAATGCCAGAGAAATTTCCTTGATTTAAATTTTTTATTCTTTTTTATATTAAAACTAACATCATAAAGTATGATATTTTTTTTACTTTGAGTAATTCTAGAGCCATAATTGACTCTTCTTAGGAGCATATAACAGCTCCTTGGAAAAAATGAAATGTCATATTGTAGTAGTTATAAACAAAGGTTTATTTTAGTTCAGATTAACATTTGAGGGCAGCAATTGTATTCATAATGTCAAAATAAAACTGACGTGTTACTTGAAGGCATTATAGCCTACTATTCCTGCCAAACGTCCATGGTTGCAGTTAGTGTTTCTACAGTAAATCCATGGTGAATGTTGCTGATCTGTGGACACTGATAGTTCATTCATGGCACAATGTTTCTTCCAGGTTTCCACGTCAGCGCTGTTTGATCCGTTAATAACGGAGAAATATGAATGCTTCTCACTTGATCTCGCAGCGACGTTATTACTTCTGTCAGTTATGTGGCGAATTCAAATGCTTTCTTTACTGCATCTCTTATTAGCGCGGTGTAGTAACAGTGTCGCATGATCACGATCGGCTCGCGCTGCACTGGTCCAAACTGATTAACGGTCCTTCAACCACACAATAACGAGCAGTTTCGTTCCGCTTGCATTTGAGAATTTAAGACATTTTAATACTTTTTAAGGCCTTTAATTAGGAAAACTCTATTTAAGACATTTTAAGACTTTTTAAGGACCCGCGGCCACCCTGAATGTGCTTTCACAGAAGCCACGATTAACAGCCGTTAGGGGTTAAAGTTTTCTACACACAATTGAATTTGACAAAAGTCACGAGACAGATTACTCTCCCCCTGTACAATCACATTGATGGATAAAAATTAGGGGTGTAACGGTACGCAAAAATCACGGTTCGGTACGTACCTCGGTTTTAAAGTCACGGTTCGGTTTATTTTCAGTACAGTAAGGGAAAGAAATGCAAACATTAAACTGCAGGTTGTTTATTACTATAAACTTTTTTTTAACAATTTGTTTACACTTTTTTAAAACACTTTTTAATAAAATATAATAAAATATATATAAAATAAAAAAAATAATAAGAAATAAAATACTGCTGCAAAGTTCTCCACTAAATAAAATACTCTCAGTCTCAAACCAATATCACATAATAAATTTAATGAAAAATATAAATAAATAACTATGATTACAGTGCAGCATTACCAATCCCAGCTTGTAGGCCTGCTCATATTTAAAAATTAAGACTGGGAAAAAAATGAACTTTAATTGCACAATTTGCTGTAATTAATTGCAATTCCTCCAAGCTTGTAATCATCAATAATTAAACTTAGAATCACCTAATTAAATGAAACACCGGGGGGAAAAAAGGAACAGAAAATAGCCCTATATTAAAATAATATTAAACATATATATATCAATGTATTATTATTTTTCAATAATCAATCAATTTAATTTTTTTTTTCCATTTTTTTTACTAATTATCAAAATAAAATATATTCCTACAAAGCTATTATTACCAGAGCATGTGATCAGAGCAGGTCATTTTACCATTGTTGCTAGCGTGACTATACCAGCTCAGCAAACAGAAGTCTACTACTGAGCAATGTCACCTTATTTGAGCGGACTTTGCTTTTCCAGTGCATGATCGGTACATGATTGGAGTGTTTGGGCCGTTAACGACAGAGCAGAACGCGAAGCGCAAACACGGAGTCGAACATTGAGCAGAGAGCGCAGCGCGCAGACACACACACGCACATACACACGCACACACACGGAACGGAGAGTGCGGCGGCGCACACGGAGCGGAAAAGCTTTTTTCCGCCCTGCAGTCGATTTCATTGGTTTAGGTTACAGTGACGACGGGTAATACTTTAGAATCAGCTGCAGGGCGGGATTTGCGCTGAACGCGGAGGCTTCCGCCACTTAAAGGAGAACTCCGGTCAATTTTAACATTGAGCTCATTTTTTTGTACATTTGGAGTGCTGTCAATACAGAGAACAACGACAAAAATCGGTGTTGCCTACACCGAGTTATTCTATTTTTAAAATTTGCATTTCAATGGGGCAAGTAGTAAGCCTGCTTTTTAGCCTCTTAACATCCTTTAAGTGTCATTACAAGTGCACAGAAAATGTGAGTGATTCCTTCCGAGTGAACACAGGTGAATCTGACTGCAGTAGATGTTAGAGATATTAATAAAAATGAAGTTAATTCAGCCAGCGCTCATACCTGTGTTTACATCCTGTTTTCGGTGGAAGGCCATAGTAATCAATTCTCGAGTTCACGCGCATAGGTTTAGTGCCTATGATCACGCGCGTGAACTCGAGAATCGCATGACACTTAAAGGATGTTAAGAGGCTAAAAGCAGGCTTACTACTTGCCCCATTGAAGTCAATAGGGTGCAAATTTTAAAAATAGAATAACTCGGTGTAGGCAACACCGATTTTTGTCGTTGTTCTCTGTATTGACAGCACTCCAAATGTACAAAAAAATGAGCTCTCCTTTAATATGTTCGTGTGGAAACACGAAAATGTACCTATGTTCCGCACACAAAATTCAGTCATTCGGTACACACGTGCACCGAACCGAAAGCCCTGTACCGAAACGGTCCGGTACGAATACACGTACCATTACACCCCTAATAAAAATACAATTAAAACAAGCATGTAATGACCACAAACAGAGGGAAAATAGCAGAGTAAAAGTACAGATACATCCCTTAAAATGTACTCAAGTAAAATAAAATAAATTAAACTGCTCAAAAAAGTAACATTTCTAATATAAAACTACTTAATTACAGTAACGTGCGTATTTGTAATCCATTACTTCACACCCCTGGATTCTGGTCATATTGTCCAACCATAAATGACAGGTCACTTTATGTGATTGATAACATAATTAGCTCACATTATGCTAATGCCCTCAAACTGAAGTGTGATTGGTTTATTATATTAAATATTAATCAAAAATTATTCACACCTTCACAAAATCCAAACATTCAGTGTAAGCGTAAAAAAGTGACATAACATTATTTATATAAAAGTTTATTTGATTCATAGCTTATTTAGAGTTTTGACCTCGACAACCCAACTGCATTTACCGCAAACAGTCTAAACTAAAAGATTGTTTTGGTTGAATCGGTTCAAAGGAGTCATTAGTTCGCGAATCGGACGTGTCATTAGCGGACTTGCACGCGTTGTGTGATTATCCCGGCAGTTAGGACATCGCATAAGATTTGTCAACACAGAAAACATTTCATCATTGGATAGGTTTTGTTTTGTTTATTGAAAGTGTTTTTCATGTCAGCTGAATGGGCGGAACGCTTTTCAGAGAAGATAAGGCAACGCAGCAGTAATTCAGGAAAAAAAATACCCGAATGCTCCACGTGAAACTTCGGTCTTTCGATCTTTCACCATCGTGTCAATTCTCAATTGATTTTGATTAATATGCGCGAGAGAGAGCAAGACAGACCGGGCCTCTCTCTCTGCTCGTTCTCATCTACATCACTCACCGATCAAATAAGGCTTTGGCGAGACAAAAAATCGCTTGTGAGAGAGACGCGTGAGTGACAGAGAGACGGAGGGAGAGCAGGGAAAGGAAATGCAGCTGAATGAATACGCTGTGTGTTTTAAATAGCGTAAAACTTTTTTTATAACGAAACGCAATATGTGGCGGCCGGTGTTGATTCTGTGGCGCACCGCCACGAATTAGTCTATGTGTGGGAAACACTGTATCTTAAGGTTTTCTTTTAGTTGAAACAATATGTGTAAACAAAAAATATAAAGAACAAAAGCATTTAAGCTCAAGCAGCGCTACGGAAAAAAACGCTTATAAAGCAAACTGCACCAATTATCGTACACAACGTACATGCAGTATACACTCAAGTCAGCATATGGATATCGTGTTTATAGTGTTTCATGTTGAGAAAAACAATGATAGTCATATTATGCTCGAGAGAGAGAAAACGCGCTGCGCTGACAGACGTTTCAGAGACACAAAGATAACGGTGTGCTAAGCGAAGTTTATCATGGATTCACTGCATTTAGGCCAGCAAAGCAACATAGTCTAATTCGAATGGTATTTTATATTTCGAATAATAATTACAGCTCGAATATTCGTGCACACATAATACACATAGCACAAAAGACCATAGATCATAATCAGTAATCTAAATATGGAGAGCCACCGATACAGAACAAACCTTGAATCGTTTTGCGCTCTCAGATATCACCCAGAAGGCAACATTCGAAATTCTTTACATTATGGGTGATTTAATTTCCTTACTCTAACCCTGTCTATGATAAATGTTAGGGCTGGGACGAGACGCCCATCTCCTGATTCGAGACTATCACGATACTTGGGTGCCGATACTACATGTATTGCGATTTGCGATTCGATATTGAAATATATTGCAACTTTTTTAACACTAGACCATCGGGAAAGTACAAGATGTATAAGATGAGTCATATTTACAACAACAAATCATCATATCTTTCTGATTTTTATTTGAGAAGCATCATACAATACTACATTCTCTCCAATAAATGATTCAATAAACACATTTTTTAAGTCACTTGTGGCACTTAGTGGCGAAACAATGTAATCGATAAATGCGTTATTTTGAGCACCAAGTTTCTATCAAAAGCCGATTTCGATCGCTATCGTAGACATCAGTGTTCATATCTGAACTTTAAACTTCCCAGTATTTCTATGATCATTTGAATTATTGTATCACAGAAATAATGACACTATGAGGTTGAAAAGACTGTTAGTGAAGCGGTTTCATGACGACTCTCTCCGGGTCAGCGGCAACACAGATCTGAATGTTGCGATATGATTTTGTCAAAGTTTAATAGACAGACGAACTGAAAGATCGTGTGTGTGTTTGAATGGAGATCACAGTATTTTAAAGATGAATCGTGCAGCTCTACGGTCTTCTCTCTCAGCGCATGAGCAGCGCGACTAGCGAGGGCTTTCAGTGCGTTCAGTCTCGCGTCTCTTCCACGCGCACACTTGGGATATTACGCCACTCAACCCTAACGACACAGTACATCCTCTACTGGAACGAAAGTGGCTAACTTCTGCCAACCTCATCTACAAGCAAGGACAAAAATAAAGAAAAAACAAAAACACGCGATAGCTAGGCGAAGTGCTTTTTTCTCCCAGCCCTAATAAATGCCAATAGGCTGAATCTGATTTACCCAAATGACTTTTCCTTTTCCGCATTTCATTATTGCATTCAGAAATAATGTAAAACACCAACCCTATCTCACGACAATTCGTACATATTTTACGAGTTGCTCAATTCGCATGAATTCGTACGAATGACCTACCCCTGACTCCGCCCCTAACCTACCCCTGACTCCGCCCCCTAAGGCGAGCTATGATACCTGTGGTAAATAAAGCGAATGTTCACCAACATTATAAAAGAGATATTCATTACCATCCCATAATCCACTCCGTTAGTGATGGTGTGTCGGCGCTGGTGATCTCTGGTGTGCCGGCGCGAGCTCCTGAAGCCCGTCATCGATTCACTGTGTGAGCGCAGCAGAACTGACCCAGAACACACACACACACACACACACACACACACACACACACACACACACATCAGGACAATTCAATCTTAATATGACACACTTCATTAGCTATAGAATTAAAACATTAGAATAAAAGCAGCTCAGTTCAGTTAAACTTGTTAACCTCATAAGTCTCAACTCTGCATCACAGTTTCATTATGAATTAAAGACAAAAGGTCTTTCAGTTCAGTAAGAGCCAGGAATGTTGGGAGTTACACTGAACCTGACTCGACCCGTAACCCAGAATCCTTTACCGACTGGGTTTGTTGATTCACGCAAGAAAAACAAGTTTTGCCGACTGTTGCAAAGTGACGACTAGATCAGAAATGAATTATGCAAGTGTTATTATTTAGTCACATTTGTAGTTTTATTTGCAGTGTTCAGGTTGATCTGGTTAGCATGGCACTGCTAGCCTCCTGAAGCACACAGTAGATACAGCTAATATTACATTACAGTAGATGGTGTCGTGTCTGCATCTGTTCCTGGGGATTCTGAGAAGTGTAAAATAGACTTAACTCTTTTTTCAGTCTGCTGTTTCTGAATGGGAATGTTAACAGAAATAACCAGTTATTATAGCTCTTTTTCAGCTTTACTCAAACTACACAAGATTACACACTGTGTTTTCAGATCCTGAATTGTCCTGGTGAGCTGCAGATTTTCTTTACAAAAGGAAAAGTTGGTTGTATAGGAACAAGGTTCAGATTCTAAGAGGATTGAAATGCTTTAAAGGTTTGACATGACAAACGTTCACTGGTACATAAAGACGATTCCTAAAACTCTATTGTGAATTGTGTTTCCCAGGAGTAGATGGAGCTTCCCTGCCCTTCATATCTATGAGCCAGATTCAGTCTTGAGCTCATCCTCATCTTCATCCTCATCATCATCCTCCTCATCATCCTCCTCCTCATCATCCTCATCATCTTCCTCATCATCCTCCTCATCTTCATCATCCTCCTCATCATCCTCATCATCCTCATCTTCCTCATCATCATCATCATCCTCATCATCCTCATCATCATCATCCTCATCATCCTCATCATCATCATCCTCCTCCTCCTCCTCATCTTCATCATCCTCCTCATCATCCTCATCCTCATCATCATCCTCATCATCATCCTCATCATCATCATCTTCCTCATCATCATCCTCATCATCTTCCTCATCATCTTCCTCATCATCTTCCTCTAGTTTCTTCAAGGTTTTCTGTCATTTAAATGAGAGCTTTTTGTCACAAAATAATCTAGTTTGCAGCAGATTTGTATGCATTAAGTGCAGACTGCAGATATAAATTACTTTTGTCACAAAAATGAATCCCTAATATGAAAAATTGAGAAATACAAGGTAACACAAAATATTATTGAATTGAGCGTGTTGTTTTACACTGATGGTGTGTGTGACTGATCTGTGTTTGAACAGTTCCTGCTGTTAGTAAAGGGTTTGTCACTAAACATGCCGAACATTCCTGTTATTGTGAAGGATTGAAAAGGACTGACAGCTCACACACACCCGGCCTACACACACCATCTAACCATCTTTGCCCGGTCTTTACTGTGATCATCACCTGTTCGCTGAATACACTCTCTGACACAGTGGAAGTGAGCTGATGTCAATCATCTCTCACCTGTGTTTAGTCCATCAGGAGATTCCGAAGCGGGTTCCGTGGATCGGCCGTGATGTTCGGTGTGGACCGGATCGGATCTGACCGAGTAACGGGAAGAATAGCTGTGTTTGTCGGGTCTGTTCCGAGTGTGGACTGTGTTTATTCCGTTACTCGGTCCGAGCGGCCGAACTCTGCACTCCAGCGGCCGTCCGGTCCCGGTTCTGGATCTCTCCGGGGGGTTCTGCTGTTGACGGGGGTTATTAGCATGAGTTGTGCTGCTGTTTTCGGGGTTGAACATCGAGTATCGGAGTCCCGCGACGAAGCGCTCGAAGCTCAGGCACCCGTGCCGCGACGCGACCCGCCTCAGACCCTCCAGAACCCCCGCGGGGACATCGCGCTCCTCCGCGCCGCGCCACCGGCTCTCGATCTCCGACAGCTGGACGAAACCCCGTCCTCCGTCGTCGAGGATGTCGAATAGAGTTCTCAGGCTGTGAAGGAACGCTTTCGGGAGCCCGTGTGTGCTGAACTCCGGGTCCCTCGGCTGCGTGTTCGCGGGTTTATACACGGGACAGTCTTTTCTGACACCACTTTGAAGAGTGTTGGTTAGTCCGTTCCCTTGGCGGTTCGGATCTGTTTGTATTAAGGCCATTAAGCTATTTTATTGACAGAAAAGCGACTCCGCTAATATCTTCTCTTTCCTATCGGCAGTTTGTGTTTTATTTTCTCATCCGTCTCTCTCTCTCTCTCTCTCCTGCGCACACCGAGTCTCTGAGGCTCCGCCCTGCGCGCTAGCGACACGCTCATTGGCTAAAGGGAGAGTTGCTTCAACGTTATTGGCTGAAACAACAGCAACAATAGTTTGAGTTTTGCTGGAGAAGTGTTTGAATATCAGTAAAAGCCAGTCAAATTTCCCGCATATTTTTGAAAAAGCAGAGAGAAAACTAAACTTGAGAACATTTCTTTATAATCCAATACCAAACGCCATCGTCACTATATCAATGATATTTGTTTTCTCATCATTCCGTTTTCATTAAAAAACACACACAATGGAATGCAGATGGGCTTTCTTCTTCAATGGTTTAAACACTAATGTATAGAATAAACAGAAACAGATACTTTATACAAAACTCTTATTTTATTGAAGCTTGCTTATTACCTGCTTGGATGCCACATGTCTCGGTGCAGGATCATGATGTACACATTTTCTGTGAGTGTGTGTTGTGTCAGCGCTTTGAGGAGGGCAAGTTCAATTCGGTCCAGTATAAAACAATTTAAAGTGTATTTAATTGTGACGGCAAAACCTACACAATTTTCCCCTTTTCTGTTCTATGACGGCTGTTGGTGAGAGACGGGTAATGATGCCAGAGGTATAAAGGTATATAATGCCTCAGTAAAGGGTCAGGATCCAGATGACCTTTGGCCTCTTAAAGGCACGTTTCAGCCGGCTTCAGCGTCCCCAGAGCGGCATCACCGATGCGATTCTTCACAATACTGGCACTGTCAGCAAGCAGCGAGAACCACCACTAAACCAGCTTCTCCCACTGAAAACATACTATATTACCCTTAATAAAAGCACATTCAGACTGCAGATCTCAAACTGTTATTGGTTTTGTGGCAAGGGAGGGAGAAAGAGAGCAAGAGAAAGTCCGAGTCTGTTTCCACCACGAACATAATCATTACAAGTTTTCTGGAGGTTAATCAAATCACAAAAAGTGGCATGATCAACACCTTGTTCACATTTCTTCTGAAGCGCATTAAGGTCGAGGCCTACAATAAGAGAGATAAGTGTCAGTCTCTCTTTTATGCCACACATTCAAATACGTGCCATAATAAAAAGCCCAGAGCATCAACTCAGCAACGGTCTCAGTGTCTTCATCGTCTGCTTCACCCTAATTAATAAAAGTAGTCCAATGTAAAGCATAACGGTTGTAAAGATAATAAAAGGTTGTGGTTAATACTCACCACTTTGAATTTTATTTTTATATTGTGTCTTGATCTGCTGCCAAGAACATTTGAAGCTGCATCTAAAATCAGTTAATATTAATCTTTATTAGGATTTTTTATATATAAATATATTTTTATATATTTACACAAACACATATAATTTATAAGGATATATATACATACATATATGAAGATTTTGAGCACATTTACAGCAAAAAAAGAGGAAAGCTCAAAGAAAACATCTTGTTATATGAGTGCAAGTGAGAGTTGAAAAGTTGGATTATAGGTATAGTAATTATATAAATCATACATAATATTTGGAAATAATCATTGCTAAAAGCCAGACGATTTTGTTTTAAATTCTTTAACTATGTAGTGATCAAACTGGCTCTATTGTGGTGATAAACTGGTGCTGCTGTTCCACGAGTGGCCGCTAGAGGCCGCTGAGGCGCTTAAAACACACAGGTCTCAGTGATGATCACGAGCTCAAACTATTATCAATATAACATCCAAACAACATGCAACAACTATTTAGAAAGCTTTATTTTATCGCTGAAGCTTTGAGTAAACATTCAAGAATAGTTGAAATTAACATTAAATGCACAATGCTGTACATAGAGAAGATATTATACAATATTCATAAATTAAATTGCATTTCATCTAAGATGTGCTTATATCATAACTTCTTGATATTTAACAAACCAGGTCATACAGGAAGACAGTATTAATTTATAATGAACAATTCAAACAGTCACAGACAGAAGACACTCCGCCAAAGCAATAAAGACTCATCATATAAAACATCTACAGAAGCCCTGAACCACAAAGTAAAAAAAAAACAAATCAGTGAAAAAAAAAACCAACCTAAAATTAAAAGAATAAAGTCTAAGTATTTTGAGATTAAAATCGAAATATTTAGAGAATAAAGTCGAAATATTTAAAGAATAATCTTCTGTATACGTTCTATATGTAATCTACTTTATTCACATAATTTTAGATTTTTTTTTATGTTGCGGTTCAGGGCTTTCGTAAACATCAGTACAGTATGTGTGCAATATCTCGTCCTTCGGCACAAACATGTTAATGGAGTAGAAGTGACATGATCCAACAGCGTTATTAGAGCTGAACATCATCATCGAAGGATCTACTCACTGTAGCGAACATAATGATCAGGGCTCGTTCTTAGAGTCGAAGGAACGGACCGGTCCCGTTAGTCAGGGGCTCAGTCCCGTTACTCCGAGGCTCGGTCCCGTTACTCAGGGGCTCGGTCCCGTTACTCCGAGGCTCTGTCCCGTTAGTTAGGGGCTCAGTCCCGTTACTCCGAGGCTCGGTCCCGTTACTCAGAGGCTCGGTCCCGTTACTCCGCGGCTCGGTCCCGTTACTCAGAGGCTCGGTCCCGTTACTCAGAGGCTCGGTCCCGTTAGTCAGGGGCTCGGTCCCGTTAGTCAAGGGGCTCGGTACTCGGTCCCGTTAGTCAGGGGCTCGGTCCCGTTAGTCAGGGGCTCGGCCCCGTTAGTCAGGGGCTCGGTCCCGTTAGTCAGGGGCTCGGTCCCGTTACTCAGAGGCTCGGTCCCGTTACTCAGAGGCTCGGTCCCGTTACTCCGCGGCTCGGTCCCGTTACTCAGAGGCTCGGTCCTGTTACTCCGCAGCTCGGTCCCGTTACTCAGAGGCTCGGTCCCGTTAGTCAGGGGCTCAGTCCCGTTACTCCGCGGCTCGGTCCCGTTAGTCAGGGGCTCAGTCCCGTTACTCCGCGGCTCGGTCCCGTTAGTCAGGGGCTCAGTCCCGTTACTCAGAGGCTCGGTCCCGTTAGTCAGGGGCTCAGTCCCGTTACTCCGCGGCTCGGTCTCGTTAGTCAGGGGCTCAGTCCCGTTACTCCGCGGCTCGGTCCCGTTAGTCAGGGGCTCGGTCCCGTTAGTCAGGGGCTCAGTCCCGTTACTCCGCGGCTCGGTCCCGTTAGTCAGGGGCTCAGTCCCGTTACTCCGCGGCTCGGTCCCGTTAGTCAGGGGCTCAGTCCCGTTAGTCCGCGGCTCAGTCCCGTTAGTCCGCGGCTCAGTCCCGTTAGTCAGGGGCTCGGTCACGTTAGTCAGGGGCTCGGTCCCGTTACTCCGCGGCTCGGTCACGTTACTCAGGGGCTCGGTCCCGTTACTCCGCGGCTCGGTCCCGTTACTCAGGGGCTCGGTCGCTCTCGGCCGCCGTGTGCAGCTTCAGGTGCTTCTTCAGGGACGAGTGGTCTTGTTTGGTGTGCACGAGCACGTGTCTCTTCAGGTGTCCGGCGCGGCTGAAGCTCCTCCCGCAGTGAGGACAGGTGTGCTGCTTCTCCCCAGTGTGGGACAGGTGTGCCGCTTTTCCCCAGTGTGGGTCAGGTGTGCTGGTTCTCTCTGCTGTGGGTCAGCTGGTGTCTCTTCAGGTGTCCGGCGCGGCTGAAGCTCCTCCCGCAGTGACCGCAGGCGTGCCGTTTCTCCCCGGTGTGTACGAGCTGGTGCAGCTTCAGGCTGCTGGCCACGGTGAAGCTCTTCCCACAGTCTGCGCAGGGGTACGGCCTCTCGCCCGTGTGCATGCGCCGGTGGATGGTCAGGTGTCCGGCCTGGCTAAAGCTCTTGCTGCACAGCTGGCAGCGGTACGGCTTCTCTCCGGTGTGTATCCGGGTGTGAGTCTTCAGGTCTCCGGTCCCACTGAACCTCTTCCCGCAGAGCTCGCAGGCGTACGGCTTCTCCCCGGTGTGTGTGCGCTGATGGCTGCGCAGGTTCCCGGCATTGGTGAAGCGTTTCCCGCAGACGGAGCAGGGGAACGGCCTCTCGCCAGTGTGTGTGCGCAGGTGCACCTTCAGCTGGTTGTGTTCGCTGAAGCGTTTTCCGCAGTGAGGACAGGCGTAGGGCCGCTCGCCCGTGTGGACCCGCCGGTGGATGGTCAGCTGACCCTGGTGCCCGTAGCTCTTCCCGCACAGCTCACAGGTGAACGGCCTCTCTCCGGTGTGTGTGCGCTGGTGGTTCTTCAGGAGGTCGGCACGGTCGAAGCCCTTCCCGCACTGAGCGCAGGTGTGTGTCTTCTCAGAGCTGTGGGATCTCAGGTGGATGTGAAGCGACGCCTCGTGCTTGAAGCTCCGGTTACACTGAGCACAGCAGAGATCTGGCTTCGGGACCGGCGGACACTCCGTCACGTGGAACGATCCCGAGAATCCCTCGTCAGACAGTCCGTCTGGATTAGACTCTTCATCAGAGATGAGGCTGAGCTCCGGCTCCGATGACTCCGGGCCGTCGGGATACAGGTGTGTATCGGGATATAGGTGTGTGTCAGACACCACCGTCACCTTCACATCGCAGTCGCTGAGCTCCGGCTCTAACGGACGAGTGAATATATGCTGGCGATCACAGTCAGAGTTCTCCTCTGTATTCTCTGTCTTGATCTCTTGATCGGTGTGTTCAGGAGAAGCGTGAGGATTGGAGAGGTCAACAGCACATCCGTCCTCCGTTTCCGGGTCGGCCTTCACACACAGAAGTGCTGCTGTCGCACAATCCTTGTTTATCTGCGGTGAGTTCATATCTGGAGTTTGTGATTTTGTTCGGCTGCTCAGTGAATCTCCAGCGATCTTAGTTTGATCAGTATATTCACTCATATGAGCAGATGAAAACACATCTTCGCTGAAATCCTTTCTTGAAAAGTCAAGCTGAAAAACACAGTCTTCATCTTCTGCAAAACACACACACAAAAAAACATCTCGTTACTGGCCAAAATAATAAAAAACATGCTAATCTCCAAAGAGTTAAACTCTTGCAGTTTAAGTTTATATAAAACCATGGCTGAAATATTTAACTCTAAATGATAACGTCTCGGTTACGTATGTAACCTTGGTTCCCTGCATAGGGAACGGACACTGCGACAGCCGTCGCTATGGGAACACCTTTGGTGTGACAAATGTCTGTAGCCCTTATACCATCACGCCAATTTATTGGCCAGTGGCGCTTAGCACCGCCCCGAAAATACGTCACGTATGCTTCATATCAGCGTGCTACATGCCATTTCATCAGATTTCTCCGACGAAGGAAGCACTTATCGAAAGGTATGGGAACAGCCGGTTTCGCTATGGAAATGATATACCATAACCCCTTCCCATACCTGAGGATAGCTGAAAGACCGAGGAAAGAGTCTGCATTCAAGTAGATAAAACTTGGAAGCCAGGAGCCATCCTCACGTCCAGCCCCAAATGCACAGTTAGTCAGATCTATGCCACTGGACTGTGTGGTAGACATAGATCTTCAACGCCCTTACCAGGCAAAGGCCAAGAGGCCATCCATCACTCCCATGGGCAATGCTCAGCAGATATAGCTGTTATATAGAGTGGTGGGGGCTGCCCCTGCAGAAGACGACTCTGCATTAACTACAGTATTGAACCTACAGGGCAATGAATTGGGTTCCAGGCCGCGCTGCTTGACCAAGAGGCAAAAAGCATACAGGCGCCTCGTACTTAAAGTAAGTCAAAAATACTTTAAGGTGCTTCGTTCAGGGGTCATTCATATTCATATTTCCATCATTAGGACAGGGGTGCCAAATCATCAGGTCGGGCCTGAGGACAGACTGACCAGATCGGAGAACCATTTATGAGCAGGCCCGAACGGGGCCACAAAAAAACGTAGGGCTGGACCCGAATATTCGAATATTCGTTTGATGGGTTGGTATTCGATTTTCAATTTTTGGATTTGAATATTCAGGGGATTTTTTAGTTTTTTTCTACACACCTGGCACCCCCTCGAAACGGTTCTCATTCACGCTTGAAAATGTTTACACTATAAAATCTTTATTAGGATGGACAGTTGAAGGAACCCAACCTTGTTATATAATATATTTGCTTCTTCTTAGCCTACTAAAGTGTTCCCTGCAACTGTTTTTTTTGGGTTAAGCTGCGTTACTTTGACATTGTGGAAAATAGAACTTGGAAAAAAGAATAATAGAAACAAAATTTATTAGCCTTTTACTAGTTATTTAGAGCTGTGCCGGTAAACTTGACAACCGCACCACCGCGGCTGAGTAGCACCGGTGGTGGTCCACAAAAACCTTTTTTTTTGTATGTGAATGCTGTTTAACTGTTTTACATGAATATTATGACACAAGTGAAGCACAAAGCTTTGTTTACAAAATAAACAATAGGTTAGCAATTAAATGTTGCATCGCAGCCATGGAAACATTTGGATTCATGACGAATGAGAGAGTTGTGCGCGAGCCCATAAATTTAAGCTTTATCGGCTTTGTATTCTGCGATCTGGTCTCCCGATTATCAGCGAATTTAACAATATTCCATTAATTAATCCACTGGACATGGAATCTCTTGTTTCTTTTCCCAAATCTTCACTAAAGTCTCACCCATTTATGCAGAGGATTATAAATGTTTCTTCCTTTGGTTAGCTTTTAATTAGCCCTATCATATTCACATTCACATTCTTTACTGTGGTAAAGTAGAAAAAAACACTGCAGGACAGGTAGCCTAACTTTTTACTTGCACGTCAAATTCTTTTTAACACAGCTTGTGCTTGTTATTATGGTAAGGCGAGTCAAGTTTATTTTGTAAAGCGCGTTTCACACACGCGGGTGATTTTAGTTTCGATTTCTCTGGCAGTGCAAAATCAAACATGGCCTAAATGTCTTGACATTGCGGAAGTTAAAATTCACTCTTCAGACCTTTCACCAGTAGAAAAAGAGATGGTCTCTTTCCTGGTCGTGTCCCACATCCCTGATCCCTCTCAAAGCGCAGAGCGGTAGGCTTAGGCTATATCATGCGTCTTTGTGTGGAAATATAAAACAAATTTTTAAAAATATATTTAACTTTATTATATTCAGAAACCATTATTTACTGGTTATTGGATTATTTATTTCAATGGTTTACAGGCATTAGTGCATCGTTTCATTGAGGTAAGTGCTCAAATAAACACGCATGTCTGTTACGAAATGGATGTCTGAGTCTCGTTTATTATTATTTTTTATTTCCCTCTCAAGCTTCGAATATTCTGTGTTGATTACTACCGAAGCTTCGAGGCTCAAAAAATGGTATTTGGACCAGCCCTAAAGAACAGATGTTTCACTTCGTCCTCCCGTACCGTAGCAAAAGTGCTGAGAGCTGTCGGATCGGCGAGAAGGCATAATGTCTGTCCTGGGCCACTCCTGAGCCAGAGCATCCACTCCCATAACCCTTTCCACCAAGGCAGTTAGAGTGCTGGCTCAGAGCCAGAGCCTAGTTTCAAATCAGTTCTTTGTCTTTCGACACCCAAAGCACCAGCTATGAACCAGGAAAAGTGGTTCGTAAGTAGCACCAGAACATTGCTGGTCTAGAAGTATGAACTACTTGCGTCAGGGGCGGGGTTACCGTGACCAACAAGACGAACAGAAACTTGTGAACGCCATTTTATAAATACTAGCTAATCGAGCTAATAGCAGCTCTAGCAATAGTAGCAGCAATAGTAATGCAACGACCGCCATTGTTGATGGAAGGCTTGTTCGAGATGCATCAGAGCTGCGGAGTCGTGGGAGTGTTTGGAGAGCATACGACTCCTTGTGCTTCTGGATGCTTCTGTGCTTTGATGTCATGCGCCGATCGGTCTGCGAGAAGCCGATGCATCTCGAACAAGCCTGGTGTGTTTGTGTTTGGCTCTGGCGCGCTAGCGTTGCTGGGAAACTTGAGAGGCTCTCTGGCCTGTGGAAAGGCAAACTGGTTCTTAGAAGACTTGTCAGTCGAACCAACTCCGAACCGGCAATAGCTCTGGCTCTGAACTAGCACCCGGTTCATGCTGGTGGAAAAGGGGTATCAGAGGCGGCGGCGGAGACAGGGAGAACCAGAGCGGGCAATTCATAGACATGCTCAATGCAACAAATCCACTACCGCTTTGCTGAACTGCTGCCATATGAAGCTCATTAAAACCCCTAGCTTACATCTACATCGCATGACACCACGCGTCACCTAGCCTGCAGCCGAAATAATCGATTTAATACGAGCTTCCAGAGCGGGAATCAGATTTGAATAAACCACCGCATGTATCGACCGCATTGAATAAACGCATGTAATCCGGGGAGAGAGAGAGAGAGAGAAAGGGAATTTCCGTTCGCTCACTCCAGGCCTCGGCAGCCGCAGAACCACAGCGGGGGTTGAACGAACATCATCTTTCCTCAGAAAGAAAACGAGCTCAGAGCGCAACAGTTATACAGAGACAGCACTCAGACTGACAGGGCTCCAGACTAACTGTTTCACTAGCAGCGCTGGAGCCCCTGGCTGAACGCTTTAGGAGCGCAAGCAGAAAATCTACGGGCACACCTTAAATCAGCTTGCAATGCAATTATTCAAATTCCCTCCAAAATAACTGTAATACTGACAAGTTCTTTAATAATAAATAGACTTAAAATGTTTAGTTTTAGGACAATCTTTGAAGGATGAACAAAAAATGTGTTGGTCATCACATTAAAAATAACATATTATAGTTTTGAAGTGCCGTAAAAAGATGTGTAGTACTTGTAAGCATTTGACAATTTCTGTCACAATACCATAGTTATGGTTAGAGTTCCTACATTAGCCTAAATCCATGGTGAATGTTGCTGATTTGTGGACTGAAAGCCTTCTGTAAGTGTTTCTCCTGGTTTCCACGTCAGCGCTGTTTGATCTGATATCTGTGGTTTATAACAGAGAACTCTGCGCCGAATCGGAATGTTTCTCACTGGATCTCGCAGCGATGATGTTATTAATTCTGAGGCGAATTCAATGGATTTCTTCACTGGGTCTCCAGAGTGGATCTCTTAGTAACAGTGTCGCGTGATCGAGATCGGCCCGTGACTGGCAAGTTCGGGGCGCTGCGCCGTCTATTATTGGTCCAAACTAAAAAGCGGTCCGTGAAGCATAAATGAGTAGCGCATTTTCGTTCTGCTTTCATTTTGTTTGCATTCGCTGCTCGGCAACGTTGTGGTCGCAGTCTGGAGCATCTTACCTGTCATATGAGCCCGTGAACCTGTTGCATGCATCCACAAACTTACGGAAACTCATCGCGTCCGCCTGAGAGGAGTAATATACTGCTCTAAATAGTTGGCTTAGAACACGAGAATCTTTTTCCGACGGGCAACCGGAAATTTGCTTCCTGATGAAATTAAATCTTCTGAAATGGTGTGTAGCACGCTGATATGAAGCATGCGTGACATATTTTCGGGGGCAGTGCTAAGCGCCACTAGCCAATAAGTTGGCGTGATGGTATAGATCAGCGGTTTTCAATAGGTGAGGCGTCGTTTCCTGTGGCTCTATGGCGCCCCCCAGGGGAGGCGCGGCGACAAGCAAAGAAAAAATAACATGCAGCTCTATTGATATCGGTAAGTTAATTGTGTGTGCGACGCGAGTATTAGCTTTAAAATGCGTCGTTTCCTTGTCCCAAGTCAACGGAAGTCAGCATTAAGGGAGGATACGGAGCCCGGGAAGTCACCTGTGCGAGTAAAAAAACGATCCGTGGCGACAGTTTTGCAATCCGTCGGCTCAGTTTATAAACAGTACTCAAGAATTCTCAAACTGTTTCCTCGGTTTAATAAACCCTACCCACGAGTGTCTAATCCGCGCTCTCAGACTTGTTAACCATGCCTTCAGTTTTTGCAATCTGTACCCACAAATTCATAAACCGTGTCCACGCTTTCGCAATCCGTTCCCACGTAGTATTGCGTGACGAGTTCATAATGAACTCGCGCTGCGGAGCCAGGCGAAAGTATACAAGGCTTGAAACGTCAGCTAAAGCGCACAGGCTCGCAACTGAAGGAATACATATGCCTACAATTCAAATGCTTTGGTAAAGTCACACAAATTAAACATTGAAGTCCATGTTGCACAAAAATAAACACTTAAGTTTATAATTACTATGTTGTTGTTTTTTTATAGTGGGTCATAATATATCATATCTTTTAGTTTGTCAGTGCGTTTTGTGGTGTTAGGAATTGTTTTTCTGCGCATTCCCGCACTCAAAACGTCCGTACTGGCGTAGGATTTGAGCGTGCCGTACGCCAACGTCCATATTGATAAATCTCAAAGTCACCGTGGTTTTGGGTGTACGCTGGAAATTTGGTGTACGCACTTTTGATAAATGAGGGCCAATGTGAGTAAATGTAGCCGTGTAAAATGTAAGGGATGATGCCTCCCTTATAGAACAATGTAGATTTACGTTTAAATTGTAACATATTTAATAGCATAGAATTACAGTGGAATTAGTGTTAGCCTATCTTAGCCTTTTTCAGTGCATTAGGTGAGGTAATCTGATAATATTAGTGATTCTCATTTATCAAAACACTAAAACTGGTACCGATTTGGAGAGAAATTGGGTATAATTTTTTAATCTCTCTATTTAACCCATCTCATGGTGTGTGATGCTGAACTATCATATGAGTTTCTCAGCAGCCACATCACCCCAGCAGCCATATCACCCTGTAGCCCAAGACTGGTTGCCCACTGAAGCTAAGCAGGGCTGAGCCTGGTTAGTACCTGGATGGGAGACCTCCTGGGAAAAACCAGGTTGCTGCTGGAAGAGGTGTTGGTGAGGCCAGCAGGGGGCGCTCACCCTGTGGTCTGTGTGGGTCCTAATGCCCCAGTGTAGTGACGGGGACCCTATACTGCCAAAAGAGCACCGTCCTTCGGATGAGATGTTAAACCGAGGTCCTGACTCTCTGTGGTCATTAAAAATCCCAGGATGTCTTTCGAAAGAGTAGGGGTGTAACCCCGGCATCCTGGCCAAATTTGCCCCTTGGCCTCTGTCCATCATGGCCTCCTAATCATCCCCATATACTGATTGGCTTCATCACTGTCTCCTCTCCACCAGTAAGCTGGTGTGTGGTGGGCGTTCTGGCGCAATATGGCTGCCGTCGCATCATCCAGGTGGATGCTGCACATTGGTGGTGGTTGAGGAGATCCCCCCATCTATGTAAAGCGCTTTGAGGTCTCAGAAAAAGCGCTATATAAATGTAACGAATTATTATTATTATTATTAAAGGTTTTTGAATTCTTTGCACTGTTATGAATATTGATATTTTATGTGCAACAATAGCATGCTCAGGCTCAGTGGCCTTACGCCTAATTTTTGTTTTTTTTGTTTTTTTTTAAATACTGTAATATGATTTAAATGGTGATGAGTGTACCGATGTGATGCATTTTAAAAAGATGGATGATAAATATTCTTCAATCTTTATGACAAAGAACAAAATATAATGTGAATTACATTAAGTGCAATTTTTTTTTTTAATTTATAAATTGTAGTGCACAGTGTTTATTATAAGGGGGTAGAATCCGCAGCTCAGTACTCACTGCTACTCACTACTCATGAGTACTTTTAAATAAGCTACTTTTTTACTCTTACTCAAGTTGTTTTTTTGGACAAGTACTTTTTACTCTACTCACACTGCATTTTTTGGAATGTAATGGTACTTTTACTTGAGTATGTTTTTTCAGTACTCTTTCCACCACTGCTGGTTTTGTTCGAGATGATGTGCACTTAAAGCCCAGACACACGCCGGCGGTAGCTCTGGCGCTGATTGCACATGTTAAGCATGTTTTGTTAACTTGTGGTTAGGCCCACTGATGTTCAGTGATTTTAAAAGTAGCCTCAGTTAGGCCTGCATGAAGTTGGAAATTATTTGCTGTTGCAAAAAAAAATTATATTTACATTTTATCAGTTGTTATTGAAACTCATCATTGCCTGGAACACACAAAAGATGGCATTTACTGCAGAGGCGTGTGTGTGTTAGGGCAGGCGGACGGGATTTTGGGGAAGGGGGGGCTCAGCTGTCCTTACCTACTCTAAGGGGAGGCTCGCATTCACCCAATTTGAAAACCCCTGGTATAGACCTTAAGTAGCCCCGCCCCTTTTCAGCGCTGTGCTCGTTGTCTTTTGTTTTCCGGTTTGTATTTTCACTGCGATTTTACATATTTATGAATGAACGGCTCGTTTTAAAATCTTCCCGGTCTACTGACATTTAAGACATCTGCTTTAAACATTACAATGCTCATGATGACTTTCGTTTACTCTAAAATAAGTAAATCCACTTCACAAGCTAACTACTCCTGGACAGCGATCGCATAGAGATATACAGAGCTACTGCAAAAACGGAGGTTCAAACACAATATTATAGAGATGATCGCAGTGCGCACTTGCTCTATAAGGGCTCCAGACATTCGTCACATCAGAGGTGTTCCCATGGCGACGCTATCGCAGTGCTGAGACCGATGAACGGGAACTAATGCTTGTTATGTTTTGCAACAATGACAACTTTAGGATGTTTCACTGAATGAATTTGTTTTTATAAAATAACATTTCACCCTATTGTCGTACGTTATATTATTTACACATACATCAGACGCGTTTATGAAAATATACGAGAAAAGAACGAGTACACGGTTTTTATAAACAGCATAATCATTTGCACAAGCCAAACAACAACGCAGTTTATATATAACATTTCCTCGGACATCATTTTCCGAGTTTCACAAACCTGTTTTGATATGATTTGTCCTTTTCTCTTTTGCACAAAGTCGTTTTCTTAGATCATCGTTTTCGGACTCAATTCTCTGAATCTTATGCTGATATTCACTGACAGTTTGTTCCACTGAATCCAGGATGTCACTGACAGTCACTCGAAAGATTTCATTTAATGAAGATTCAAGAAAAGCTTTTAAATCGCCAAACTTCGCCATTTCAACAAACACACGGAGCTGCTGCTGCAGTGACCGGAGAGCCGCCGCGAGCGCCACCAAACTCACCACTGCCCCCTCAGGCCTGGAGGAGATCTACACCTCAATGGCGCCGCCATATTTGTCCGGGCAACTTGGCCGTAACTCTCATAAGTGAAGTGAAGAAAAAGTGCCTTACTATTTTGACAGCTAGTTGGCCAACCAAGTCAAACTATTAATATCTAGCGAGACGTTATAAGCGATAAATATAATGTTCACATGATTCTTATGAAGTCTGAGCTTATATTATAATTTATATTATGAACTAATGTAAATGGAAAGTAAGAGCAATGCAGTGATCAGAGGACTGACAGGACAGAATTACAGATAGAGCTAAACCGACTCATCTCTACTAACAGCAGGTGTTAGGATTGCTTGTCATCTAATCGTGGCTCATTTATAAATATATTTTTCCCCATTTTAGCCAGTGGAACCAGGCCAACACAAACCTCGAGGAAGGCTGAAGAAAGCCTGTCAGAGACTGCACCTCTACTGCCTATTATTACTATACAACTTATACTTTTAAATTATTTTACTATTCACAACTCACTATTTTATTTACTAGTTTTATTTTACTGACTATGTTATTTTACAATTTATGCTATATATATACCATTTTATTCAGTTATTATATTTAATATCATACTCATACCTAACTTCCTACTCAATTGTATTTTAAGGCTTATAATAATAATAATAATATGCAATAGAATAAAACTGCCATACTGTATATTGAACTATTACATCTGACCTTATGTTACGCTTATATTTAATGCAATTTATACTGTACTGTAGTTGTACTATTTTTTTCCCACCATATCACATAAATGTTCTATGGTTGTAACATGTTTTACTGGATTTATAAGGACTATCTTATAATTAGGGGTTTGAGCTGTGATATTGATGTTGCCCACTAGAGGAGCCCACAGGATAGAGAATCGTTTAAGCCCTTAATGCCTTTGATTCACTAGACAGAATTTCATTGTACTATTATACAATTACAACAAAGTCTAAAGTTGAACTTTTTAGACCCCAATAAAACACATTTTTAAATCTTCATTTAAAATGAAGAGAAATTGTATTTGTTTTTCACTATATTATACAATTTCTGTAAAGACATTTATTGCTTAGGTATTAAAAATAAAATAAACACGTGTGTTAAACTGCAAGCATAAGGTTAGGAGGAAAACTATATAGAAATAGATTAAATACATTTAAATAGCCTTAAGATAAATGCGGTTTTGAGCTGCAAATTATCTTCACATTCATTTGAAATTGCCCTGCATGACGAGATTCAAGAGAAAAGGCTAAAGAAACAAGAGAAAACGCTAATATGACGGTGTTTAAAACATTTCCACATCGAAATACATTATGGCAATTTGATGTACATTAAATTATATTACTTTACGGACGTTTCTGCAATTATTAAACCAGAAAAACAAACCAAAACTATGCTCGACACGCGTGAGTTATCACAATTCATAATTACAAATAATAATTTTCAAGCTCTAACTAGCGAGAATCTTAATAATTGGAGAACCTTGACGCCGTTGGGTGGGCGGGGCCTCGGGTGTCAGGTGTGTTTCCGCTTTTGCCATCAGCCAATCATATGATCACTTTCCTGAAGAAGCGCATAGGTTTTTAATTCCTAAAACTGTAACAAATTCCGTTCAGAACTGAGACAGTGTGTGTGTGTGTGTGTGTGTGTGTGTGTGTGTGTGTGTGTGTGTGTGTGTGTGTGTGTGTGTGTGTGTGTGTGTGTGTGTGTGTGTGTGTGTGTGTGTGTGTGTGTGTGTGTGTGTGAAGCTGTGCATGTGAAGAAATGCTCTCTTTTGCACATCAAGTCTTTCAGCTCATAAGTTTTATCAGCTTCTTATTAATGACCTGCGGTTTCGAGAAGATTAAAAGAAAACACTTCAATAATGATCCATGATGCATTAGACTGTCCATTTAAATGCTATTGCCTGAAAACACATTAATATTGTGCTTTTTTTGTGCTGGCTACTGTACACAGGCCACCAGGGCACCATACAGACTTTATCAAAGAATTTGCTGACTTTCTATCAGAGTTAGTACTGGCTGCAGATAAAAGGTGATTTTAATATACATGTGGACAACGAAAAAGATGCACTGGGTTTGGCATTTAAAGACATTCTGAACTCTATTGGAGTTAGACAACACGTGTCAGGACCTACTCATCGTCGTAATCATACTCTAGATCTAATATTATCACACGGAATCGATGTTGATGCCGTTGAAATTCTGCAGCAGAGCGATGACATCTCAGATCATTATCTAGTCTCGTGTAAATTACATTTACATACAGTCAAGGCTGCAAAGCCGACTCCGTGTTACAGATACTAGTGCAAAATGCCCGTGCAAAATCAGTTTTTGTGTGTGTTTTTAGTAATTGTTGGTTTGGTGTGTTTGAGTGCTCATTGTTACAATTGCACAGCAAAAGTTCAGTGACATTTTTATTTGTGCATGGTAGAAAGCAAATACTGATACTGACATAATGACATACAATAAATGTGGAACATTGAACTACACGCTTGAGGGAGCAGGATACACGGGGAACTCTGAGATACTTAAGCTCCACTGCTTTCTTCCACCCTCTCTATGAGGGCCAAAAGCCAGTGTGTGCTTCTTTTACCGATATATATTTACCGATATTTTTTGCATTTCTAATCCAAACAGTGTCAAACTTGGCACTGTACTTACTCATGCCCGTAGCGAGACACCTGTCAAGTTTGAAATCCATAGGAATAAAGGTTCGAGAGATATGCAAATAACACACACACACACACACAGACAGAAAGACGTTCCCGTAATTTATAAATAGATATAATATACAGAAGTAAACGGCGTAGGTGACTTACAGATTTCAGGGAGCAGGCTACACAGTGAACTCTGAAAAAATGCTACGCTTGAGCAAACAGTTTGTGAATGGGTTACTGCAAATGATGGCCGTGAATAAAATATAATATTCAGAAGTAAACAGTGTAGCTTATCAGAATGTTTATTTTTAAACCACAACCTTCTTGGTGTCACGGATACATCAGCGTCAGCGCCAGCTCTCTACACTCCACCCACCCGATCAGCATCCCCGCAATACTAATCACCTGCACCTGTCTTCACCACCTGTCATCAATCTCCTGCCACTTCCCGCACCCCTTATATTCACCACCAGTTCCCTAAATTCCTCGTCAGGTCTCGTTGATTCCTACTCAACATACTGACTCTTCAAATGCCAATGCAAAGATCCTACTTACCTTCTTCATCTACTTACCCGCCATCAGCCTGTTCTCTGGACCCTCCGTCTTCTTCTGCCATCCTGCTACCGTCGTCAAACCTCATCCAGTCATCTACAAACCTGAAACAGATAAGAGACTTTGTCAGATCCATATCATCCATAAACTCTGCAACTTTAATTCATATCTCATCTAACTCACCTGCCGTGACTGTTCCCCGTGTAAATAAACATCCTTGCAACTTACCTGTTTGTTCTGTGCTGATTTGTGACACTTGGGGCTTCTTTTACTGGTATTGTTAACGATATCTTTTGCATTTCTCATCCAAACAATGTCAAACTTGGCACTGCACTTACTCGTGCCCGTAGCAAGACACCTGTCAAGTTTGAAATCCATCGAACTAACGGTTCGAGAGATATGCGAATAACAGACAGACAGACAGACAGACAGACAGACAGACAGACAGACGTTTCTGTAATTTATAGATGGGGTTAGACCTATCACTTCTGCCACTAAAGACTGCTTTACCAATAATCTTCCTGATCAGTTTCATCATCCCAGCATCCCGGATAGCTTAGAAGAACTCGATATTGCCACAGAAACTTTTAACTCTCTCTTTTCCAGCACTTTAGACACAGTTGCTCCGTTGCGCTTAAAGAAGTTTAAAGAAAATAGTCCAACGCCGTGGTACAACGAGCACACTCGGGCCCTTAAGAGAGCAGCCAGAGAGATAGAGCGCAACTGGAAGAAAACAAAACTAGAGGTATTTCGCATTTCATGGAAGGAGAGCTCGATTACTTACAGAGAGGCTTTAAAAGCTGCTAGATCTGCTTATTTTTCAAACCTATTAGAAGAAAATAAACATAATCCTAGGTATTTATTTGAAACGGGCTAAACTAACGAAAAAGAAAGCTTCAAGCCCAGAAGTTTCCAAGCAGCACAGCAGTAATGACTTTATGAACTTCTTCACTAACAAGATTGATAATATCAGGAAGAAAATTATAACTATGCAACCGTCTACTACAGTATCGCATCAGGCAGTGCATTGTAGTCTCCCTGAGGAAAAATATGATTCATTTATTGCGGAAGAATTCGCTAAACTCGTTAAATCATCTAAATCTACAACATGTATGTTAGACCCTATACCGACTAAGCTACTGAAAGAGATGCTTCCAGAGGTCATAGATCCTCTTCTTAATATCATTAATTCATCTTTGTCTCCAGGATACGTACCAAAAACCTTTAAGCTGGCTATGATTAAACCACTTGTTAAAAAACCGCAACTTGATCCTACAGAATTAGTCAATTACAGGCCGATCTCGAATCTACCTTTTCTGTCAAAGATACTAGAAAAGGCGGTATCCTCACAACTGTGTTCCTTTCTTGAAAGAAATGATATCTGGAGGATTTCCAGTCCGGATTTAGACCGTACCATAGTACTGAGACTGCTCTCGTTAGAGTCACACATGATTTGCTCTTATCATCCGATCGTGGTTGTGTCTCTCTATTAGTGTTACTCGATCTTAGTGCTGCGTTTGACACTATCGACCACAACATTCTTTTAAATAGACTCGAACATTATGTTGGCATTAGTGGAATTGCACTAGCATGGTTTAAATCATACTTATCTGACCATTATCAGTTTGTAGCAGTAAATGAAGAGATGTCTCATCGATCACAAGTTCAGTATGGCGTACCACAAGGCTCAGTACTAGGACCGTTGCTGTTCACTCTGTAAATGCTACCCTCACACACACACACACACACACACACACTCTGTACATGCTACCCTTAGGAGATATCATTAGGAAGCATGGCATTAGTTTTCACTGTTATGCTGATGATACTCAGCTCTATATTTCTTCAACACCCTGACGAAACTTACCAATTCACAAAATTAACGGAATGCACAGCTGATATAAAAAACTGGTAGACTAGTAATTTCCTACTTCTAAACTCTGAAAAAACAGAGATTCTAATTATTGGACAAAAAACTTCCTCACGTAATAACCTAGAATACTGTCTAACACTTGATGGCTCTGTTAAGTCTTCGTCGTCGGTTAGGAACCAGGGTGTGTGTGTGTGTGTGTGTGTGTGTGTGTGTGTGTGTGCTCTTTGATACCAATCTTTCATTTGAAAGTCTCGTGTCTAGTGTCTGTAAAACCGCATTTTTCAATCTTAAAAATATATCTAAATTACGTCATATGCTCTCATTGACAAATGCGGAACAGTTAGTTCATGCGTTCATGACCTCAAGGCTAGATTATTGTAATGCTCTACTGGGTGGTTGCCCTGCACGCTTAATAAACAAACTACAGCTGGTCCAAAACGCAGCAGCTCGAGTTCTTACTAGAACCAGGAAGTTTGACCATATTAGCCCGGTTCTGTCAACACTGCACTGGCTCCCTATTAAACATCGTATACATTTTAAAATATTCCTGATTACTTTCAAAGCACTAAATGGTTTAGCTCCGCACTGCTTGAGCGAGCTCTTAACGCATTATAGTCCTTCACGTCTATTGCAATCTCAAAATTCCGGCCAGTTGATAATACCTAGAATATCTAAATCGACTGCTGGCGGTAGATCCTTCTCCTATTTAGCACCAAAACTCTGGAACAGTCTTCCTACCATTGTCCGGGAAGCAGACACACTCTGTCAGTTCAAAGCCAGACTAAAAACACATATCTTTGACCTAGCATTCACACAACACATTATAGACTTCTATAATTCAATGTTAGGCTGCATAGATTAGGCCAGCCGGAACCGGGAACACTTCCCATAAATCCTGATGTACTCGTTACATCATAAGAAGAATGGCATCTACGCTAATATTAGTCTCTGTTTATCCCGAGGTTTACCGCAGTCCGCCGTATCCAGATCTGATGAAGGACCAGCGCCTGGACACACACACTCACAAACGCGCATACCTATAGACTAAACACGTAATACGCATGTGTATGCCGTCTGCGTTTTTGCGGGTTTGCGTTTTTGAAGTTTGCGCAGAGATAACCTTTTTTTCCCAAAATCTTTCAAGGTTTGCGTTCTCGAGCTCCAGGCACTGTTGTAGAGCGGTGTCGTGTAAGGGTTAGGGTTAGGGGTTCATTAAGGGTTTTCTGTTAGGTTAAGTTAATAACTAATGATGTTTGCGACGGAAAAGTGAATCAATCAAACTAACTTTAGCTGGACAATAACTCTATTCTAGAGCTGCTGTAAAGCCAAAACAATCTCTGTTACTCTGTAATCTCCTGTTATCACTGTAAAGCTGCTTTGAAACAATCTATAATTTTAAAAGCGCTGTATAAATGAGGGTGACTTGATTTTTTAACTAACTGTGCGTTTCTGACTTTAGTGAATATAGTGTTAAAGTGTTGTTGTTTAAACAGTCTGACCTTCACAGATGATCAGATATGAAGATTAATCTGTGTTATAATGACTCAGTTTATGTCACTGGAAGAAACATGATAATCTGGCACTTTCATATGCTCTTGATCTACAGCACAGGAAGTGTGAGGTGATGTGAGGAGCAGCAGGAAGTGATGCGCTGATCTCTCTCTCTATCAGGGTCAGTTCGTGTTTCATCAGTCTGTCAGGGTTAGAGTGCTTGTGTTCAAGATGATGATTATAGTAATTCTGAGCTGCAAGAAAACGGTTTACTGTTCTCCGTTTAACAGTGTCTGTCTTAATCTCACTCTTAGCAGACACATAAACACTCTCTCTCTCTTCTCTCTCGCTCTCTCTCGCTCTCTCTCGCTCTCTCTCTCTTCTCTCTCTCTCTCTCTCTCTCTCTCTCTCTCTCTCTCTCTCTCTCTCTCTCTCTCTCTCTCTCTCTCTCTCTCTGTCAGTGGAAGTTGTTTGTGGTCAGGAAGTGTAAATGTGTCTCAGTGCTTCTTGAGCAAAACTCTTAGCAGAGCACATCCGCCCTGTGAGTCTTGTAAAAGAGTTCAGAGGGCTTTAGTGAAGGACACGGCTGAGGTGAGCTTCATTCTCTACATTTCTCTGAAACCATCATCACATTAGATACTATAAATCACCTCACTGATCGTGTGCTGCTTGTAAGTGCAATGCGAACACGCAAACCAGACATGCGGCTTATGGGGGATTTCATGAATGGCATGTAAAAATGTATTCATCGCTCATTTCTGTGGCTGGTTTTGACAGACTATTTTCAATACTGCAAACACTCACTCTGGTCCTGTCGTTTGGACATAAATAATGAGAAATTCATAATAAGGAAATAAGATGTTCATTGCAATGTGCCGTTTATATTTTCTTTTCTGTAAATGTTGAACTCAAGCAGCTGGTCTACAGACCTTCCATTAAAATAGCAGAAATGAGAGATTCAGCGTTCTCACACACACGGCTGTAAGTTGTGGTGGTTTTGTGGTGTCAGAGCGGCATGGATATGACGGCTAATGACATTTCTTTATCTCTACGGATGCAGCTTAGACTGAAATGAGCGTTTTCATACTCTAAATGTTGGATCACATGTTGTATGGAATGAATGCTCATGATGATATAGATGTCATTTGTTTTCTGAAATCTCTTTCAGTCTCTTGGAGCTTGTTGGTTGAAAATTTTGTTCTACGTGGGAGGAAACAGTGTTTCTAAACGTCGATCTCAAAATGGACGCCCTGCTCATCACTGAGGACAAAGACTGAACACAAGCCCTTCCTAAACTCCTCATCATGACCATCTAAATGAGAAGACTATGGAGAATATCGTAGACTATCAGGAATCTGAGCCTTACCTGGAGGCCCAGCAGTACATCGAGAGAATGAAGCAGGAGGACGAGGGCATCTCTATGAAGAGCGTGGATCTGGATGTGTCCGATCACAGGCTCGTGGGTCTGGATGTGTCCGATCTCTCTCCGACCGTGTTCCCGGTCTCTCCTCTCTCTCATGCCACTGTGCAGTGGGACGCTCCTGAAACTCCCGAGACTCCCGCAGAACCCCCGTCTCCTGGATCCCACCCTGAACTGGACTACGCTGACGGACCAGGATTTGACTGGACCTTGAATCTGCCGTCCGCAGACCTCAGTTATATCCCGAATCAGGATGGCGTGTTTGATTTGCCGGCAGAAGCCGAGTCAGAAGAGGACGTCAGGCTTGCTTCTTCCCAGGTACTGTATATTTGAGCCGAGCAGCGGAAGGACCTTGTGGTTTCTCTAGTAGACATGTTCTTGTGTCAGTAACCGGGGACCTGCTTTCTTTATATTTGTGTGCACTTTAGAATGTGGTTTAATATATTCGTACCTTAGAGGAACAGCTTTTGAAACGAAAAGATTCATTTTTTTAGTTCACCATTTAAGGCTGGAACATTTTTCGAATGAGTTGGTTTAGATTTGACCAAAAGATGCTGAATGTTTGGGTGAAGTGAATCTGTTCTGATGTTTTTCGCCCGACAGGCACGTGATGCACAGAAATCAGATTCACAAACACAGATGGCAGCTTCACATGAGGAGTCCTCCACATCTTCTACAGATATCACAGGTGACGTCTCAATGCTTAAAGCTGATGTGATTTACAGTATAGAAGTGCTTTGTTCAATGGGTGAGGTTGTAATTGTTTGACGGTTGTGAAATGGCCATGTGTTTGTCAGCTGTGAATGTCGAGCTGTTTGCTAACTCAGTCGATTTGGCTTCCTCTTCAAGTGTCTCGTTGCATAACCTTTAAAATGTGGTCACATGCACACCAGTTTCCCGTCAGCCTTTACATTCCTAGAGGTTTGGACTGGGTGTTGTTCTGGAAGGCCTTTTTGTGTTTTTAGAAAAAGAAGCCACAAATACTCTGAGAACACTGAAGTGTTCTTCTGAAATCTGTAATGCAAGTGTTTATCTTTGCTTTTTCCATCAGATTCCAGAGCAGATGTGGCTGAAGAGCATTTTGATCTTTCTGATGGTGCTCAGATCCTTATGGACACAAGAGACTCAGAGATTCGACCAGTTCAAGAGAGCTCACCGTCGCAAGAACACGAGGAACCCGGCATGTTAGTCCTTCCCAGAATGCTGTTCACCCATGAGGAAAGCACAGATTCAGGCAGTGAAGAGCAAACAGTAGTGTGGACTGAGACCGAAGCCAACGGAGAATCAGCAGATGCAAGAACCGGTCCTCAGGATCCGATTGAAGAACCGGAAGTTGTGGAGAAGGAAGAGTCCAGTCCTCCAGCGGTCCGGTCGGATCACTCACAGAACACCATCACAGATCCACCCGAGCTGCTGTCGGACCTCACCAACGGTTCGGTGGACCTCAAGGAATCAACACTGACACAAGAGCTAGACAAGATGAGCACATCCGTTACAGCGACAGAGGTGAGCCAGAGTAATGACATTCATGGCTTAGACCGAGCGAAATATAGAGAACAGCTGGTAAACTCAGAGCAAAAGGTTGAGCCTGAAAACGGGCTTCCAGCAGAAGCACAAGAGCCTGAGCTGAGAGAGCCAGGCGAGCGGGAATCCCCGGAGCGGGTCCGGTGTTCCGATGAGCAGAAACCCTGCCAGCAGACGCCAGGATCAGAGTCCAGTGACCGGACACATGCAGCGGAAGAGGATATGACATCAGAGCAGCGTATGACATCAGAGCAGCGTATGACATCAGCAGAGGATATGACATCAGAGCAGCGTATGACATCAGCGGAGGATATGACATCAGAGCAGCGTATGACATCAGCGGAGGATATGACATCAGAGCAGCGTATGACATCAGCAGAGGATATGACATCAGAGCAGCGTATGACATCAGAGGAGGATATGACATCAGAGCAGCGTATGACATCAGCGGAGGATCCGGATACTAACCCCGTGGGTCGCTGCATGAACGGCAGTGCTGAGGTGGGGAACCGGGCCGAGGCTCAACGCTTGGCTGAGAGGCTCTACAGGCTGGACGGGTTTCAGCGCACAGATGTGGTCAGGCATCTGGACAAAGAGTAAGTCTTTACCTGGCATTGATGAAGTGTATGAAACTATTTGTGTCTCGACCAAGTCTTCTCATTTGCCTGTTCTTTTGATAGCAACGAGTTCAGTCGTGCTGTTGGGGAAGAGTACCTCAAGTTCTTCGACTTTACCAGCCAGACTCTGGAGCAAGCGCTGCGGTAGGCTTCTCATTCCCAATAAATCTGACCAGTGAGGACATGCATCTCCGTCAAGAGATCGCTCAACTGTTTTTGGGCTCATCCTGATTCTTAGGTCGTTTCTGAAGGTGGTTGTTCTGACGGGTGAGACTCAGGAGCGTGAGAGAGTCCTGCATCGCTTCTCCTCTCGTTTCCAGCAGTGTAATCCTGAGGGATTCTCCTCAGCGGGATCCGTGCTCACGCTCACCTGTGCCGTAATGCTGCTCAACTCAGACCTACACGGACAGGTGAGTCACGTCTCCGTCATTTATAGCGCTTTTTTACAATACAGATTGTTTCAAAGCAGCTTTACAGTGATAACAGGAAAATAATGCAACAAAGATTAGTTTTGGCTGTACAGCAGCTCTAGAAGAAAGTCATTGTCCAGCTTAAGTTTTTGGTTGATTTATTTCTGTTGTAAAAATCATTAGTTATTAACTTAGGGGCTGCTTACACGACACCATTTCCAACTGAAAACAGAAAACTTTTAATGCGTTCTGGCCATTTGAGAACGCAAACTTAAATAGGTCTCAAAGTGCAAGTTTTTGAAAGCGAGTTTTGAAAGCGATACTGTTATCATCTGCGTGTAAACTTCAAAAACGTGAATCTGTGAAAACAGTGACGGCGTGCACATGTGTATTATGTGTTTAGTCTCTAGGCGTACGCGTTTGAGTGTGTATGTGCGCGGGCACATAGTCTTTCTTTACAAAGCGACATCGCCAATTACTTGTCTGGCATGAATAATACAGCGTTTTTAGCCGTTTTCGCTGATCTGTCTGAACAGAAATAATTTTGATAATGTTTTCATCTGTACAGAGGAAAAAACGTTCCCGTTTTCAGTACATCATTGTCGTGTAAATGCACCCTTAGTTCATTTATCGATACAGCAGCTCTAGAGAAAACAGTGATGTCATCGTTCAGCTCAGTTCAGTTCTCATCCAATGTTGTAAATGCAGGCTGATCAATAATATTAAGAGTAATAAGTGTCCCCAACTAAGCAAGCAGAGGTGTGCAGTGGTGAGTGTCCTGTGTTACCCACATAGAAAAAGGGTTAGTTTAGACCCCAAACATTTGAACGAGGAGTGCATTTGTGATGTCACTTGATCTTTGTAAGAGTAATCCTTTACTTGTGTCGTCAGAATGTCGGGAAGTCCATGTCCATGGCTGAGTTTGTGTCAAATCTGAACGGCATGAATGGAGGCGAGAATTTCAGCAAGGACTGTCTGAAGGTATGTTTGCCAAAGCTTCATGTGTTGCATTATAAGCTTCACTGCTGTGGTGGTCAGTAGTGATTTGGTTTCTTCTGTCTCTTTCAGAGTCTCTACAGCTCCATCAAGAGCGATCCGCTTCAGTGGGCCGTGTGAGTAAACCTGCAGTGCGGATCTGACTTCTGATCTGTTGCTTTATCTGCTTTATATCTTGACTTGCTGTTTTATGATTTTACTTTCGTGTGTTACACCTATTTTACAGCTTGTGTTTTATTCTTAGATTTATTTATTTTTTTGACAGCACTTTGGTCAACTTTGGTTATTTTTAAATTGTGCTTTATAAATAAACATTGTATTGTATTGTATTATCTCTGTTCCCAGAGAGGATGAGGTTCTGGCCAAATCCCTGATGCTCGAGCAGGACTTGGACCAGGACGGGCACCTGCGATCGAAGAGTAACCCCTTCCAGGATCTCCCTCACGATAGGAAGGCCACGGTGTTCCAGAAAGGCTTTTTAAAGCGTAAAGCACATGCAGACATTGATGGCAAACGCAGTGAGTCACAGTGTGGATAAAGTCAAGTCTCACAAACAGATATGATCAAAGCTACATATATGCAGTAGTCGGTCTTAAAGGGGCTGTTCACACCTGGCCACTTCATTAGTTTTCTGTGATCGGAAAGCTATCCGATCATGAAAAGACCAGGTGTAAATGCCCACCGAAACGCATTCGAGACGGATTTGAATCCGATCGCTCAAACCACTTCAGGAAGAGGTCTGGGCCGCATTCCAGACGAAACTTGACAAGTGTAAATGCATCTGGTTATTGAAACCACATATGTACATTTTACTTCTCCCAAAAATGCTAAAAAATAAACGCGTGAGAGCATGTTATAGGCTATATGTAATGTTATAGCCAGCTATGGCGACGCTACTGCAACACGCATCGCTGCAGACGAGCAGCTGAGCATCTATTCATCAAGCCAACATGCACACTATCGCAAATCAAAGTGAAAGTAAGTCGCAGACACAATCATCTTCATTAAAAGTAAAGAACCGAAATGATCTTATCAGGGCTGTTGCTGCTCTCTCTTAGTGCAGTCTTTGATTTTGACATTTTAGCTGATGATCAATAAAATGCAGCTCATATCTGTTGCTTTCGGTGACATGCACTCCATTAAATCTGCATATAGTGCGGGAATTGAAGATCGGATTTATATACGTTTTGCAAAAACACATTTATGTGACCAGGTGTAAATGGAATCGTTTTGATAATCAGACAGCTATCCGATCTGAGAAAATGCATGAAGTGGCCAGGTGTAAACAGCCCCAAAGAGGCCATGTTCACCAGACAACGTTCAGACGCATTTCTTTCCAGTGCGTCGGTTTGATTTTGACATTGCTGGGGGACATTTATTTACTGTGACTTCTCAGGTAATGTCAATGGTACGACCCATTTCAGATGCGGCCACAATTACAACAACAGTGGTTCCATATGAGTATATTTTAATTGTTTGATCATTATTATAGCTAGGGACAATTCAGTAATCACTAACTGGATATTGGTAAAGACATGTCCCTAGCGTCTAGCTGCCCTCGACTAAATATTTTACTAGTTGACTAGTAGTCGTCCATTTAAGCGATTATTAAACTAATCACTCGTTTATATTAATAAGCCATTAATCATAATATTGAGCTTTTAATTGCCTATAATACATAGCCTAATCAGCACTGAAACACACGCTTAAAGCTTGCCACAGCGCACTGGCAAACGTAATGATAAATGAAACATTTGAATAATAAATTGATAATGTTTTCTGTGTGTTCAGCTGCAGAGATTAAGTTGACGATGCTGACTCATCATCTCCACATTAGTGGACACGCCTATATGCAGGTTTCATACGGATTACATAATCTGAGAATATTTATTTTCCATTTGAATTGGTTCATTTAAAAGACATATAAAGCTTTCTATAGATACAGTATATTTCTCATGTCTGTGAGGCAAGTATAGGCTACACTGAGTTTCGGGTCACTAAAACCGGGACGGCAGAAAACGCATCCTGTTTTCTTTATTTTACAAAAGCACAACGTTTTGTTGTTATTGTGAGTTTACAGAAATAAAAGTAGACCCTTTACAGTTTGCATTACTCTTATATGTATGACCAAAAATGACAGAGTATTTGTAAAGTTGCTGCTACTTACATGTTTCAAGTGATAAGCCATATTTGAGGCTAGGGTTGCCGTTAACGATCTGTCCGTCACAGCCTGTGTGATTTCGCCACTTCCTGTGGAGTTTTTTTCTGTGACTAACCAACTAATAACATTTTGGTCAACCAAACCTCTTCTAGTCGACTATTGGAGGCCAGCCCTACTAGTTTTCACCCTTGATCTCTTTGCTTTGGTAGCTTAACTAATCGATTTTCAACAAATACAAAGAATAATTAACTATATTCTTTTATTCCACAAAACTATCAGTCCTCAAAAAAAAAAAAAGCATACTAAAAGCATTACTGCTCTGAAGCCAGACAGAAATTGTTGTTTGATAGTATGAACTTATAGTGGCAGTGGATGTTTTTAGAAACACAATTTCACCATGTTCACCGAGCCGCTGACAGTCAGACAGTCCAACAATTCTTCACCACCGCTGGAAACGCTAGACAAAAACTCAAACTAACTAGTCATTTTTTTGTCTAGTCAATGAGTTGACCATCTTGACCACCCTAGAGCACATTTAACACGCTGATCACTAATTGAACTGATTTGCAGCTCCGTGGGGGAAGCGAAGCTGGAAGACGTTCTATGCCATGCTGAAGGGAATGGTGCTTTACCTGCAGAAGGTAATCGCCAGAGACTGATGATGGTAGATATGAGGAATATGTCAATACAAACAGATGACACACGTCGTCATGTTTTGCAGTGCTTTAGTGGGATGTCTGCTTTTTATACAACCTTGCCAAAGCCTCAATACTAATAGCAGTGAAAGCTAGATTGTTGATCAGTGTGTGTGTGTGTGTGTGTGTCCAGGATGATTACGGGAAGGACTGTCAGAGCTCGGAGGAGGTGGTCAGTGTTCATCACGCTCTGGCCGAGCGAGCCCTGAACTACACCAAACGCCCGCACGTGTTTCGCCTGCAGACGGCCGACTGGAGAGTCTTCCTCTTCGAGGCTGCGTGAGTGTGTGCGTTTGAGGCTGCGTGAGTGTGTGTGCAGATTCTCTTCAGAAGCATTAACAGTCAGATCTGAATGATGATCGTGTGTCCTTCAGGTCCACGGAGCAGATGAACTCGTGGATCGGCCGGATAAACCTGGTGTCGGCGCTTCATTCCTCTCCACCGTTCCCTGCTGCGGTCGGGTCCCAGAAGAGGTTCTGCCGGCCCATCTTACCTGCGACACAGTCCAACCTCACGCTGGTAACCGTTCTCTTACGTCTGGGTGGTACTGTGGCCCAGTAGTGCACAACACAACAAAATTTAAAAAGCAAACATAAGTTTACAACACAACGAAATTAAGCCACACTAGGGTTAGGTTAGGAGGATGGGGGGCAGAGTGAGGGTGTGGGAGGGGGAGAGAGGGTGTGTGGGAGGGGGGAGAGAGGGTGTGTGTGGGAGGGGGGGGGGTGAGAGAGAGAGGGAGGGGGGGGGGGTGAGAGAGAGAGGGAGGGGGGGGGGGTGAGAGAGAGAGGGAGGGGGGGGGGGTGAGAGAGAGAGGGAGGGGGGGGGGTGAGAGAGAGAGGGAGGGAGGGGGGGGGGGGGGTGAGAGAGAGAGGGAGGGGGGGGGGGGTGAGAGAGAGAGGGAGGGGGGGGGGGGTGAGAGAGAGAGGGAGGGGGGGGGGGTGTGAGAGAGAGAGGGAGGGGGGGGGGGGTGTGAGAGAGAGAGGGAGGGGGGGGGGGTGAGAGAGAGAGGGAGGGGGGGGGGGGTGAGAGAGAGAGGGAGGGGGAGGGTGAGAGAGAGAGGGAGGGGGGGGGTGAGAGAGAGAGGGAGGGGGGGGGGGTGAGAGAGGGAGGGGGGGGGGGTGAGAGGGAGGGGGGGGGGGTGAGAGGGAGGGGGGGGGGGGGGTGAGAGGGAGGGGGGGGGGGTGAGAGGGAGGGGGGGGGGGGTGAGAGGGAGGGGGGGGGGGGGGTGAGAGGGAGGGGGGGGGGGGTGAGAGAGAGAGAGAGGGAGGGGGGGGGAGAGAGAGAGAGAGGGAGGGGGGGGAGAGAGAGAGAGAGGGAGGGGGGGGGGGTGAGAGGGAGGGGGGGGGGGTGAGAGGGAGGGGGGGGGGGGGGTGAGAGGGAGGGGGGGGGGGGGGGTGAGAGGGAGGGGGGGGGGGGGTGAGAGGGAGGGGGGGGGGGGTGAGAGGGAGGGGGGGGGGGGGTGAGAGGGGAGGGGGGGGGGGGGGTGAGAGGGAGGGGGGGGGGGGTGAGAGAGAGAGGGAGGGGGGGGGGGGTGAGAGAGAGAGGGAGGGGGGGTGTGAGAGAGAGGGAGGGGGGGTGAGAGAGAGAGGGAGGGGGGGGGGTGAGAGAGAGAGAGGGAGGGGGGGGTGAGAGAGAGAGAGGGAGGGGGGGGTGAGAGAGAGAGAGGGAGGGGGGGGTGGGTGAGAGTGAGAGAGGGAGGGGGGGGTGAGGAGGGGGGGGGTGAGGGGGGGGTGAGGGAGGGGGGGGTGAGGGGGGGGTGAGGGAGGGGGGGGTGAGGGGGGGGTGAGAGAGAGAGAGGGAGGGGGGGGTGAGAGAGAGGGAGGGGGGGGTGAGAGAGAGGGAGGGGGGGGTGAGAGAGAGGAGGGGGGGTGAGAGAGAGGGAGGGGGGGGTGAGAGAGAGGGAGGGGGGGTGTGAGAGAGTGGGGGGGGGGTTGAGAGAGAGGGAGGGGGGGGTGAGAGAGAGGGAGGGGGGTGAGAGAGAGGGAGGGGGGGGTGTGAGTGGGAGGGGGGGGGGGTGAGAGAGAGGGAGGGGGGGGGTGAGTGAGTGGGAGGGGGGTGAGAGTGAGGGAGGGGGGGGTGTGTGAGAGGGAGGGGGGGGGTGAGAGTGAGGGAGGGGGGGGGGGTGTGTGAGAGGGTGGGGGGGGGTGAGTGTGAGGGAGGGGGGGGGGTGTGTGGTGGGGGGGGGGGGGGTGTGAGAGAGGGAGGGGGGGGGTGAGTGGAGAGAGGGAGGGGGGGGTGTGAGAGTGGGGGGGGGGGTGTGAGAGGTGGGTGGGGGGGGGTGAGAGTGAGGGGAGGGGGGGGGTGTGAGAGAGAGGGGGGGGGTGTTGAGAGAGTGGGGGGGGGGGGTGTGTGAGGGGTGGGGGGGGGTGTGAGAGAGGGTGGGGGGGGTGTGTGTGGGTGGGGGGGGTGTGTGTGAGTGGGGGGGGGGGGTGAGTGTGTGGGGTGGGGGGGGGTGAGAGGAGTGGGTGGGGGGGGGTGTGAGAGAGAGGGAGGGGGGGGTGTGAGAGAGAGGGAGGGGGGGGGTGAGAGTGAGAGGGAGGGGGGGGTGAGAGAGAGAGGGAGGGGGGGGGTGAGAGAGAGGGAGGGGGGGGTGTGAGAGAGAGGGAGGGGGGTGTGAGAGAGAGAGGGAGGGGGGTGAGAGAGAGAGAGGGAGGGGGGGTGAGTGAGAGAGAGAGGGAGGGGGGGTGAGAGAGAGTGAGTGAGTGGGGGGGGGGTGTGAGAGAGAGAGAGAGAGGGGGGGGGGTGAGAGAGAGAGAGAGAGAGGGGAGGGGGGTGTGAGTGAGAGGAGAGAGGGAGGGGGGTGTGTGAGAGGGGGGGGGGGGGGTGAGAGAGAGAGAGAGGGAGGGGGGGTGTGAGAGAGTGTGGGAGGGGGGGGTGTGTGAGTGGAGAGGGGGGGGGGTGTGTGTGTGTGTGAGAGAGAGAGAGGGAGGGGGGGTGAGAGAGAGAGTGGGGTGGGGGGGGGGTGTGTGTGTGTGGGGAGGGGGGGTGTGTGAGAGAGGGAGGGGGGGTGAGAGAGTGGGAGGGGGGGTGTGAGTGTGGGGTGGGGGGGTGTGAGAGAGGGGGGGGGGTGTGTGAGGGGAGGGAGGGGGGGTGTGAGAGGGGGTGGTGGAGGGGGGGGGTGAGTTAGAGGGGAGGGTGGGGGGGGGTTGGGAGGGGTGGGGGGGGGTGGGGGGGGGTGAGAGAGGGGTGGGAGGGGGGGGTGAGAGAAGGGGAGGGAGGTGGGGAGAGGGGGGCAGGGGGTGTGAGAGAGGGGGTGTGATAGGGGGAAGTTCGGATAATTTTACTGACTCGGATCTTTGAATCTCGTTCCTCAAAATGAACGAATCTTATGAACGAAGTAATTATTTAAAATGATGTCAATAGCCAAATTCCCCAAACATATCAAATGTTTATCGCATTTAGAATAAGAAGGGGACTGAAAATTGCAAGGAAAAGGCCAAATTATGAGAAACAGAAATGATTAATTCATTTATCTGGGTCTTCAGGCTATGCAGTCTGTTAGTTTACCTCACCTCCTGATCTGAGTCGTTCGTTCATCCTGTGATCCTCATAAACTGAGCTATGCAGTCTGTACCGGATACAGAATCGATAAGTTCACGTTTCGAGTCTTCGGGTTCGAGTCGTTCGGTTTTATGTCATGTAACTGCATGTTGTTATTAGCTATATATAGGTATCTTTAACAAAGTGATTTTCCCCATCATAGATAGTTTAAAGCATTACCAACTCTTTAGTACCACATTCACATGGAAAAGAACTTGAATTTGAGACTAAAAGTTAGGCCTAAAAAACTGACAACGTGCTTGTTTATGAGAAAGTTTGGGAATTATTAACTCATTTATGTGTCCAGCGCTGTCACATCACGTCATGTGACAAAAGAACGAAAGAATCAGAAGAATGAGACCCGAACAATTGAGAGACGAACTAATCATTTTGGATGTTTCCAGTACAGAACCCAGGATGTTGCACATGCAAAGTCAACACAAAATGAACGAATCACTCTCTGAGACAATTCGGTAGTCCCGAGTCATATTAAAGATTCGTTTATCGTTCATGACCGACCAATCGCTAATTGGGTTGCCTGAAGCCCAACGGCACGATATATCTGCGCTGCCCACGAGACTATCGCCGCCGACTACAGCTTACACTTACACCAAGGCCCACAATATCTTAAACGAATAGTTCACCCAAAAATGAAAATTCTGTCATCAATTATTCACTCCAAACCCGTACGACTTTTGTTCATCTTTAGAAATTGAGATTTCTGTCCCTCCATTGAAAATCTGTGATAGTTCAAAATGTTCATAAAGAGATGGTAAAAAAAAATCCATATGAATGGAGCAGTCTTCTGAAGAGACACAGTGGCTTTATATGATGAATCGATAAAATATGTTCATTTCTGTTCTGAAGATGAAAGAAAATCTTCTGGGTTTGGAATGACATGACGGAGAGTAAATGATGACAGAATGGTCATTTTTGTGTGCACTGACCCTTTAAGGCCCGCTCACTCTAAGAACAATAACTATGTTAGCGCGCACACCACCAAGGAGGGTACGATTGTTTGTTTATTTTAAGCGCACTGCAGTTGCGTTCTGTGAACGTTCAGTGAGCATAACTGTAGTGCGCACTTAAAGTTGGGTGATTTTGATTGGCTGTCGATGCTCGCAGTGATTTGTCCACACACACACACACACACACACACACACACACACACACACACACACACACACACACACACACACACACACACACACACGTCTCTTTCACACTGATGTTTACTTCTGACCGTAGCTCTTCATCTCTAACCCAGCTTCCTTCTTCATTCATTTCTTTAGTTTCACTAAAGGTTTCACTTTCTTCCCAAGGAAAAGCAGATCCAGTCGCACGGGTCCATGTTGTTGAGCTTCCAGCGGGATCTGTGTGTTCTCCAGGAGGAGTTCGGGTCCGAGAGCCGGAAGAGCAGAGCCAGAGAACAGGAGGAGCTCCGGCAGAGAGAGGAGTACCTGCAGTACGAGGTGCAGACACACACTCACACTCACACTCACACTCACTCACACTCACACTCACACACACACACACACACACACACACACACACACACACACACACACACACACACACACACACACACACACACACTCTCACTCTCTCAAACACAGTCTCACACAGGCTCAAGATGACCATCAAAACAGCTTGAATTGATGAGAAATTCGTTTTTTTTGTGGGTAAACTCTGTTATTTTGCTTAAAAACAAGACAAAGAAATACAAAATCAAATGTATTTCTCAAAAATGGTTAACACACATACAAGTACCGTCCCACTTTAATTGTATACATAAATTGTAAGAAATTGTAACACTGATGAATAAACAGGTAAGGCTATTAAATAGAGTCCCAAACTAGTTTTTGTTATGTGATTGAATGATAAGAAGTTATTACAGGGCGACGCTGAAGTACCCTCTGGAGACTCGTCACAATCCAATCTGCTTTCCTCCTTCCGGCTGACAAACTCTATACGTCACTGGCCCAACCCACTCAATTATTGTGTTGGGTCCCTGCCAGGACGCCAGGAATTTAGAAGCAGCACACAGAACCAGGACGAGGATCCGATCTCCTGGCTGGAATTCCCGAGCTTGAGCGGGTCGGTTATAGAGGCGTTGTTGTGCACGCTGGGCCGAGGCTAGATGTTCTCGCACTAATGGCATGACACGGTCAATCTTCTGTCTCATATCTCGTACCTGCTCTATCACTGTTTGATGTGGGGAGGGCTGACGTTCCCATGCACGTCGGGGAGACCTAGCGTTTGCCGCTCAAACAACAACTCAAAGGGGGTAAACCCTGTGGAGGCTTGAGGGACTTCACGGATACCAAAGAGCACGTAACAGGATCATGAGATCCCAGTCACGTCTGTCCTCAGCTACCAACCGCCGTAACATCTGCTTTAGAGTCTGGTTGAAACGCTCAACTAGTCCGTCTGTTTGGGGGTGGTAGACTGAAGTACGGAGCTGTTTGACTCGCAGTAACTGGCATAGGTCTTTCATGAGTTTGGACATGAACGGAGTGCCCTGGTCGGTCAGGATCTCGGCCGGAATGCCCACCCGGTTGAACAGAAGAAACAGTTCCTTGGCAATGTTTTTTCGATGTAGCCTTACGAAGGGGTACAGCTTCAGGGTACCGGGTTACATAATCCACGATGACGAGTATGTGCTCGTGGCCCCGGGCAGACTTCGGCAGCGGTCCCACCAGGTCCATCCCGATATGCTGAAAGGGCACCTCGATAATTGGCAACGGGATAAGTGGGCTGGGGGGAGGTTGTAGTGGTGATGTTCTTTGACAAGTTGGGCAGCTTTGGCAGAACTGCTTCACCTCAGCGTCCAGGCCAGGCCAATAGAACCGATCTCGAACAGGCTGAATTGTGTTCTTCACCCCTTGGTGCCCTGCCATCAGGTGTGAGTGGGCTAGCTCCAACACGATTTCAGTCTTGGACTTCGGCACTACCAACAGGTGTTTCTCCTCCCCCCGCCGTTGGGCGACACAGTAAAGCAGGCCATTTTTCACTATGAAGTGTGGGTAGGGATGGGGGGGCTGGATGTTGGGCTTCTCCCTCCACCTCCCTAACCTGTGACCAACAATCCCGTAGCCTATCATCCTCTCGCTGTTCGCGTCCAAACAAGCCCCCTTCAGTGATCTGTTGGAAGAAATCAGTATACAGATTAGGAGGCGAATTTTGTCAAGTCAAGTCATCTTCATTTATATAGTGCTTTTAACAATGTAGATTGTTTCAAAGCAGCTTAACAGAGATAAGCGTATAATTTAAGGTAACAGAGATTGTTTTGGCTTCATAGCGGTTCTTTAATAGTTATTTTCCGGCTAAAGTTAGTTTTGATCGATTCGCTTCCGTCACAACGATCCTTTGTTATTAAATTAGGGGCCGCTAAGACAACACCATTCTCTCTACACAGACTTTAAACACGAACCTGTGATAAACACTGATGGCGTTCACATGCGCATTAAGAATTGGTTCTATAGTTATGTGCGTTTGAATATATGTGCGCAGGTTTGTAATTCCCTACAAACCAAGCCTAAACAAAGTACTGGTCTTTCCTTATAAATTGATACAGAATTTTATTTTGTCACTTCGGGGTAGGTACGCAAAACAAATTTTCCTGACAACGCTTTATCTGTAGAGTGGTAAAGGGATCCTCCATAGGGAGAGACTAGTTGGAACTTCAGCACTGCGTTGTCATCGGGTCCAGGCGAAGGTCCTTCGTCGGACAATAGTAGGAAGACTGTTCCAAAGTTTTGGTGCTAAATAGGAAAAGGATCTACCGCCAGCAGTCGATTTTGATATTCTAGGTATTATCAACTGGCCGGAATTTTGAGATCGCAATAGACGTGAAGGACTATAATGCGTTAAGAGCTCGCTCAAGTACTGCGGAGCTAAACCATTTAGTGCTTTGTAAGTAATCAGCAATATTTTAAAATTTATGCAATGTTTAATAGGGAGCCAGTGCAGTGTTGACAGAACCGGGCTAATATGGTCACACTTCCTGGTTCAGGTAAGAACTCGAGCTGCTGCGTTTTGGACCAGCTGTAGTTTGTTTATTAAGCGTGCAGGGCAACCACCCATAATAGCATTACAATAATCTAGCCTTGAGGTCATGAACGCATGAACTAATTGTTCCGCATTTGTCAATGAGAGCATATGGCGTAATTTAGATATATTTTTAAGATGGAAAAATGCGGTTTTACAGACACTAGACACGGGACTTTCAAATGAAAGATTGGTATCAAAGAGCACACACACACACACACACACAGGTTCCTAAACGACGACGAAGACTTGACAGAGCAGCCATCAGGTGTTAGACAGTATTCTAGGTTATTACGTGAGGAAGTGTTTTTGTCCAATAATTTGAATCTTTGCTTTTTCAGAATTTAGTAGTAGGAAATTACGAGTCATCCAATTTTTTATATCAGCTGTGCATTCCATTAATTTTGTGAATTGGTAAGTTTCGTCAGGGTGTGAAGAAATATAGAGCTGAGTATCGTCAGCATAACAGTGAAAACTAATGCCATGCTTCCTAATGATATCTCCCAAGGGTAGCATGTACAGAGTGTGTGTGTGTGTGTGTGAGGGTAGCATGTACAGAGTGAACAGCAGCGGTCCTAGTACTGAGCCTTGTGGTACGCCATACTGAATTTGTGATCGATGAGACATCTCTTCATTTACTGCTACAAACTGATAACGGTCAGATAAGTATGATTTAAACCATGCTAATGCAATTCCACTAATGCCAACATAATGTTCGAGTCTATTTAAAGGGGGGGGGGGGGGGGGTACAATGGTGTTTCATGTATTCAGAGTTGTTTACAGTGTTAAAGAGATGGATTCTCATGCTAAACATGGCCAAAGTTTTAAAAAAATATTTTGGACGAATAACGGAGAATTTCTGTGCCGAAAATCTTACTTCCGGGTTGGTACAAGTTTCACCTGTTTTTTTTTTCGATCGTGGATCTAATGACGTAGACGAGAGTGGAACTCCTTATATGAGCATTTCTCTCGGAAAAGCGCGCCCGTGCACACGTCGACCAGAGGAGAGTGAGACCGCGCACATCAACGCGCTTCAACAGGAAATCATCGGCAGCGCTGCATAGGATTTGTTCAAGAATGTCTCCAAAAAAGTGTGTTTTTGGATGTGAGGGAAAGCTTACCGTGTTCAGCTTCCCAAAGAACCCAGCGTTACAGGAACAGTGGATGCAGTTTGATTTTCCAGGGCAGTAACGGAGTGTAGCAAGTGCGGTTGTGTGTTCTGATCATTTCAGTGACGAATGTTTTATTAACAAGGCCCAGTTTGACGCCGGATTTGCAGATCATCTAATGCTTAAGGATGGAGCAGTCCCAACGATAAAGGTTCACGGTCGTGCGTTGGAACCGCAGGCGGTGAGTAAAACTGCTTCAAATGTCTGTGTGTTGTTAGCTATCGGCACGTAAGCACCACCCACACGGCACGCCTCCAGCCGCTCGTTTTTTTCCAGAAAGACTCGGTACAGCCTATCTTTTATAAATATAATAAAACTAAAGACTTTTTGGAGATATGAAGGATGCAATACTACTCTATAGGTACTCAAGAATAACATGAGATTGACTGAAACTGAGTGTTTCACCCCCCCTTTAAAAGAATGTTGTGGTCAATGGTGTCAAATGCAGCACTAAGATCAAGTAACACTAATAGAGAGATACAACCATGATCGGATGATAAGAGCAAATCATTTGTAACTCTAATGAGAGCAGTCTCAGTACTATGGTACGGTCTAAATCCTGACTGAAAATCCTCGCAGATATCATTTCTTTCAAGAAAGGACTTGAACTCAACATTTCTCTCACTGTCGGTGGCCTGCAGGACTGGTTGGCCGACGGTGGGTCCTTTGTTTTCGGTGATTCCTGTTCAGACTAGCTGTTTGTATGATGGTTGCTAGCAGGTGGTCAAACCCCGGCCAATCCCTTCCAAGCAATACAGGGACCGGGAGGTCCTTTACCACCCCTACCTCCACCGGCTAGGACTTCGATCCAGCAGAGATGGTGACCGTTTGGGCAGGCACATAACGCGTGTCCCCATGCACGCAGGTGATGGGGATAGACGATTTCCTGCCTGGCCGGGCCTTGATGATTTGAGGTTGTACCAGGCTCACCGAGCTGCCTGAATCCAGAATTGCATTCACAATCTTCCCTTCGACTCGCACTTGCCGTTCAGGCGCCTCCAGCAGTATTGCTCGGTGGACAATGCAACCTGCTAGCCATACTTTGGCATCGGGTGGGTGTGGGTCAGTTGGCATGGGTTCATCCCATGGTATGGATGCTGCCGGCCTTTTTACTGGTCTTGAGATGCCCTCTGGTGATCGCCGTTCTGGGGGCAACCTCCGGGGAAACGTGTCTGCTCTTTCTCCGGCGTCCCGAGCTTGGGCTGCTTCCACCAGCTCCACCGCCTCCACAAGGTCTGCAAGGGTTGTGGGATTCCTCATACTAAACGCTTTCCAATGAACTCGAGGTAATGCACGCAGTAGGTGGTCCATGACCACCCTTACAGTTACCTGGCCAGCCGTGGGATTCCCAGAGAGAAGCCAAAGTTGAGCTAATCATGACAGCTGGGCGACTTGAACTTGTGCGGGTAGTTGCAGGTCATACACCCATTCATGGAAGTGTTGTGCAGCACACACTGGGGAAAGCCCCACTCATGCCAGGATTTCCTGTTTTAAATCCACACAAGACTCATTTGAGGGGGCCTGGAGTGAATAGTAGGCTCGCTGTGCTTCCCCGATGAGAAGAGGTGCTAAAATGCGGGCCCACTCATCCTCATCCCATCCTTCTCGAGCAGCTATTATTTCAAACGTATGCAAATAAGCTTCAACATCATCATGCTCTGTTAACTTTGTGAACAGCTGCTGGGCCTGGACACGGGGTTCTGGAAGGGGTACACAGTCTGCGGTTCCCAGGCTTAATTGCTGAAGTGCAGGCTCCACATGTTCTTGTCGGCCAGAGAGTTGTTCTACAAACTGCTGTTGGTGAATGCTGACATCAGTAAGCTGGCGGATAATTTCCTCCATTATGAGAGAGAGTGTGGTTTCTGCAGTAAGGTAAACAGAGGTGTCATCAGCATTAACAGTCTGACCTCATTCAGCAAAAATTTGCCCGCATTCTTCACCACTGTGCCGGGCTGAATGGGGACACAGACCAAACTGACTTGCAGTGCACATGCCCTGGAGGGTTTTTATTGAACAAAAAGTAATATCTTAATGTGGGAATTACGGTGCTCAAAGATTGATGAAGTAATAAAGGTGCAGAAAAGGTCTGTGGCTCTCCAGCGTTAGAAGGCCAGAGCTGATCGGTTAATCCTCACTTGAATCTGGAGAAGCAGAGACAAAGAGAACACATTATTAGCATTTCCTGCAGTGGAGAACTAGCTCACCCTTTCATTCTCTTGCACTGCTTATATTCTCTCTTCTTAATGAAGCACAGGTGTGGCCGATCAGCACTTGCTCCTGGCTGCTGATTTAATGATGAGAAGTTATTACAGGGCGACGCTGAAGTGCCCTCTGGAGACTCGTCACAGTTAATACAAGTTAGTAAGTTGGTATGATCCACAGTCATCCAAAACACAGAATGGTGTTTTGGGTTCAGTTTACCATGGTAAACACACAAGATTAACATGAGCTGTTAATAAAACATATGGAAGCCATTCCTGATGAACAGAATGAACCTGCATGCTAACCCTTCCGCTAACACTCATGTACCAATTACGCAATTTATTGGCACATTTTGGTAATTTCAAGACTTACTGACAGCGAATCTAAAGAAAGAACAAAGTCTTTGCTGAAGAGTCAACTGCTTTCAAAATAAAAATCTCACATCAGAAAAACATTACGATTAACTTTTTCTTTGACTTTGTCTGTCTCATATCAGACATTTAGGGTCGCTATTACCTCTTGTTTTGCTAGTTTTAGTGCTGTTGAAAGCAGAAGTATCATATGTCTGGACACACAGATATTAAAAACAGCATTGTAAGTTCCTTTAATGGTCATTTCAGGGATGTGGAATAAAGCTTTAGAGCTGTATATACACGTGCCATCTTTAGTTACCTGTGATGTTTTCTCCCAGATCTGGTGTTTGTACAGTTTTATGAAGTTTTATACAGAAGGCCTCAGATGATGTTTAGAGATCCTCCTGCTTTTTCTTACTTAGTATTTTTGTCTTGTTTCCAGTCCAAATATAAAAAAATTCTTAAATCAAGATGCATTTACTAGATGAGTAAATTAGCCTATGTCTTGTTTTCTGGGGATATAAATGAAAATGAAGTGATTTGTTGCTTAAAAAAGCAAAATTATCTGCCAGTGGGGTAAGAAAAATAATCTTAATTCAAACTGAAACAACATTTTTTCTCTTACCCCATTGGCAGATCATTTTGTTTGTTATAAGCAATTTTGATTTATTTGCCCAGAGAGCAAGACATAATATTGTATGCCATTTTATTACTTTAGTAAATGCTTCTTGATTTAAGAATTTTTTTATATTTGGACTGGAAACAAGACAAAAATACTAAGACACTTTGCAGTGAGAAATGTGGCTGCTTCATGTTGTTGTGTGTTTCACAGAAGTCTCGTTATGAGGTGTATCTGTTGTGTGTGTGTGTGTGTTTCACAGAAGTCTCGTTACGAGGTGTACCTGTTGTGTGTGTTTCACAGAAGTCTCATTACAAGGTGTCTCTGTTGTGTGTGTTTCACAGAAGTCTCGTTACGAGGTGTATCTGTTGTGTGTGTTTCACAGAAGTCTCGTTACGAGGTGTATCTGTTGTGTGTGTTTCACAGAAGTCTCATTACGAGGTGTATCTGTTGTGTGTGTTTCACAGAAGTCTCATTACGAGGTGTATCTGTTGTGTGTGTTTCACAGAAGTCTCGTTACGAGGTGTACCTGTTGTGTGTGTTTCACAGAAGTCTCATTACGAGGTGTACCTGTTGTGTGTGTTTCACAGAAGTCTCATTACGAGGTGTATCTGTTGTGTGTGTTTCACAGAAGTCTCGTTACGAGGTGTACCTGTTGTGTGTGTTTCACAGAAGTCTCGTTACGAGGTGTATCTGTTGTGTGTGTTTCACAGAAGTCTCGTTACGAGGTGTACCTGTTGTGTGTGTTTCACAGAAGTCTCGTTACGAGGTGTATCTGTTGTGTGTGTTTCACAGAAGTCTCGTTACGAGGTGTACCTGTTGTGTGTGTTTCACAGAAGTCTCATTACGAGGTGTACCTGTTGTGTGTTTCACAGAAGTCTCATTACGAGGTGTACCTGTTGTGTGTGTTTCACAGAAGTCTCATTACGAGGTGTATCTGTTGTGTGTGTTTCACAGAAGTCTCGTTACGAGGTGTACCTGTTGTGTGTGTTTCACAGAAGTCTCATTACGAGGTGTACCTGTTGTGTGTTTCACAGAAGTCTCGTTACGAGGTGTACCTGTTGTGTGTTTCACAGAAGTCTCATTACGAGGTGTACCTGTTGTGTGTTTCACAGAAGTCTCATTACGAGGTGTACCTGTTGTGTGTGTTTCACAGAAGTCTCATTACGAGGTGTACCTGTTGTGTGTGTTTCACAGAAGTCTCGTTACGAGGTGTACCTGTTGTGTGTTTCACAGAAGTCTCATTACGAGGTGTACCTGTTGTGTGTGTTTCACAGAAGTCTCATTACGAGGTGTACCTGTTGTGTGTGTTTCACAGAAGTCTCGTTACGAGGTGTACCTGTTGTGTGTGTTTCACAGAAGTCTCGTTACGAGGTGTACCTGTTGTGTGTGTTTCACAGAAGTCTCGTTACGAGGTGTACCTGTTGTGTGTGTTTCACAGAAGTCTCGTTACGAGGTGTACCTGTTGTGTGTTTCACAGAAGTCTCATTACGAGGTGTACCTGTTGTGTGTGTTTCACAGAAGTCTCATTACGAGGTGTATCTGTTGTGTGTGTTTCACAGAAGTCTCGTTACGAGGTGTACCTGTTGTGTGTTTCACAGAAGTCTCATTACGAGGTGTACCTGTTGTGTGTGTTTCACAGAAGTCTCGTTACGAGGTGTACCTGTTGTGTGTTTCACAGAAGTCTCATTACGAGGTGTACCTGTTGTGTGTGTTTCACAGAAGTCTCATTACGAGGTGTATCTGTTGTGTGTGTTTCACAGAAGTCTCGTTACGAGGTGTACCTGTTGTGTGTTTCACAGAAGTCTCATTACGAGGTGTATCTGTTGTGTGTGTTTCACAGAAGTCTCATTACGAGGTGTATCTGTTGTGTGTGTTTCACAGAAGTCTCGTTACGAGGTGTACCTGTTGTGTGTGTTTCACAGAAGTCTCGTTACGAGGTGTATCCTGTTGTGTGTGTTTCACAGAAGTCTCGTTACGAGGTGTACCTGTTGTGTGTGTTTCACAGAAGTCTCGTTACGAGGTGTACCTGTTGTGTGTGTTTCACAGAAGTCTCATTACGAGGTGTATCTGTTGTGTGTGTGTGTTTCACAGAAGTCTCGTTACGAGTTGTATCTGTTGTGTGTGTGTGTTTCACAGAAGTCTCGTTACGAGGTGTACCTGTTGTGTGTGTTTCACAGAAGTCTCGTTACGAGGTGTACCTGTTGTGTGTGTTTCACAGAAGTCTCGTTACGAGGTGTATCTGTTGTGTGTGTTTCACAGAAGTCTCGTTACGAGGTGTATCTGTTGTGTGTGTTTCACAGAAGTCTCATTACGAGGTGTATCTGTTGTGTGTGTGTGTTTCACAGAAGTCTCGTTACGAGTTGTATCTGTTGTGTGTGTGTGTTTCACAGAAGTCTCGTTACGAGGTGTACCTGTTGTGTGTGTTTCACAGAAGTCTCGTTATGAGGTGTACCTGTTGTGTGTGTTTCACAGAAGTCTCGTTACGAGGTGTATCTGTTGTGTGTGTTTCACAGAAGTCTCGTTACGAGGTGTACCTGTTGTGTGTGTTTCACAGAAGTCTCGTTACGAGGTGTATCTGTTGTGTGTGTTTCACAGAAGTCTCATTACGAGGTGTATCTGTTGTGTGTGTGTTTCACAGAAGTCTCGTTACGAGTTGTATCTGTTGTGTGTGTGTGTTTCACAGAAGTCTCGTTACGAGGTGTACCTGTTGTGTGTGTTTCACAGAAGTCTCGTTACGAGGTGTACCTGTTGTGTGTGTTTCACAGAAGTCTCGTTACGAGGTGTACCTGTTGTGTGTGTTTCACAGAAGTCTCGTTACGAGGTGTATCTGTTGTGTGTGTTTCACAGAAGTCTCGTTACGAGGTGTACCTGTTGTGTGTGTGTGTTTCACAGAAGTCTCGTTACGAGTTGTACCTGTTGTGTGTGTGTGTTTCACAGAAGTCTCGTTACGAGGTGTACCTGTTGTGTGTGTTTCACAGAAGTCTCGTTACGAGGTGTACCTGTTGTGTGTGTGTTTCACAGAAGTCTCGTTACGAGTTGTATCTGTTGTGTGTGTGTGTTTCACAGAAGTCTCGTTACGAGGTGTACCTGTTGTGTGTGTTTCACAGAAGTCTCGTTACGAGGTGTACCTGTTGTGTGTGTTTCACAGAAGTCTCGTTACGAGGTGTATCTGTTGTGTGTGTTTCACAGAAGTCTCGTTACGAGGTGTATCTGTTGTGTGTGTTTCACAGAAGTCTCGTTACGAGGTGTACCTGTTGTGTGTGTTTCACAGAAGTCTCGTTACGAGGTGTACCTGTTGTGTGTGTTTCACAGAAGTCTCGTTACGAGGTGTACCTGTTGTGTGTGTTTCACAGAAGTCTCGTTACGAGGTGTACCTGTTGTGTGTGTGTGTTTCACAGAAGTCTCGTTACGAGTTGTATCTGTTGTGTGTGTGTGTTTCACAGAAGTCTCGTTACGAGGTGTACCTGTTGTGTGTGTTTCACAGAAGTCTCGTTACGAGGTGTACCTGTTGTGTGTGTGTGTGTTTCACAGAAGTCTCGTTACGAGTTGTATCTGTTGTGTGTGTGTGTTTCACAGAAGTCTCGTTACGAGGTGTACCTGTTGTGTGTGTTTCACAGAAGTCTCGTTACGAGGTGTACCTGTTGTGTGTGTTTCACAGAAGTCTCGTTACGAGTTGTATCTGTTGTGTGTGTGTGTTTCACAGAAGTCTCGTTACGAGGTGTACCTGTTGTGTGTGTTTCACAGAAGTCTCGTTACGAGGTGTACCTGTTGTGTGTGTTTCACAGAAGTCTCGTTACGAGGTGTATCTGTTGTGTGTGTTTCACAGAAGTCTCAGTTACGAGGTGTACCTGTTGTGTGTGTGTGTTTCACAGAAGTCTCGTTACGAGTTGTATCTGTTGTGTGTGTGTGTTTCACAGAAGTCTCGTTACGAGGTGTACCTGTTGTGTGTGTTTCACAGAAGTCTCGTTACGAGGTGTACCTGTTGTGTGTGTTTCACAGAAGTCTCATTACGAGGTGTACCTGTTGTGTGTGTTTCACAGAAGTCTCGTTACGAGGTGTACCTGTTGTGTGTGTTTCACAGAAGTCTCATTACGAGGTGTACCTGTTGTGTGTGTTTCACAGAAGTCTCGTTACGAGGTGTACCTGTTGTGTGTGTTTCACAGAAGTCTCGTTACGAGGTGTACCTGTTGTGTGTGTTTCACAGAAGTCTCGTTACGAGGTGTACCTGTTGTGTGTGTTTCACAGAAGTCTCATTACGAGGTGTACCTGTTGTGTGTGTTTCACAGAAGTCTCGTTACGAGGTGTACCTGTTGTGTGTGTTTCACAGAAGTCTCATTACGAGGTGTAAGCCTGTTGTGTGTGTTTCACAGAAGTCTCGTTACGAGGTGTACCTGTTGTGTGTGTTTCACAGAAGTCTCATTACGAGGTGTACCTGTTGTGTGTGTTTCACAGAAGTCTCGTTACGAGGTGTACCTGTTGTGTGTGTTTCACAGAAGTCTCATTACGAGGTGTACCTGTTGTGTGTGTTTCACAGAAGTCTCGTTACGAGGTGTGCCTGTTGTGTGTGTTTCACAGAAGTCTCGTTACGAGGTGTACCTGTTGTGTGTGTTTCACAGAAGTCTCGTTACGAGTTGTATCTGTTGTGTGTGTGTGTTTCACAGAAGTCTCGTTACGAGGTGTACCTGTTGTGTGTTTCACAGAAGTCTCGTTACGAGGTGTATCTGTTGTGTGTGTTTCACAGAAGTCTCGTTACGAGGTGTACCTGTTGTGTGTGTTTCACAGAAGTCTCGTTACGAGGTTGTATCTGTTGTGTGTGTTTCACAGAAGTCTCGTTACGAGGTGTACCTGTTGTGTGTGTTTCACAGAAGTCTCGTTACGAGGTGTACCTGTTGTGTGTGTTTCACAGAAGTCTCGTTACGAGGTGTACCTGTTGTGTGTGTGTGTTTCACAGAAGTCTCGTTACGAGGTGTACCTGTTGTGTGTGTTTCACAGAAGTCTCATTACGAGGTGTGCCTGTTGTGTGTGTTTCACAGAAGACTCGTTACGAGGTGTACCTGTTGTGTGTGTTTCACAGAAGTCTCGTTACGAGGTGTACCTGTTGTGTGTGTTTCACAGAAGTCTCGTTACGAGGTGTACCTGTTGTGTGTTTCACAGAAGTCTCGTTACGAGGTGTACCTGTTGTGTGTGTGTGTTTCACAGAAGTCTCGTTACGAGGTGTACCTGTTGTGTGTGTTTCACAGAAGTCTCGTTACGAGGTGTACCTGTTGTGTGTGTTTCACAGAAGTCTCGTTACGAGGTGTACCTGTTGTGTGTGTTTCACAGAAGTCTCGTTACGAGGTGTACCTGTTGTGTGTGTGTTTCACAGAAGTCTCGTTACGAGGTGTACCTGTTGTGTGTGTTTCACAGAAGTCTCGTTACGAGTTGTATCCTGTTGTGTGTGTTTCACAGAAGACTCGTTACGAGGTGTACCTGTTGTGTGTGTTTCACAGAAGTCTCGTTACGAGGTGTACCTGTTGTGTGTGTTTCACAGAAGTCTCGTTACGAGGTGTACCTGTTGTGTGTGTGTGTTTCACAGAAGTCTCGTTACGAGGTGTACCTGTTGTGTGTGTTTCACAGAAGTCTCATTACGAGGTGTAGCCTGTTGTGTGTGTTTCACAGAAGTCTCGTTACGAGGTGTACCTGTTGTGTGTGTTTCACAGAAGTCTCGTTACGAGGTGTACCTGTTGTGTGTGTGTGTTTCACAGAAGTCTCGTTACGAGGTGTACCAGTTGTGTGTGTTTCACAGAAGTCTCGTTACGAGGTGTACCTGTTGTGTGTGTTTCACAGAAGTCTCGTTACGAGGTGTACCTGTTGTGTGTGTGTGTTTCACAGAAGTCTCATTACGAGGTGTGCCTGTTGTGTGTGTTTCACAGAAGTCTCGTTACGAGGTGTACCTGTTGTGTGTGTTTCACAGAAGTCTCGTTACGAGGTGTACCTGTTGTGTGTGTGTGTTTCACAGAAGTCTCGTTACGAGGTGTACCAGTTGTGTGTGTTTCACAGAAGTCTCGTTACGAGGTGTACCTGTTGTGTGTGTTTCACAGAAGTCTCATTACGAGGTGTACCTGTTGTGTGTGTTTCACAGAAGTCTCGTTACGAGGTGTACCTGTTGTGTGTGTTTCACAGAAGTCTCGTTACAAGGTGTACCTGTTGTGTGTGTTTCACAGAAGACTCGTTACGAGGTGTGCCTGTTGTGTGTGTTTCACAGAAGTCTCGTTACGAGGTGTGCCTGTTGTGTGTGTTTCACAGAAGTCTCATTACGAGGTGTCTCTGTTGTGTGTGTTTCACAGAAGTCTCATTACGAGGTGTACCTGTTGTGTGTGTTTCACAGAAGTCTCGTTACGAGGTGTACCTGTTGTGTGTGTTTCACAGAAGTCTCGTTACGAGGTGTATCTGTTGTGTGTGTTTCACAGAAGTCTCATTACGAGGTGTATCTGTTGTGTGTGTTTCACAGAAGTCTCATTACGAGGTGTATCTGTTGTGTGTGTTTCACAGAAGTCTCGTTACGAGGTGTGCCTGTTGTGTGTGTTTCACAGAAGTCTCGTTACGAGGTGTACCTGTTGTGTGTGTTTCACAGAAGTCTCGTTACGAGGTGTACCTGTTGTGTGTGTGTGTTTCACAGAAGTCTCGTTACGAGGTGTACCTGTTGTGTGTGTTTCACAGAAGTCTCGTTACGAGGTGTACCTGTTGTGTGTGTTTCACAGAAGTCTCGTTACGAGGTGTACCTGTTGTGTGTGTTTCACAGAAGTCTCGTTACGAGGTGTACCTGTTGTGTGTGTGTGTTTCACAGAAGTCTCGTTACGAGGTGTACCTGTTGTGTGTGTTTCACAGAAGTCTCGTTACGAGGTGTACCTGTTGTGTGTGTTTCACAGAAGTCTCGTTACGAGGTGTATCTGTTGTGTGTGTGTGTTTCACAGAAGTCTCATTACGAGGTGTACCTGTTGTGTGTGTTTCACAGAAGTCTCGTTACGAGGTGTACCTGTTGTGTGTGTTTCACAGAAGTCTCGTTACGAGGTGTACCTGTTGTGTGTGTGTGTTTCACAGAAGTCTCGTTACGAGGTGTACCTGTTGTGTGTGTTTCACAGAAGTCTCATTACGAGGTGTACCTGTTGTGTGTGTTTCACAGAAGTCTCGTTACGAGGTGTACCTGTTGTGTGTGTTTCACAGAAGTCTCGTTACGAGGTGTACCTGTTGTGTGTGTGTGTTTCACAGAAGTCTCGTTACGAGGTGTACCTGTTGTGTGTGTTTCACAGAAGTCTCGTTACGAGGTGTACCTGTTGTGTGTGTTTCACAGAAGTCTCGTTACGAGGTGTACCTGTTGTGTGTGTTTCACAGAAGTCTCGTTACGAGGTGTACCTGTTGTGTGTGTGTGTTTCACAGAAGTCTCGTTACGAGGTGTACCTGTTGTGTGTGTTTCACAGAAGTCTCGTTACGAGGTGTACCTGTTGTGTGTGTGTGTTTCACAGAAGTCTCGTTACGAGGTGTACCTGTTGTGTGTGTTTCACAGAAGTCTCGTTACGAGGTGTACCTGTTGTGTGTGTGTGTTTCACAGAAGTCTCGTTACGAGGTGTACCTGTTGTGTGTGTTTCACAGAAGTCTCATTACGAGGTGTATCTGTTGTGTGTGTTTCACAGAAGTCTCGTTACGAGGTGTACCTGTTGTGTGTGTTTCACAGAAGTCTCAGTTACGAGGTGTATCTGTTGTGTGTGTTTCACAGAAGTCTCGTTACGAGGTGTATCTGTTGTGTGTGTTTCACAGAAGTCTCGTTACGAGGTGTACCTGTTGTGTGTGTTTCACAGAAGTCTCGTTACGAGGTGTACCTGTTGTGTGTGTTTCACAGAAGACTCGTTACGAGGTGTGCCTGTTGTGTGTGTTTCACAGAAGTCTCATTACGAGGTGTACCTGTTGTGTGTGTTTCACAGAAGTCTCGTTACGAGGTGTGCCTGTTGTGTGTGTTTCACAGAAGTCTCATTACGAGGTGTACCTGTTGTGTGTGTTTCACAGAAGTCTCGTTACGAGTTGTATCTGTTGTGTGTGTTTCACAGAAGTCTCGTTACGAGGTGTACCTGTTGTGTGTGTTTCACAGAAGTCTCGTTACGAGGTGTACCTGTTGTGTGTGTTTCACAGAAGTCTCGTTACGAGGTGTACCTGTTGTGTGTGTTTCACAGAAGTCTCGTTACGAGGTGTACCTGTTGTGTGTGTTTCACAGAAGACTCGTTACGAGGTGTACCTGTTGTGTGTGTTTCACAGAAGTCTCATTACGAGGTGTATCTGTTGTGTGTGTTTCACAGAAGTCTCGTTACGAGGTGTCTCTGTTGTGTGTGTTTCACAGAAGACTCGTTACGAGGTGTGCCTGTTGTGTGTGTTTCACAGAAGTCTCATTACGAGGTGTACCTGTTGTGTGTGTTTCACAGAAGACTCGTTACGAGGTGTACCTGTTGTGTGTGTTTCACAGAAGTCTCATTACGAGGTGTATCTGTTGTGTGTGTTTCACAGAAGTCTCGTTACGAGGTGTACCTGTTGTGTGTGTTTCACAGAAGTCTCGTTACGAGGTGTACCTGTTGTGTGTGTTTCACAGAAGTCTCGTTACGAGGTGTACCTGTTGTGTGTGTTTCACAGAAGTCTCGTTACGAGGTGTATCTGTTGTGTGTGTTTCACAGAAGACTCGTTACGAGGTGTACCTGTTGTGTGTGTTTCACAGAAGACTCGTTACGAGGTGTGCCTGTTGTGTGTGTTTCACAGAAGTCTCATTACGAGGTGTACCTGTTGTGTGTGTTTCACAGAAGACTCGTTACGAGGTGTACCTGTTGTGTGTGTTTCACAGAAGTCTCATTACGAGGTGTATCTGTTGTGTGTGTTTCACAGAAGTCTCGTTACGAGGTGTACCTGTTGTGTGTGTTTCACAGAAGTCTCGTTACGAGGTGTACCTGTTGTGTGTGTTTCACAGAAGTCTCGTTACGAGGTGTACCTGTTGTGTGTGTTTCACAGAAGTCTCGTTACGAGGTGTACCTGTTGTGTGTGTTTCACAGAAGTCTCATTACGAGGTGTATCTGTTGTGTGTGTTTCACAGAAGTCTCGTTACGAGGTGTATCTGTTGTGTGTGTTTCACAGAAGTCTCGTTACGAGGTGTACCTGTTGTGTGTGTTTCACAGAAGTCTCATTACGAGGTGTATCTGTTGTGTGTGTTTCACAGAAGTCTCGTTACGAGGTGTACCTGTTGTGTGTGTTTCACAGAAGTCTCGTTACGAGGTGTATCTGTTGTGTGTGTTTCACAGAAGTCTCATTACGAGGTGTATCTGTTGTGTGTGTTTCACAGAAGTCTCGTTACGAGGTGTACCTGTTGTGTGTGTTTCACAGAAGTCTCGTTACGAGGTGTACCTGTTGTGTGTGTTTCACAGAAGTCTCATTACGAGGTGTATCTGTTGTGTGTGTTTCACAGAAGTCTCGTTACGAGGTGTACCTGTTGTGTGTGTTTCACAGAAGTCTCATTACGAGGTGTACCTGTTGTGTGTGTTTCACAGAAGTCTCATTACGAGGTGTCTCTGTTGTGTGTGTTTCACAGAAGTCTCATTACGAGGTGTACCTGTTGTGTGTGTTTCACAGAAGTCTCGTTACGAGGTGTATCTGTTGTGTGTGTTTCACAGAAGTCTCGTTACGAGGTGTCTCTGTTGTGTGTGTTTCACAGAAGTCTCGTTACGAGGTGTATCTGTTGTGTGTGTTTCACAGAAGTCTCGTTACGAGGTGTCTCTGTTGTGTGTGTTTCACAGAAGTCTCGTTACGAGGTGTACCTGTTGTGTGTGTTTCACAGAAGTCTCGTTACGAGGTGTATCTGTTGTGTGTGTTTCACAGAAGTCTCGTTACGAGGTGTATCTGTTGTGTGTGTTTCACAGAAGTCTCGTTACGAGGTGTACCTGTTGTGTGTGTTTCACAGAAGTCTCGTTACGAGGTGTATCTGTTGTGTGTGTTTCACAGAAGTCTCAGTTACGAGGTGTATCTGTTGTGTGTGTTTCACAGAAGTCTCGTTACGAGGTGTATCTGTTGTGTGTGTTTCACAGAAGTCTCGTTACGAGGTGTACCTGTTGTGTGTGTTTCACAGAAGTCTCATTACGAGGTGTATCTGTTGTGTGTGTTTCACAGAAGTCTCGTTACGAGGTGTACCTGTTGTGTGTGTTTCACAGAAGTCTCGTTACGAGGTGTATCTGTTGTGTGTGTTTCACAGAAGTCTCATTACGAGGTGTATCTGTTGTGTGTGTTTCACAGAAGTCTCGTTACGAGGTGTACCTGTTGTGTGTGTTTCACAGAAGTCTCGTTACGAGGTGTACCTGTTGTGTGTGTTTCACAGAAGTCTCATTACGAGGTGTATCTGTTGTGTGTGTTTCACAGAAGTCTCGTTACGAGGTGTATCTGTTGTGTGTGTTTCACAGAAGTCTCGTTACGAGGTGTACCTGTTGTGTGTGTTTCACAGAAGTCTCATTACGAGGTGTATCTGTTGTGTGTGTTTCACAGAAGTCTCGTTACGAGGTGTACCTGTTGTGTGTGTTTCACAGAAGTCTCGTTACGAGGTGTATCTGTTGTGTGTGTTTCACAGAAGTCTCATTACGAGGTGTATCTGTTGTGTGTGTTTCACAGAAGTCTCGTTACGAGGTGTACCTGTTGTGTGTGTTTCACAGAAGTCTCGTTACGAGGTGTATCCTGTTGTGTGTGTTTCACAGAAGTCTCATTACGAGGTGTATCTGTTGTGTGTGTTTCACAGAAGTCTCGTTACGAGGTGTACCTGTTGTGTGTGTTTCACAGAAGTCTCATTACGAGGTGTACCTGTTGTGTGTGTTTCACAGAAGTCTCATTACGAGGTGTCTCTGTTGTGTGTGTTTCAC